>JAVLUZ010000837.1:0-169535 GCA_036768485.1 Mermis nigrescens | reverse complement strand
GTAGGGACAAGAATCACCTTTGTCGACGTTTCTCATCGAGCTATGTCCATTGGCTGAAAAAATCAGCGAAAAATGAAAAGAATTATTCAATTCCTTAGGTATTCTAGATTCGGAATGCGAAGATTTGGATGACCACAGATGCAGAGCATGGCCGATTTTGGGCGGGGGTCAAAAATCGAGCTTTTTTTGGGCCAAAATGACCATAAAACCTTGTATAAGTGCTAAAATAGCGTTTAAACTGTTAATGAACAATTTTTGGTAAATTTAAAGCACTTTTAAGGAAAATTTTTTATTTTTATCGGTTTTTAGCATTCGTTTAGCCTCTCAGAAAATTTCCAGTTTTTCCATTCTATCCCCCACGTGCATTTCTGGTCATTGATTGACTAGATATTCACGCGCGGTCTAGTCTTGAGTAGATCACTAGACCCTCAAAAGGCCCCTAGTAATTTTTAGTTCAATTCATCCGATAAATGTGGTATTTCTCTTGAAATGAACTGTGATCGTTTTGTTGAAAACAAGGAAAATTGATCAAATACTACATTACTTCGACAGATCACATTTAACTCAATCGTGTGCTGAAGTCATTCCTTATATTGAGCATTGATTTCAATCGTATTTCGGTATTTACTTTCTAAAAGCCAATGCAATTTCAAAGGTCATAAATATTAGCAGGGCTTTTTGTGCGCATGAAAAATTCCTACAAGAAAAAAGCCAGATGAGAGCATCGCTCCCTGGTGTAAATCCGTATTAATTTTATATGGCAATGACTCTGTGGACTCTGTACTGCACACCAAACACCCTACTAAGTATTCCTGACTTTAAAATTGCATTGAGTTGACTTTCAGAGAAGTCATTCTGAAATGAGAACGAAAACATGCTGTATATAAAAAAGATTGATTTCAGCACTAGATTGATTTGGATGCATAAGTGGGCGGCACCAAAGTTCTAGGGGCTGAAAGATTTTTTCAAAGGTCAAAAAATGGCCTTAAAAGTAATGGTATGATGGAAAAACTACCATTTTCCAACGGCATTATCATCAAGCACTATCCATTGGCATCAAAAAATTGCGGAAAAAACGGAAAAAATTTTCAAAAAATTGAAATCTGGGGGGTCTTTTGGTTTCTCGGGGCCCGGGGGTAGCTCACCCCTCCAAACCCCCCACGCCCAGGTATGGTTGGATGGTGATCCCGTAGAGCTATTTAATGTTTGACCAACTTGTTAGTTTTTGGTAAAGCTTTGGAACATTCGGATAGTAAGGTGGCCCACCCTATGTACGTAACTATTGAAAGTTGAGTCCAACGTATTAGTACTTGGCAAATGGATCTTATCCAGACATGGGCGTTCAGGAGTTACTCCATAAGAAAGAAGAACCCGCAGATCCCCCAAAATCGAATTTTCAGTGATTTTATTCTTTTCTATGATTTTTTAATGCCGATAAATTGATGTGGATGAGAAAAATGTCAAAAAATGTTTTTTCCGCCCAAGCACCAATTTTCAGTCTTTCTTGACGTTTTAAAAATTTTATTTTCCCCAGAATTCTAATTTTGCTTTTACCTGAAATAAAAAAATATTCAACCTAAAAATTATTTCTAAAGTGCTTTTTGTGCTTAAAAACGATAAGTGCGTGTCAAAAACACTCCTTTTTTGACATTTATGACGATGCTGTCTGTTTTCAACACATAAAAAGATGTTTTTGAAATTTTCAAAATTTTAAATAAATTGAACAAAATCTGATCAAAAATTACTATTTGGTATGATGCGTTAAAAGAATCGTAACTCTTGAGCCGAAGGGTCGCTGTAAACGCCTTAAACAAGACTTTCCCTTCGATTGTGTTGGAAAATCTGATATTCTTGAGTTAAGCAGCATTTTGCAGAGTGTTCATCACCACTCAAAAGATATTCTGGAGGGCAAACTCAAAACCGCATGAACACGTAGGTACATGGTGTCTAAGCATACTGGCCCGTATTCAAGGGTGGGCGCGGGCGGGGGTGGCGGCCCCTTGGGAATGAAAAATAAGTTTTGAAACACACACAAGGGTCTCCAAGAGAGAAAAATGAAAAATTCTCGAAGTAGGTCTAAAACACCAACGAAACTGGTTTAAAGCGTACTTTTGAGGTAGTAAAATCAAGAATTTTCTGGCGCTTCGTGCCGGTTTTATCGTCTATCTTTACTTTTTGTCTTCTAGCCCGCCCAAAACCGCTCAAATTTGAGTTAGACATGTAGAACATGTCGATTCTTTCGGCGCTTCGCGCCTAATTATTCATTTTTCTGTATTGTTTTTTCTTCGTAAATCACAAAGATTAACTACATAAAAACAGAAATTAGGAGATTATTCGTCGATTGAATGATGAGAAATCGGTTGTGTAGATTGTTTAAACGATAGATTTATGTAATATGAGTATGAAATAAGTTGAACATTTTTTGAAATTGTTCATCGTGATTGCTTACATAAAGTTCGTTTATATAGGCTCAAAAATGCCTTTGTTATTGTACATCTCCCAATGGTTCTCGAGATATCTGACCTCAAAATTTTCGCTTCTTCCCCTGAAATAAAATCCTGTATACGGGATCTAGGATTTCCCTGATGGGGGCGGCAATTCCAACTTTTCCAAAAACAGTGAAAGATAGGTCCAAAAATTTGCCCGGAACGCGCTAAATAGCGTTTTTCGGTGTTTTACATTATATATATATATATATATATATATATATATATATATATATATATATATATATATATATATATATATATATATATATATATATATATATATATACTTTTACATAAACTCACTTTTGTACGCAGTATTTTTTCTTAAAAATTTTAAAATTTTAAACAATTTTGTGCGAAAAAAATCATTTTAACAAAATCTGGTGCGAAGCTCCGGAAAATTTGTGAAATTAAGGCGGATAGACGTCTAGAAGCATGATTGACTGCTTGATTTCCTGTATTTATAGCCTTTGACGCGAAACATCGAAATTTTTAATTGAAAATAGAAGAAAATTATGCAAAATAGCTGTTTCTGCGGTTAAAATTGTTTTCAAACCTGCATGGACAGAAAATGGCTTCCAGACAGTGTTTTTTGTACAAGGTCCGTTTGTACATGTACAAAGATGGTCCCTAAAAGTCTTTGCACATTTTGTACACATAAATTTTTGGGTGCTATGATATAGTACGGTAGCGACTTTAGTGTGGTAAAAACAGAGTTGTTCGACCTTTGGTAGTGTATTTTAGCTAATTCCTAGTTTTATGCGGGCAAAAATCTATTAAGAATCGTCTTAAAACGGCGCGAAGCGCCGAAAATTTTAACATTTTTCCTTTTTTAAATGCGATTTCTGCTATTATAAATATATACATAGGACACACAATTACTGCGAATTTCAGACCTTTTTTGCATTTTATTTTGTCTTAAAAATGTTTGAAGATGTACAAAGACGGTCCCGAAAAGTCTTTGTACATCGGGAAAAATCTTTGCCGAATACAAAAAAAGCGTGCTTCCAGGTCGCCAAGAAAGTAAATAGATGTCAATAATAGGTATCATGCCGCCGGAAAAATTTGCGAAATTATGGTCACTGACGGCCAAAAATGATTGCAAATTGCAAATCCATTCTTCATCTCGCCAAATATTTTTGGCCAAGCCCCCGCCCCCTTTAATCCGGGGGGCCTGTATGCATGTACGATTTCATCCTCTGAAATTCATCTAATACTTCTATGTACATATACTTACTGGGTTCTTAAATTTATGATTTTTATCTTGCTCATTGCCCTTTTTTCTTTCTTTACGTTGAATATAACTGACACATCCGTTTAGGGTGAATCCATATTAATAATTGGTCATCATGTTCTACATGGAGTCGAGGTCAAACTCAACAAACCATTTGCAGTACTGAGAAAGAGCGATAAGTTGGAACGACACGATAAACAGATAATTGAAGAAGGTTCAGTGAACGAGTTCTCACCATACTATGAATGCGTAGGGATTATAAGACGAAAGATATTATTTAAAAATCGCCCGAAGCCGTTTGTCATGATGTAAAAAATATTTAGAGCGGGAATCCGGTTGCGCTTATGCCCAGTATTATTGGAATACAAGTCGCGGAAAACAATAATTTTTTCAGTAGAAATACTTCTGAATAATGCGGAATTGACGTTGCGAAAAGTATGGATCCAGGTGCGGATTTAGAGGGGGCGGAGTGGGGAGCGGCTCCCCCTGTTGTCAAAACAATAGTTTGGCGCAATAGAGAATAATGCGTATTTTTTGATGATTTTAGTCACTTTTTATTTAAATTTTTCAAAGTTTTCCATCACTTCGTGTTGAGTAGTACTCATTAATGACATTTACGAACTTTCTTGGCGCTTTAAAAACATTATTTTCATTCATATGTATAGAACAAGGATTTTCTATTTCTTACAATGATTTTTCGATTATTTTCTTTAGTGCGTTGCGCTCATTTTCGCACTAATTTTGTACGTTTTTCGTTGAAAACTTTCGAAAATTTTCAATTATTTCCTAATTCTTCCCGTGGAAGGACGGCAAAAGCCCGATACTTTAAGCATAATAGGCGGAATTCTTTGGATCTAGTACATTTTAAGCATTCTTTTTACATTTTTTCAAATTTTCTTCTAAATTTTTTCGCGTTTCGTCCGCATTGAGTGAAAAACGACTTTGTCTGCTACAATTCTCAGTGACCAGTGTGAAAATATGTTCATATGTAGGTCGCGGTTACGGATAGTTCTCTCTCATTGCGATGATCTGTGCCTGTAATTTATGCTACCTATAGTCAGTTTCATTTAGCCTTGAGGTTTTTGAAGAAATTTAAAATGACTACGAAAGTGTTTTAGACTTATAAATTAATCACGATATTCTACAGTATATCGGGTCATATGGATACATGTAGTATCAAGGCGCATTACAGTGTGAAAATCTTAAACCACTTTTCTATCCCGATTCTTGCGAAAAAATTTAATAGAAAACCACAAATTTAAATGAAACAGGCTATACGTTACTGCCGTTTAATCTTAGTAAATGATTACTTCATTTATTGCTGTGGCTTCATATGTACGTAACTATCACACCTGGGCGTAGGGGTTTGGGGGGTATGCACCCCCAGAAACCAAAATACCCCTCCCCAGAAATCAAAATACCCCCCCCAGAATTCAATTTTTAAAAATTTTTTGTTTTTTTTTCGCAATTTTTTGATGCCAATGGATAGTGCTTGATGAGAAACGTCGAAAAATGGTGTTTTTGTCGCTATACCACCATTTTTAAGGCCATTTTTGACCTTCAAAAAATCTTGCACCCCCCCAGAATTTTCTTGCTGCCCACGTATGGTAACTAAAGTCTGTTTCGAAAAACTTTAGACTTTTTGACAATATGGAGATTCGAAAGTATTAACTATTCAGCCAATCGGCAAAGAGCAGTATCTTCGTACCCGCCTTTCGTTAAATGATTCGCTAATTGTACATACAACAAGCTACATAGGTAATATTCTAAACTTTATTGTGATCTTCCCAAGTGATCTAGCTGTATTACCACTCACTTCACAGCCCAAAATACTGTGTTCGACTCCGCGCGTATTAGGCATTCTTGCACTAGGCTGCCGGTCACGCTCTCAGCTACTAAAAACCAGACCGACCCAGAATGCCAAGGCTGAAGATTTAAGGGCCACATAGCGTGCAATAGGACTTGACCAATTGGATGAAAGGCTGTACGGCGATTGGCTGAATTTTCAATGCCTTCTAATCACCTTACTGTAAAAAAGTCGAGAATTTTAAACAGACTATTTAACGTCACTTTGCTTTCGCAATGTATGAACAATATATATACAATCCTATTTGTAAATCGAACTTTATTGTGTTTTACTGATCAAGAGATTGCGTGCGTACATACATGGCAGCGCCTCAGAAAACTTTACGGGTCAATGCCGAATTATTGATGGTAGTCGCAAACACACCTTTTACTTATTGAGCTCTATCCATTCCATTGACTAAGAATGATTTTTTTGAAAGTTTTATTTTGTAGTTTGGATCGTGAAGATTCAGCAAGACCCCACGCCTATGTTTGGCTATATATAAAGCTCACTTTTATATGTTTAACATCTTCATGACTAACTAAATAATTTCGATTTTTTTATTTTTACACAAATCTTGCGAGCTAATTAGGAAGACAATGTTAAAACAGTTAGCGATCGGTTACAATTTACTGCGCAGTCAATTTCGCAATTTTGTCACAAAATGTGTGTGCCAACTTGTCCGTAAACCGGATACTTGTGTCCGTTTTTCAGGCATGGGGTCCAGTCGGAAGTCTTGTCCGGTTTTTTAAGCAGTTGGTCCGCTTTTGTCTGGTCTCAAATGTTTGTCTTAATCAGGTTATTGCCATTCTGCATGTTCTTATTTCGATATCTACTTACTGTAGGTAGGCACCACACCAGGGTTGCCAGGTGCTGGAGAATTATCCTGAATTCAAGGGAATCTAAAATTTTCAGGAGCAGGAGCAGGAGAATGGGCTTTTCAGGAGAAGATGTAAACATGCAGGAGAATTTTAAAATGTCAGGAGAATTCAGTGGAATCCTGAAAATCTAGGAGAATTCAGGAGAATTTTCAATACTTAAACAGCAAGTTATAATGATTATCATACATTAACCTTCTTACTGTACTTACTGTAGTTACTTAGTTGTATATGATTTTATACTTAGATCTTTCACATTAAGAATTTATTTCGTTCATAGTTGAGATTTAAGTGTTAAGTTATAACTATATCCAAATAAGTTTCGTGCTTCGGTAGTAAATCATTCATTCATTCATTTATTTATTCACTTAATATCACGAAGTGCAGAAATACATAGCTTTACACACCGTCTAATTGTTTTTATCAGTTTCATAGACGTTTGCAAAGCGCCTATAAACATTTTTTTGATATATTTCAAAACGTAAGGATTTCCTTGCTACTGAAGTACATGCAATTAGTAATAAAGTATTATTTATTTTTTCAAAAGACATTGCAAACAAGGCTCTTTTCAGAAATTTTTGATGATGTTAGTGCAACTGAAAATTGGCGGTCACTGTTTTAAGCACAGAAACTGTTTTTTCGAATAATGTGTATTGTAAACCATGCGACCTCTTTAGCTTAGGCCCTTGAGCAACATATGTAAAATTATCTGTTCTCTGTTCAGGATAGCCGATTAGTGCCTTTGTATAATATATTAGTATATATTAGTGATCGACCGGGGCGACTTTTTGGCCGGTGCCGGGGCGGTACCGGGGCTGAAAAAAATCCCCGGCCGGGGCCGGGGCTGGCCGGGGTCAGACAAGGAAAACATTATTGCATGACACATACTTGGGGTGGGCATAGGAAAAGAAATAATGAGCGACTGCTCCATTCAGTAGTAAATGGCAAGCGCAAAGTTAGGTGCGCCTTTTCATATCAAGTTTTATTACTATTTATGTCACAAGAAACAAATTTAGTCCAGTGTTTCATTGTCTGAATCATCAATAAAGCCTAAGTCGCTACTATTAGCACACTCTATATCGTTTGAATCTTCGCTACTGCTATTGCTGCTGTAGCGATTGGATGTAATAGGTATTGGATGTAATAAATGAGACATCACACATTCCCATAAGGGGGAGGGGTATTACCCCCTTCAGGGTCCAAGACACAAGTCACTGTCAGACGATTTTTGGTGAAAACCTTTTGAATTTTTTTAATTTAATTTTTTAGTATGGCAAAAGTGTACCTAACTATTAGAATTTCACGAAGTGATACATTATTTTAGAATGTGAGCTAGAGTAAATAGATAAACTATCACAATAAAAGATGCATGTAATCGCTAAAAATTTTATGAGGGTCCCTCAGTATACATGCAACGGCTGGAAATCTAGGAAAGGGTCCCTCGCCATCTTTAGAAGGGGGGGGGGTTTAGCGACTAGATCAAAAATGGTAAAAACACATTAAAATAGCCAAAAAAGCGCAGGTTTTCGCCAAAAAATGGGGAGGGTGGTCAAATATTTCTGACTTTCAAGGAAGATCGAGGCTTCAAAGCGTGGATGGGCTGTGGCCCAAACCCCCAGTCACATGTATATTTCTCGGCCATTTTCAGGGAAAGTGGGTGAGTGGCTCCATTTTTGCAGCCGCTTACCCCCTGAAAATCTTTAAAATGGCAGAATTTGCAATAAGTAATTCTACACCTTTTTACGGTTTTTGTTCTTCAAAAATCTTTCTACATGTACAAGGGCGGTCCTGAAACGTCTTTATACATCAGCAAAAACCTTCGCCGAATACAAAAAGACCGTGCTTCTAAATAAGATTATTCGGCCTGAATTTAGTTGATAATATTAGTTTGGCGCGAAGTGCCGAAATTTTTATGAGCTTTTGATGGAATTCACACATAAAACTCGACTAAAAAAGCTAAAACAACTTGTACTACAAAATCAGAAATATTACAAAAATTGTAATATGCGAATTAAATCTTGTAATAAGCAACACTGCGCTTAGAATGGAAAAATGTTAAATATTCAGAAACCCAAAAATTAGCCAAATACACTACTAAAGGTCGAAAAACTATGTTCTACCACACTGAAATCGTTACAGCACCATATTAGAGTATACAAAAATTTGCATGTACAAAACAGTGTTTTTTTGTATTCGCCAAAGATTTTTCCCGATGTACAAAGACTTTTCAGGACTATCTTTGTACATGTACAAAGATTTTTGGGAAGGTCTGTCCTATATATCTTTAAAATGGCGAAATTTGTATTAAGAATGGAAAAATGTCAAATTTTTAGGCGCTTTGCGCCGTTTTAAGACAATTTTAGTAATTTTTGGCGTTAGAAACCCAGAAATTAGCTAAAATATACAATCAAAAGTCAAGACTGTTTTACCACACTAAAATCGTTACTGTACCATATTAAAGTAACCAAAAATTTGTGTGTACAAAATGTACAAAGACTTTTAGGGACCATCTTTGTACATGCACAAAGGGACCGTTTACAAAAAAACACTGGTACAACATGTACAAAGACTTTTGGGTACCATCTTTGTTCATGTATATATATACAAAGGTACATTGTACAAAAAACACTGTCACATACTGATAGTATGCGAAAATGTGTATGTTAAGAAATATATTAATATAATATAGCTACAAAATTTGTTAGCTCATACAAAGACCTTTTTGGAGATCTTTGTATAAGCACAAGAAGCTCTTACAACAAAATAGAGTCGGCTAATAATAGTCCACCACTTAATTTTCTAGTCCTCCAATTTGGGATTTCACCCCTCCCTCAAGTCTGGACCTTAGGAAACTTTTTGAGACATTCAGTTTATTGGATCGGACGCAATTCTGCAGCGTAGTTTACATTCGCCTATAATTAACCTCCGTCCTAATAACTATTACACAAGAAACGCATTTTAAAGCCAGCGGTTCCCATTCAATTAAATGTAAAAGTGTTTTTTGTAAAAATAGTTTGTTGAAAACATACAATTTCCAAGTAGAAATAGAACGTATTTGTCAACTCTAAATCTTTCAGCCATAGCTATGAATGAATGACTTAAAAGTAGCATTTAGTTTAAATAAGTTAAGTGGAGGAGTCGAAAACATGCAGATTTTCCTAAACATTTATTCAGGAAAAGCTCATTTATACACAGTAGCAAAGTTATAACAAGGACTAAGTAAGTATACATATGGTCTAATCAGTACAGTTCTCAAAATTAATACTTGCTCATTGATAAATAAGTGCCAGTATCACAACCTGTACAAAATACAAATTACACTAAATTTTTTCCCCGGCCCCGGCCATTTTTTGACAAAAATGGCCAGGGATTGCCGGGCCGGGGCCCCAGTCGATCACTAGTGTAGATACATGTTATAATTTAAATTTCCTATGTCGAAAGAAACTGCCATTGTAAATGTTAGCTCAGGCAAATCCAGCGGTGTTATACTTTGTGGTGCAGCATTAGTCTTCCATTATTTTTGCATCTGCCTGTATAATGCAGATATGCTCCATGAGCTTTTTGTGAGAGAATTAATGTTCATTATTTAGCCTTGAGTGTCCTTAGGATTAACAGGCAAGAGATCAGAATAAAATAGTTGGGTGAACCAAGGTAAATTGGCCTGGGCATGCTTGATATGCTGTGTACATACAATTGTAGATCTGCTGTACAACCTTTCCTGCAAAATATGAGCCAGGAGAATTTTCAGGAGAATCAAAATATTTTCAGGAGAATTTTTCCCCAATTTTACCTCTGTGCAGGAGAATCTGAATTTTGGGACCTGGCAACACTGCCACTTACCTGGCCATGGCCTGACTGGCTGGTGGCTAGTTATCCGCAGACCGCATTCCGCCTCAATATCCATAGACCTTGTTCAATCCTCTAACTTCACTACTTACGCATTAAGTCAAATCATATCTCTGGCTATTCAGCTAAAGCTATACTTCATCTCAGTAATGTACATGTGTATGTAAACACATAAATGCACTAATTGTGCAGCACATATGGATAATTTGAGATTGTTAATTTTCAGTATTTTATTATTAATTGAATATTTTTTAAGAACTTTATTCTGTCTTTCTTACAAGTTTTGTATTAGTTTAGATAGTACGGTCGTAGCATTTGTGATGATGATATCGTGTGTCTTGATAAATCACATTATTTTTTATCTTCATAAACGATTTAGTAGATTCAAATAAACAGCAATATAATGTTGTTTGCTGACGATTTGAAAATTTTCATCAAATCTGAAAATTCCGTCCTTTTACAGTCTGATCCTTATTCATTGCATTCTGGGGCCTAAACATGGCAACTGAAAATTAGCTACAAAAAATGTGCAACGTTTACTTGGGTTTCGGGAATCCGGAGGTGAGCTATAAGTTAGGTCTATCTGAGTTAAAAAATGGCGAAAAGATATGAAGGACCTTGGTATTAACTAGAGCTGTGCTGGGGCCAGGCCATGGCGCTGGGGCCTAGGCCCCGGCCCTTGCGCTGGGGCCCCAGCCCCGGGCCGGGGCCAATGTTAGAGTTGATTATAATGTAGAAAATTGATAATGCTTTTGGCAGATTTACCTTCAAACTCAATTTCAAGCAAACCGCAGATCTTGCTAATTCAAATCTTTATTTCACTATGTCAGCTTGGTGCAAATTTCTAGTTAATAATCAAAATTGACATATTTTAAATTGCAATTCATATAGACGAGCATTTCCAGCTTGCTTGGTAGCAGACAGCTACGTCTATCAGAACAAATAGAATAATAAGCCTAAAAAAAGTGCAAAGTAAAGCACATTGAAAAACGCATCCAAGTCAGAGGAGTTAAATCCATACATGGGCAGCGCAAAAATTCTAGGGGGTCCAAAATTTTTCAAAGTCAAAAAGTGTCTGATAATATATGGTAGAGCGAAAAACACCGTTTTCTCGCGTTTCTCAGTGAGAGCTATCCATTAGCATCAAAAAACCGCAGAAAAACAGAAAAATTCTGAAAATCAATTTCTGGGGGTCTAGCGGATTTTTTTTTGCGGGGGGGGAGAATGTGAATTCTGTGGGGTCTAGATCCCCCGATGCCCATGTTCTGTTATATCTTGTAATCCCAACAAATATTAACACTTGACGTGCATATCTACAAGCAAGAATATTTGCATAGGTACATGTAAGGGGTAGGGTAGGGTCGTACTATGAGCATGGTAAAGCACGCTATTATTGGCCCCAGCCCCGATCCCGGCACCGGGGCCTAGGCCCCGGCCCCGGCCCCGGCCCTGGCAAAAAAGGCGGCCCCAGCACAGCTCTAGTATTAAAATATCTAATGATTTATCATCGGGCATTCATTATACAAATATGGCGTCTAAAGAAGCTGCCAGGGTTGCATCCTTAATACACAGAACATTCGTCTCAAAAAATATCGATTTAATGGTAAGAGCTTTTAAAGCATACGTTAGACCTATCCTCAAATACGGATCTGTTGTCTGGAATCCATGCCGAATTGGAGATATTACACGACCTGAAAAAGTACAAAGAAAATTTACAAACAAATTATTTTGGGACAAAACTTTATCGTATGATGAAAGATTAAATATCCTTAACTTAGAACGACACCAAACCTGTCGTATTCACACTGATCTTGTTTTTGCTTCTAAAATTGTTAAACACAAAATATTGACATTTAATGAATTTTTTGAGCTTACGCCTGACAGAGATACTAGATGCGCAAATAACATGAAACTGTTCATCAAACAATCGCGTTCAGATTGTAGAAAACATGACTTTGCGAACAAGCTGGCTAAAATTTGGAACATTCTCCCGCAAAATACAGTGGACTGTAATAATTCAATTGTTTTCAGAAATATGATTTCGGAAATTAATTTCAGTGATTTTCTTAAGGGGCATACCTAAGAGCCTTGTGCCTTACACTCCTGGTACCATTGCATTATCTGTTGTTTTATGCTCATATTTTGTTTTATGCACATTGTGTATTATGTTTACATTGACAATGCATTTTTCACCTACTTTTTATGTATTTCTTTTTTTGAATACTTTTGCCAAATAAATTTTCTTCTTTCCGATGAAGCCTTGTTTAATGTACAAAATACGTTTAATGTGGTAGTAATCTATAAGATAATTATAAGTGCTTATGATAGATATACTGAGGGCATTCGCATTTCGTAGTTAGCATGCTAAGCTCACCTTGTACATGCACAACCTACCTTGAGCTAATTGAGCCAAAAAGACAGTGTATTTTGACGTAAAAATAGTCAAAAACAGTGAAAAATACTAGATTTTCTTGATTATGACCCATAATCAACAAATTTTCCGCTAAATTAGTTCACGAACTTACATCATTTTAGGTGCATCTTTTACATCACATGTTTGATTCGAATTAAATCCAATATAGCAGTTTTGAATATTTCATTCTTTGTGATTCGCCCCTATCTAGCTAATCTGTGGCATATTTTAGCGAGCAAGCAAAAGAATATTATGCATACTTCCATGAACAATTAATTGATGAGCATATACTTTGCAATATAGTCAGCCAAGTGCCTGTTTAAAGTAGCGGTAGTGACCCTGGTGGCGGTAGTGATCTCTGATGGCATTCCCTCTCTGACTCTGGACCCCTGCCCCTTAACTAAGTGCGTGCAGACAATTTGACAATTCTTCTTGGGAGACAAAATTCCAGCAAAATTGATCCTCAAACTGCTAAAAAATCAAACAGAATAAACTAAAATCGGTATACTGTAGGTACTTCCTCTAAAATTTTGTACATAGCGCAGCTAAGATTTATATAGCTTACTTTGAAAATTTGAGCCCAATCTGATCATTGGTTGTTGAGTTACAGCTATATCTGAAAGAGTGTAAAGTAAAATCGGCGTACTGTAGGCTGTGCACTGAAACTCTGTACACAGCATGCCTTGCCTGTATGACTACATCATATCCTGGAAGCTTGAGCCCAATCCGACTCTTAGTTCTTGACTTATAGTGCTATATGAGAAAGTGTAAACCAAAACTAGCATACTGTAGATTACATGATCATAGCCAAATCCGCCCTCTAGTTCTTGAAATATAGTGCTCTATGATAAAGTGTAAATCAAAACTAGCATACTGTAGTTTGCATGCTCATATCAACATAACACATGCAACATATACCCATTCTACTCTGATAATTTAAGCCTAATTCGAATTCTAGTTCTTGAAATATAGTGCTATATGAGAAAGTGCAAAGTAAATTGGTATACTGTAGGCTGCGTGCTTAAATTTTGTACATAGCATGCTGAATGTATATCCACCCTAACCTGAAAATTTGAGCCTGATCTGATCATTGTTTTTGAGTTTTAGCTATGTCTGAAAGGTTGTGAACTAAAATCGACATACTGTAGGTTGCGCTAAAAATTTGTACATAGCATGCCTAATGTGTACCCACCCTACCCTGAAAGCTTGAGCTCAATCCGACCCTTGGTTCTTGAGTTACAGTGCTATATGAGAGTGTAAACCAAAACTAGCATACTGTAGATTACATGCTTATATCAATGAGATAACGCATGCAAGATATGCCCACCCTACTCTGAAATTTCGAGCCGAATCCGCCCTCTAGTTCTTGAAACATAGTGCTATATGAAAAAGTTTAAAATAAATCGGTAACTGTAGGCTACGCGGTGAAATTCTGTAGCATGCTTTGCCTATATAACTACATCCAGGCCCGTATCCAGGGGGGCGGGGGGCCTGCCCCCCCCCGAAATGGGAAAAATTTTTTGTTTTTCCCAAGGGTCCCCCAAAGGGAAAAATGAAAAATTGGCGAAGTTGGTCTGAAACATTGCCCAAACAGGTTTTTAGCGTACTTTTGAGCCAGAAAACACAAAATTTTCCGGCGCTTCGCGCCGGATTCATTGTTTATGTAAGGTTTTGTCTTCTAAACCGCTGAAAATCGCTCAAATTTGAGTTAGACATAGAAAGTATGTCAATTTTTTTCTAACGCTTTGCGCCGGATTCATTGTTTAGCTATAGTTTTTGCCTTCTAGCTCACTCAAAACAGCTCAAATTTGAGTTATGACATGGGAACAGGCCTGTATCCAGGGGGCGGGGGGACCTCCCCCCAAAATGGGGAAAAATTTTTGTTTCTCCCAAGGGTCCCCCGAAGGGAAAAATGAAAAATTGGCGAAGTGCGTCTGAAACAGCGCCTAAACAGGTTTTTAGCATACTTTTCAGCTAGTACACTCAAAATTTTCCGGCGATTCGCGCCGGATTTATTGTTTACGTATAGTTTTGTCTTCTGAACCGCTAAAAATCGCTCAAATTAGAGTTAGACATGGAAAGCATGTCAATTTTTTTCTAGCGCTGTGCGCTGGATTCATTGTTTAGTTATAGTTTTTGCCTTCTAGCTCACTCAAAACAGCTCAAATTTGAGTTATGACATGGGAAACATGAAATTTTTCCGGCGCTTCGCGCCGTATCTATTGTTTATATATGTTTTTTTGTCTTCTACTCCGCTCAAAACCGCTCAAATTTGAGGTTGATATGCAGAGCATGTCAATTTTTTCGGCGCTTCGCGCCGAATTATTCATTATCCGTATTGTTTTTCTCTGTAAAGTACAATGATTAAGTACAAAGGCAAGAGATAAGAAATAATTCGCCGATTAGGTGATGAGAAATCAGCTTAAATGATAAATTTGCTGTATATCAAAATGGAAAAAAAGTGAAAATTTTTTAATTTTTTTGTTCAAATTTTTCTTCACCGTTGTATAGAGCTCGCCGAGATACGCTCAAAACTGTCTTTATTTTCGCCTATCTCCTAATGGTTCTCGAGATATCTGGTCTCAAAAATTTTCGGCCCCCCCCCGAAATAAAATCCTGGATACGAGCCTGACTACATCATATCCTAAAAATTTGAAAAAAATCCGACCATTGGCTCTCGAGTCACAGTGCTATATGAGAAAGTGTAAACTAAAAGCGGCATACTAAAGGTTGGTCGTACATATTGTATATGTGAGCTGCCTGGCATACGTTCATTTTATCCTGAAAATTTGAGCCCAATCCGACCGTTTGCTCTTGAGATATAGACCTTTGAATTTTCCCCTGTGAAATTTTCCCCTGGGAATTTTTTCCTGGGGTGGCCCAGTCATTTAAGACTGCGTGTCAGTGGTAGCAAGAGCAGACCACTGCTTTTAAGTATTGTAGGGCATGTGTTAGCGGTGGGTGGGACTCCCACCTTCTCCCAGAAAGTCGCTGCTGGTTAGCTATAGTTTAAGTATGAATACAATAGTACTTTACACTCAGATCAACTTTACACTTAGTTTACGTTTAAGCCTAGTTCAATCTTAGCCAAAGCTGACACTGCCAACTTTCACCTTTCCACTCGTCAACTATATTCTATCCTTAACCACTGCATATCCTTATGCACTGTATTTCCTTAAGCACTGTATATGTTATAACATTGGAGCCAGACTCTTGGGCTAACCTCCTATGCTATAACACTGTATATGTTATAGGGATGCAGCGGATACCCGCACCCGCACCCGCTATTCCGAAATTTTTCTACCCGCACCCGCACCCGCTAAAAATATTATGATAAAACAGCGGGTGGCGGATAATAATAATGAGAATTTACGAAAAGACAAAACGATTCTGTGGCAGTGGCACGTTAATGAAAAAACCAAAATGTATAACAGTGTGTTCTAACGTACCAGTACAAATTGGAAAAGCGAACATCTACTTGTAATGAGTCATATTTTTAGGTACCCTCTGGACTGCAGATACATGTTCAAGCTCTCTTATGGTTAATTCCAATTATGCGAATTATGCTTTTTAAAAAGAGAAGGGTCTAGGTGCCAGTCTTTACATGCATCAGTTCAACCACTCTAGCGTGCGTAGAGATATTATGCAGCAATGTATTGTACATTGCTTTTTTAAGACGAAGTAGGACGTTTTGGCACTGCCGTTTTGGCGCCATACTCGTTGTAATATTATTAATTATTTACATTTAATTTATGAATAAAGTATAATACAGATTCTGAGAGCTCATTCAATTCTCTACGTGATGGTACAAATTACTTTTAAAATATCTTTGACTTTAATGAGATAATTAAACGCATCTAAAAATACACTGGATTTTCTACAGTTTTTCAGTCGTACACAAATGAATACTCGTCGATTCTAAATATATAATTTACTTAAGCATCGCTTCAAAATTAATGAACTTAGAATATTTTTTAAGTTGCTGGCGCGAAAACGTCGTAGACCCTTTTTAAGAAGAGAATGACAACAACAAGTGTCTAAACATTGTATTCTGCAAAGTGCAAATATATTACTCATATTGGTCAATGGTTCAATCATTGACAATTTACTTATCTTTAGTTTGCAAATTTAATTCATTGAGAGAGTAGTCTACAAAGAAAAAGACAATCAGCTTGAAGATTAATATGAATTTTGCACACAGTAAATAACTGCATTAAGCGGAAAAAAATGGAGCATTTTTAGCCCTATTTATATTATGCTATATCTCACTGCTAAACCCGCCACCCGCCACCCGTACCCGCTATTTTTAAGGTGCGACACCCGCACCCGCACCCGCACCCGCTAAAGCAAAATTTTGGTACCCGCACCCGCACCCGCTATTCCAAAAAATGTGCACCCGCTGCATCCCTAATATGTTATAACATTAGGACCGACTATGGGTGGAACCGGCTTCCTGTCCTTCAACACTATGTACGTTATAACACGGGAGTGGGGCGGACCCTGACACCTATGCTATAACACTGTATATGCTATAACATTGATGTCAGGGTCATACGTATAACTACTGACGAGGCCAAGCCGAGCGCCAGCGCCACCTTTTACCCAGTTGGCAAGGGCCAAGGCCAGCGCCACCTTTTACCCAGTTGGCAACATACATGCACAGCATGGGAATTCTGGGGGTGAAAACCTAAAGTGCCTTTTTTACGCCCAAAAATGGCCGGTACGCGTTAAAAAACATCGTTTTTTGGCGTTTCTGACGATACTCTATCCTTCTATAGCATAAAATCATGAAAAAATTTCGAAAAAAGTCGAACAAATTGACCAATATATTGCTTAAAACATAAATATATGGCGCGAAGCGCCGAAAATTTGGCGATTTTGAGCAAATAGATATCCAAAAACCCTTAAAAAGACTTTTTCTACCAATTTTCAGATAAGTTTAGGAATTTTTTGAAAAATCGCCAATTCTGGGGGGGTGAAAAATTTTTAGCGGGGGTGAAAAATTTTTTTGCGGGGGGGTGAAAAATGATTCTGTGGCGGGTGGAAACCCCCAAACCCCCCCCCTACCCCCCCCCCCCCCAAGATCATGTATGGTTGGCATTACACACCTGCAATGCCCACGGCCCATCACTCAGGACGGGCCGAACCAAAGTTGGACGGGGCGAAGGATAACTTGGACGTGGGGCTATGTTTTGTACAGGAGAAAATTTTCGGAGATAATTAAAGGAAATGCTAGATACAGTATATCATGATCAGTTTGCAAACATGCACAGGAACCATCTTATTACACTGTTCGACACCTTTTCATGGATAGACCCACTTTTTTTTCAATGACTGGACCGACTGGATTGCTGAACGACCCATTTTTCTGGGACGGACCCGCACCCTTTTAAGGCATGGACCTGGCCTTTCCAGGGATGACCCACCTTTTTCTGGGACTGACCTTAATTAAGCTGAACGACCCACTTTTTTATGGGACGGACCCACCCTTTTTAGGGACGGACCCACCCTTTTCAGGCACGTGACCCATCTTTTCAGGACAGACCCACTTTTTTTCTGGGACTGACCCATTGATTAAGCTGAATGACACACTTTTTTCTGACGGACCCACCTTCAGGCACGGACCCACCTTTTTAGGGACAGACCCACTTTTTCTGGAACTGACCACTTATTAAGCTGAAGGACCCACTTTTTCGGACGGACCCATCCTCTTCAGGCACGGACCCACCTTTTCAGACAGACCCACCCCCTTTTTCAGGCACGGACCCACCTTTTTAAGGGACAGACCCACTTCTTTCTGGGACTGACCCACGAGCTAAGCTGAACGACCCACTTTTTCAGGACGACCCACCCTTTCAGGCACGGACTCACCTCGCATACCCAGCTTTTCAGGGACAGACTTACCTTTTACAGGGACAGACCCACTGATTTAGCTGAAGGACCCATTTTTTTAGGATGGACCCACCCTTTCAGGCACGACCCACCTTTTTCAGGGACAGACCCACCCTTCTTTAGCACGGACCCACCTTTTTGCACAGACCCATTCTTCTGGACTGACCCACTGACGTGGCTGAACGACCCACTTTTTTCAGGACGGACCCACCCTTTCATGCACGGACTCACCCTTTTCAGGCATGGACCCACCTTTACAGGACAGACCCACTTTTTTGGGACTGACCCACTGATAAAGCTGAACGACCCACTTTTCAGGCACGGACCCACCAATCTTTTTCAGGGACAGACCCGCCTTTTTCAGAATAGACCCACTTTTTCTGGACTGACCCACTGATTAAGCTGAACGACCCACTTTTTGTGGGCACGGGCCCACCTTTCCAGAGATGGATCTGCCTTTTGCAAGCACGACCCACCTTTTTAGGACAGACCCGCCTTTTCAGGAATAGACCCACTTTTTCTGGACTGACCCACTGATAGCTGAACGACCCACTTTTTTAGGCATCGGCCCACCTTTTCCAGAGATGGACTCGCCTTTTCGGGCACGGTCCACCTTTTTCAGGGACAGACCCACCCACCTTTTTCAGAGACAGACCCACCTTTTTCAGGCATGGACCCACCTTTTTCAACGGACCACCCTTATTCAGGCACGGACCACCTTTTTCGTGGTCAATAGACCCACCTTTTTCTGGGGCTTAATAGTTAGAGAAGTATAAGCGTTATGTGTCAGTTAAACTCACCCGTGCAACCCTTTTGTACAAGTTTGTGCTGCATGTGTATTGAAATTATTAGTAATGAAAATATAAATTCTATAGTGATTCACTTTATTAAGATAAACAATAGCAACACAGAAATTTTCGGCGCGAAGCGCTAAAACTTTCTTTTCAATTTTTTATCCACTTTCCCATTTCTTATCTGTTTTTGATGGTGCCGCAATAAAGGAATGATACAGCTTTTTCTTAGTTGAATATTTTCTTGACATTTGCCTACATTTTCAATTCACCATTTTTGTTATTTATAATGATATGAAAAGAAGAATTTTCAGTTATTAAAATGAAATAAAAAGATTCACCGTATATTGATTTGTTTTACCACCACCATTAATTTAACATGAAAAATTCTGTTGTCCGGCGCGAACTATGCGTTATCTTCGAAATTAAAATAACCAAGCATTTGCATGTGCGTATGCTATAACATACGCATCGATATATTGACAGGTGGCATTCACCTGAAACCTGAAAAAGCTCGAGGATTTTTTGGCACCGGGACAAAACCGGGATTTTCGTCAAGAAATTTAGTTTGAAATCAGCTCGGAGGCCAAAAATATTGAATTAATAGTACAACGTTATATTTTTTATCGCATTTACCATGCTAGTTTACGTGTTTCTATATTTTATCATGTAGCATTATTTCCGTTTTTTCATCTCGGCCCATTGTCTTATCGTTGATTGCTATTTGTGTACTTTTGTTTGATATATCTAGTAGCTATATTTGTACCACTGCTTTTGTACGAAAACTTAGCGATTTTGTTGTACAATGAAAAATCGTCAAAAAGTGCCTATACTTTGTGTACAGTTGTACAAAGATCGCTCCAAAATCTGTACGAGCCTCAAAATCTTGTCTCGTACAAAAAACGCAGGTGATTTGTGCCTATTGCTCGTTAAGATGTTTGTGCAACAGTGTTTTTTGTACTCGGCAAAAATTTTCCGCGATGTACAAAGACTTTTCGACCGTCTTTGGTACATGTACAAAGATTTTTGGGAAGACTAAAATTGAAAAAAGGTCTGAAATTCGGAAAAGCTTTCACTTTTGGCGCTTAGCGCCGAAATGAGTAATTGGGTGTTCTACATCTATATATATTTGTGAAAGTTTGTTTGTATGTATGACATTGTGTTTGTCTTTTGGGTTGGTTCTGGGTCTATACAGTTGGTAGGCTGACGTTTCGGCCCGAGGTTGCCCAGTACTGGGATATTTAGAATCGACAATCACAGCCTGCCCCACAGTAACAGCGGACATTGTCCCCACGTTATAAGTATAGGCGATTTCTGAAAGATGTTTTTTTCGGAATTTTTTTAAAAATGGGCCCTATCTTATAGCACAGGGCATGTTACACCGTCTCCTATCTTATAGCACAAGTATATGTTATAAAATAGCCGTAATCCTTTGCTACAATAAAATAAAAAATTTAAAACATAAAAAATATGGTTTGACCAAAAATTTTTTTTAAAATTCCCAAACATTCAAAAATATGGTTTTGACCAAAAAATTTCCAGAACATCCTGAAACATCAAAAATATGATTATGGCTGAAGAATTTTAAAAACCATTATGTCAAAAATATGGATTTGATCAAAAAAATGGTTGACAAAAACATCTTAAAAAAAATCCAAAAATCAAATATTGTTTTTACCAACAATTTTTTTGTGAAATATCCCAAAAAAGCATCAGAAGTCCCGAAAATTAAAAAATACAAGAGACCACACCTAAATAGCTATCAGGCCCAAGTTCAGCCCGCAAATACCGGGCAGTCTAGCTAGTATCTTTATAGCAGAGATTGCATTTTAAGAGGAAAATTTCAAATTTTATGCGCTTCAAGCCGTTTTAAGACGATTCTTATGATTTTTACCTTTAGAGACCCAGAAATTAGGTAATCAAAAGTCGAACAACTTGTTTTTACCACACTAAAGTCGCTACTCTATCATATTATAGTACTCCAAAAATTTCTGTGTATTAAATGTTCAAAGATTTTGAAGACAAAACCTGTAAAAGGTGTGAAATTCCTGAAAATTTTCGGCGCTTTTCGCCGAAATGAGTACTGTTTGTCCTATACAGGGCGGATTTAAGGGGGGCAAGAGGGGGCCCTATTGGCCAAAAATATTTGGCGAGATAAAGAATGGATAAGCAATTTGCAAGATTTTGGCTGTCAGTAACCACAACTTCTCAATTTTTCGAAAGCTGCGCGCTGATAATACCTATTAATGACATTTATTTACTTTCTTGGCGAAATAGAAGCACGTTTTTGTATTCCGCAACGATTTTTTCCTGATGTACAAAGACTTTTCGGGACCGTCTTGTATACAAAGATTTTCGGAAGACAAAAAACTGCAAAAAAGGGTCTGAAAAGTTTCGCGCGCTTCGCGCCGAAATGAGTAATTGCGTAAAAGTCATATGTATCTTTATTATAGCAGAAATCGCATTTTTCGAAATGAAAAATCTCAATTTTTTCGGCGCTTCTTGCCGTTTTAAGACGATACTTAATGATTTTTGCTTTCATGAAACCGGGAATTAGACAAAATATACTACCAAAATGAACAACTCTGTCTTTACCACATTAAAGTCGCTACTGTACTATATCATAGTACCCAAAAAATTTGTGTGTACAAAATGTACAAAAGACTTTTAGGACTATCTTCGTGATATAAAAAAATAAAAGGACCTTGGTAATAAAAACCACTGCCGGGTTACATTGTTCATGTAGGTTTCAAAACAAATTTTAACAGCTATTTTTGCATAGTTTTCTTTCATTTTCAAATAAAAATTTCGATGTTTCTGCTCAATGCTATAAATACAGGAAATTAAGCAGTAAACTATGCTTCTAGACGTCTATCCGCCTTAATTTCACAAGCTTCGCGCCAGATTTTTGTTAAAGTCAAAGAATTTTAATGATTTTTTCGCACAAAATTGTCTAACATTTTAAAATTTTCGGGAAAAATATTGCGTCAAGTGATTTTATGCAAAAATGAAAATGCGTAAAACACCGAAAAAACGCTATTTTGCGCGTTGGTGGGCAAATTTTTGACCTACTTTGACAGTTTTTGGAAAGTTTGGATAACCCGCCCCCCCCCCTTAGCAAAATCCTAGATCCGCCTCTGGTCCTATGTACATATATATCTTTAAAATAGCAGAATTTGCATTTTAGAATGGAAAAAATGCCAATTTTTAGGCGCTTCGCGCCGTTTTGAGACAAATTTTAAAAAATTTTGGCGAGAGAAACCCATACCAGTTGAAATACTTAACAAATATCGAAAACCCTGTTTTTCCACACCAAAATCGCTACTGTACTATATTATTATAGGCTGCGAGAACTGCTATCGACAACTCGTTAGCATCATTGAAAAAGAAATTTTGATTGTTCCAAAACGTTTCGTAGTATTTGCATTTGTTTGATTAAAAGCGTTTTTGTGCCTTATCCTTCATGTTCTTATCAAGGATACTTGCGTATATAGTGTGCGTTTAAAGCATGATTTGAAACGTGTAGGTCCATAAATCTCCCGAAACCCGGGAAAAACCTGGGAAATTTATTTTGTGAAGTCAGTGGCCACCCTTTATTGACCTAGTTATTGTCCATTTTATTTTGCATAAAAATAATGGTCACCTTTAAACAGTAAGCCCGTACGACAATGCACCAATTACGGAGAAGCAGTTGCATGGAAAACTTTAACATTAAATAAATTTGTTGATGCTCCCATCAAATCGTGAAGTGCTGTTTATGCATTTCAGCCACCTCGCCTTTTCATATTCTAATTTTACAAAATTTTCAGTTATTCATAATTTTAAATATATTAAGTTTGTTTTTATTTTATTAATTTTTATATATTTATCATTTTTGATATGTTAATATTTTAATAAATTAAGAATATCACAGGCAGCGAGCAGACTTACAAAAATTAACTTGGTTGTGAACGTATTTTAGTGAAATTTGCACCGTAAAAAGGCATAATGGCCTTAGCGGACCCACCCACCCTTTGGCTGGAAGTTGACGGCGACCTGGCCGCCATTGCCCAGGTGGGCGTTGGCAATGGGCCAGGGCCAAGGCCACCGCCAGCGCCACTCCTTTTAACCCAGTTGGCAATGGCCAGGGCCAAGGCTAGCGCCAGCGCCACCTTTAACCCAGTTGGCAATGGCCAGGGCCAAGGCCAGCGCCAGCGCCACCTTTTACCCAGTTGGCAATGACCAGGGCCAAGGCCAGCGCCACCTTTTACCCAGATGGCGAGGGCCAGGGCCAAGGTCAGCGCCAGCGCCACCTTTAACCCAGTTGGCGAGGGCCAAGGCCAGCGCCACCTTCTACCCATGTGCGCCAGCGCCACTTTTTACTTATGCCCCTCTAAAACGCAAAAGTGTAATGCGCGAGCGACGAACTATCGTATAATAGCCGGTGCACGACTCATTTAGAATTCATTTTGGTGCTGCGCACGCATAAAAATGAGGCGAAAATATTGAACTGAACTTCACGACGTATTTAATCGCAAGTCGTTGAGCCTCTCTCTTAAATTCAATTGTTGTGTGGAATTACGTTCAAGTACACAAAAATATAGCCTGAATGAGCGACATATTCAAAATTGCGAAGATCAAAGTAATATGGCAATGCATTTCCGAATATCAATGAGATAAATTTCATTGTTGCAAGGCTTTCTTCAATTCTGTTATTTGTAAAATTGCCCTTTCGTTTTGAAATAACAATGCAAAAAAGTAACATAATTACATGGATGGGCGTAGGCAGGGGGGGCAGGGGCGGCCGCTCCCCCCCCTAGCCCAAAAATAATTTTGGAATGGTAAGATGGTAAGGAAATGCATGAAAATTGGTATCATTTTATCGAAAATTCTGAAAATTTTCGGCGCTTCGCGCCGTAGAATCATTATTTTCATTAATTTAGGCCCAAGCGCGGCCAAAAAAACGTCATTTTTTATAGCTTATTAGGAGAAAATAAAATTTTATCGAAAAAATTGAATTTTATGATCTCAACGGATAGCGCATGTTCGCAAACGTTAGAAAACGCACTTTATTTGGCGCCCCGGCGAACATATCCCTTAATATAGGGTCACCAATTTCGGACCGCCTCCCCCTGAAAAAAATCCTGCCTACGCCCCTGATTACATGTCCAAACGGACATTCTCATTGTCATGTGTGAGCACGAAAAATATACGTCGTGAAGTTCAGTTCAGATTTTCGCTTCATTGTTTTGTAATGCGTGCGCCACACCGAAATGAATTCTAAATGAGTCGCGCACCGGCTATTACACAATAGTACGCCGCTCGCGCATTATACTTTATTGCTGCATGTAGAAAAGATAGGTCCCTGATTCTATAAGTATGCGAGAATTGAATAATCCGGCGCGAAGCGCCGAAAAATTTTTGAAGTTTTACCTCTTAAAACGCATTCTAACATTACAAAAATTTTCCACAAATGCCGAGCAAGCCCAAAAATTTTTTCCGTTTCCCAAAATTTTGGTTGACAAATAGACCAAAAAGTGGGAAAAAGCGGTGTCGAGAAGGCACCATGTTTTCCACATTCTAGGATTTTTGTGAACTGAAATTTCGAGGTGTGGAAAGAAATTTTTCGGATTGTGAAAAATTTTCGTAATGCAGAATCGCGTTTTAGAAAGGTAAAATTCGAAAATTTTCCGGTGCTTCGCGCCGGACTACATGTAATAGTGGTGGTTTGTACAAGTTGCATGACGCTGTCGGGGACGTAACATCGGAAAATTCGTCGCTTCGCGCCGATTTCTTCTATCTTTGGACAGTTTCTATCGTTTTATTGCCTGTAAAATCAAAAAATTAGGACTTCTTGCGCATTATAAGCATTTTTTCCGTCAAAAGGGTAAAAAAATTCAAAAGAAAATTTTATTGCTTAAATAGTGCAAGACAATGTGAAAAGCCCCAAAAAACACGTTATTTTACGGCCCCGCCCGTTTTTATGGGTTTTTAAGAAATAAAAAAATTTTGGATTCTTCCTGGCGAAAATCCTGGCTACGCCTCTGCCTATCGCTTATTCTTGTGAAACAAGAAGTTAAGAGATTGTTTGTCGTTTGAATGATGTGAAATTTGTTGTACATATAGGGCCGTATGACAGAACGCGGAATAGTGCTATTCCAGGATAAAACAGTGGGATACGAGGGCGGAATAAAATATTTTGGTATTACAGAAAGCGGAATAAAGAGTGATATTCATACGTGGGCAGCAAGAAATTTCTGGGGGGGTGCAAGATTTTTTTGAAGGTCAAAAAATGGCCTTAAAAACGATGGTATGGTGATAAAAACACCATTTTTCGACGTTTCTCATCAAGCACTATCCATTGGCATCAAAAAATTGCGAAAAAAGCGAAAAAAATTTCAAAAATTGAATTCTGGGGGGGGTATTTTGATTTCTGGGGGGGGGGTGTTTTGGTTTCTGGGGGGTGCATACCCCCCCAAACCCCACGCCCAGGTGTGGTGATATTCCAGGAATAAAGTTGGTATGACAGAACGCGGAATAGCGCCGTTCCAGGCGCTAACCTCGGGATAAAACGGTGGAATAAAAATAAGCGGTATGACAGAAGGCGGAATAAGTTATCTCGGGAATAAAAACGGCCGCTTTTATTCCGCCACTCTGTACCTGGTCGGAGCAGGTATAAGACAGCGGAATAGTAGTAAAAATCGTTTCTAAAGCGATTTTAAAAGAAGTAAATGTGTTAAAAAATTTTTAATTGGATAGGCAATTGATTCCTCTTTATCTAGAAATTTAATTCGGTTGCTGTCGTTTGTAATACGATCAAAACAGATACAGAAAATTTTCTAGTTGCGCGTTTGCCCCATGAGTGCGGCTCGTCTTGTTGATTTTTCGATCATGCAATACTTAATACCTCCAATTAACAACTTGACATCAAGATTCGCAAATGAGTACCTTCTTACACAAAAAAGTAGTTATTTCATGCGCAAGCTATCATTTTTTGATTTCAATGTCAATGTTTCATTTTCCTTTTCCGTAGAAGCAAGCAAGCCGCATTTATTGAACCAAATTATAAAAAGTTTATCTGGTAATATTCGGCAGTCCCATTAACTCAATGCATCAATGCACACTCTACCCGTGCGCACGCATGTACATGAATACTACACGTTTATATTTACGTCGTATATTTTCGAAGTAATTCGAACGTGACTACAGTATGCACCATGCGTTGGACATCCAATTTATACACAAAACCTATGGAATGCGTAACTTAATCCTGGGATAGATACAGTTATCCCAGGGACAGCTATTCCTCGCGTATTTCGCGTTCTGTCATACCAAATTTTCTTATTCCTAGGATAGCTTATTCCGTCCCTTAACCCAGGAATAGCTATCACGAGAATAAGTTTTATTACGAGAATAGCTATTCCCGGAATAGCGCTTATCTCAGGAACAACTTATTCCGCGTTCTGTCATGCGGCCCATAGGGTTTAAACGTCAGAATTGTTTTATTTCGGTATTAAATAAAGTGTAAATTTTTGAAATTTTTCTCAACCATAAAAAATGTCCTTATTTTTGTTTATTTCGTAATGATTCTCGAGATATTTGACCTCAAATTTTCGCCCTCTTCCCGAATAAAATTCTACCCCCAGAAAACAAAATACACCCCCAGCCTTCTAAATTTAGGGGGCTGCACTGGGAAAAAATTTTTTTTAATCCAAGTTTTCAAATTGTAATATGTTGTATGTAAATAAATAGGCGCGCAGCACCATAGAATATTGGGCTTATTAGCTCAAAAGTGTGCTAAAATCTAATCAAATGATCATTCAGATACGCTTAGAGAATTTTCCATTTTTTCTTTGAGAGACCCTTGTAAAAGACACTCTTATTTCCAAAATTTAGAAATTAGTCCTCCCTCAATCCCCCACAACCATAGGTGGGCGGCACCAAAGTTCTAGGGGGGGGGGGTGCGAGATTTTTTCAAAGGTCAAAAAATGGCCATAAAAGTGGTGGTATGGCGAAAAAACACCATTTTTCAACGTTTCTCATTGAACAGCACTATCCATTGGCATCAAAAAAATTGCGGAGAAAACGTTAAAAAATTTCAAAAATTGAAATCTGGGGGAGGTATTTTGGTTTCTCGGGGGTGCATACCCCCGAACCCCCCACGCCCAGGTATGCCCACAACTACGCCACTGGTAATTTAACATGTTTTTGTCTATTAAAGCTCTTTTTCGATTGTTAGGAGGTACTATTGCACTTACTTTGTAGAATTTTCTGTTTTGTGTTAGTTCGACAATTACTTATATATCCGTATCGTTAATCGTTACAAAATTGTGTTCCACACATTGGGAATGGCAAAATTTTTTGGGCAGCAATTATTTGTAGTCGCCTGCAAATAATATAGCACGCAACTAATATTATTTTCAGTCGAAAACCAGTGGCCTAGACTGTAAATTAGATCGGACACGTTTTAATTTTCTGTCTAGACTGCAAATAATATCAAACTGTGTGTGATGTTATTTGCAGTCTAGGCCGCTGGTTTTTTACTGCAAATAATATACTTGTGTCCTAGACATGCACAGCCTAGGAATTCTGAAGGCTGGTGTGAAATTTTGAAGTGCCTTTTTGGGCAGGAAATAGTGGGTACGTACAGGCCCATAGCCAGGATTTTATTTCGGGGGGGGGAACAAAAAATTTCGGAAGTGAGATATTTCGAGAATCATTAGGAGGTTGTCAAAAATAAGGACATTTTTGAATGTTTCTCAACGCGCTCTACATAATGATGAAGGAACATTTAGGAATTTCCCACTTCATTCCATACTCATACACAAAAATCTATCGCTTAAGTACCTGCGCAACTGATTTTTCATCGTCTATTACATGAACAATTTCTTGAGTTTCCGTATTTCTACTCAATCTTTGTGTTCTGCAAAGCAGACACGTATCTCTGGGGGAATGGGGGGTTGGACCCCCCAAATTCAGAAAAATCACAAAAATAGGAAACGTTATTTTGTGCTATTTTTGGTTTTTTTGGGCTTAGTCGCTCCTCCTGAAAATTGGGGTTAGTCCCCAAAATAGGACGGCCAGCTACGTGCCTGCGGCAAAGAAAAAAATCAGAAAATAAAGTATTCGGCGCAAAGCGTCAGAAAAATTTGACATTTTCTCCATGTATAACTCAAATTTGAATGATTTTAGGCGCATAGCGCCGAAAAATTTTCTGATTACTAGCTTGAAAGTGCGCCAAAAAACCTGTTTTGGCGACCTTTTGAATCAAGAATTTTCATTTCTTACTTGGGGACCCTTGTGAGAAACAAGTTTTTCGGTTCCGGGAAGGGTGGGGCACACACCTGGACGTGAGGAGGTTTAGGGGGTATGCACCCCCCTCGAGAAACCAAAATACCCCCCAGAAATCAAAATATCCCCCCAGAATTCAATTTTTGATAATTTTTTTTCGTTTTTTTGCAATCTTTTGATGCCAATGGATAGTGCTTGATGACAAACGTCGAAAAATGGTGTTTTTTCGCCATACCACCATTTTTAAGGTCATTTTTCACCATTAAAAAATCTTGCACCTCCCCCCCAGAATTTTCTTGCTGTCCACGTATGGTGGGGCAACTGCCCCATTGCCTTCGCCTGGGTACGCATCAAAAACATCGTTTTTTGCATTTCTGACGATGCTCTATCTTTCGAGAGCATGAAAATATGAAAGAATTTCGAAAAAATCAAAACAGTCCAACAAATTGAACAAAATATGGTCTACAAGTGAGTATTCGGGGCGAAACGCCGGAAATTTGTTTTTTTAGAGCAAATAAATAGCTAAAAACGCTTAAAAGCATTTTTTCTGTGTATTTTTAGCAAATTTTTGGAGACTTGAAAAATCGTGAATTCTGGAGTTGTATGGAAAAATAATCCGATTTTATTTAACGCGTTTTTTTAATACCTTGTATGCGTTGGGTAAAGAACTGGAGCTTTTGATACGGGAATATCACTTTATGGAGTTGGCCATATTCGGCACTTGCACTAATGCTATTATGCTTTTTTTAATTTTGTGATCAATTACTCTTTCAGATCTGAAAGTTATACATCTACAAGTAATCTTACTTTGACAAATTTTAAATTCTGCTCGCCTGAATGGTCAGAATAGCCTATAAAACGCTTTTTCAAGGTAATATCGCATTTTTAAAGCATTTTTAGTCCATTTTTACTGCATTATATCATTTTTGACACTAAGAAATGCAAAAATTTATTAATTTTGGGCGCTCTTTGAGTAAAAAGAACTTAAAGGTACTAATCTGGCGCGAAGCGCTAAAAACATTTCGACGTTTTTACTGCTTTTGGCCTCAAAAATGATGCAAAAAACGTTCCATCAGCTCAAAATCGCCGGGCAGTTGCTGTTCGGCTGACCCTTCTGGGGGGTAATACCCCCTTAACCCCCTATGTGAATGTATGGGATCTGGGATACACAACCCCGCAGAAGTTGAAAACCCCCGCAGATTACTGTAGACCGCCAGAATTCTATTTTTAGTTACATTTTTGACAATTTTTGGCGATTTTACACCCCAGAGTTCTTGCTGCCTATATATGGTACTTACTCGCTTGAAAATTACTTTTACATCGTTTTTATGATTTTCAGTTCTTGTTTATTACTGAGAGATTTTTCTGTTAATCTGAAAAATTTAAGGCTTGCTTAGACGGATCACTTTTATTTGTTTAGCTGACAAGAGCATTTTAAAAACTTGCGGCGTTTTTGACATCGTTGTGCATACGCATTAAGATATGAATTAAATTGGCGCTTATTATTACTTTATCGACTGAATTATGTTGTCGCTGATGTTGGCAGAATCTGAATAGTCTTCGCCGACGGACAAAACTGAAATACAGGCTTCACGTTACACGTAAGACATTGAAGCGTAGACAAAGTTATTCACCTTATGCTTTTATGGGCAACGTTTTTAACCACTAAATTTTCTAACTAGTCTAAGCTATGTAAATATATTTGTTTTGTTCCATAAATTAATGTTTTTTTAAATTTGATTTTTTCATTTCCCTATTGTAAGGGTCTCTTAGTTAAGCGATTGTTTTCCTTCCATTTAACAATTTTACTGGCTTTGCAAAGACTTTTCGAACCCGTCCTTGTGTGTACACAACATGTTAAGTTTTTTTTGGGGTACAATATAAGTGCAGTAAAATGTCTGGAATCATTTTCGGTTCAGCATGCTTTTTAATGTCCGAAATTGAGCATAGCAAAGCAATTATGTAAAAAATCTCCCATGCTTCACGCCGATTAAGTTAAACACAGCTCTTAATAAAGCTGCAGTATTGAGTGTACACTTGAATTAGCCAACATATCAGTGCGAAGCATTAAAAATATTTTCGGTCGATTAAAGTTCTTGAATTCAGTGCTGGAGTTTATAGATAGAAATGTAAGCAATCGGCTCCAAGCACCTAGAAGTTTTTTACTTCCTTGCCTTTTTAAACTCAATTTCGATTATATATACAGGGTGGCCCAAAAAAAGGCTACATTCCGATTTGACAGGCCATAACTTCAGCTCACGGGAACTTCAAAGCTTCAAACTGGCTGCATTCGATAGATAAAAGTCTCTTCTTCCCAAATGTGTAGAAAAGTTTGGTCAAGTCCCAGTGCTCCGGGCGCTGAGGCAATTTGTTTACCCCCTACTTTAATATTGTTTAAACGCCAATAGCGTCATTGGTCCTGCCATTAATTTGCACCCTCTTTTGACGATATCCTGAAATTTTTGCACTCGGTAGGACGCGCATCTATTCTGGAGATTTAAAAATGTGCTTATTAATTTTTGTGACAGGATATATTGTAAAAATGTCAAAAATGGATACCAACATACACAGTAATGTAATACAATGCGGAAACCATAGGGTTTATACAGTGAGGTGTAAACAAATCGCCGTATTGCAGGTACCGCTAAAAGCTGGCCGAAATTGTTAGCGTTGATCAAATAAAGACATGTTCACCAATCTAATGCAGCTGGTCTTGAAATTTTATTTCAAGATCAGCCGATGTTATGACGTTTTAAAAAATGTAGCCCTTTTTATGGGCCACCCTGTATATATAACGGCACACCGAACATATAATTGCTAATTTTAGATAGGTTTTTCTAATGTTCTCCCTGAATCCTTTAACATCTTCAAATAAGGTTGACGAGAAGCCTTTGTACAGCTGAGCAAATCTGCAGAATATTGAAAAACCATATTCATTGTACTCTCAGTCCCGTATCCAGGATTTTATTGGGGGTGTAATGAAAATTTTGATCTCAGATATCTCGAGAACCATTAGATTGGCAAAAAATAAAGGCATTTTTGAGCGCATCTCAACGAGCCCTCAGCAGTGGTTAAGAAAATTTCAAGAAAGATTTTCAAAAACTTTAACCTTATTTCATACGCATATTACACAAATCTATCGTTTAAACAATTTACACAACTGATTTCTCATTCAATTGACGAATTATTTCCTCACTTCTGTCTTTATATTTAATCTTAGCGATTTAAAAAGAAAATACAGAAAATGAATTATTCGGCCCTAAGCGCCGAAAGAATTTTACATGTTCTACATGTCTAACTCAAATTTGAGCGGTTTTGGGCGGGCTAGAAGACAGAAACTATAGCTAATCAATAAATCCGGCGCGAAGCGCTGGAAAATTTCGAGCTTACTAGCTCAAAAGTACGCTCGCTAAAAACCCGTTTTGGTGGTGTTTTAGACCGATATAATCGTAGCACGTGCACAGTTCCTCAATTTTATGATCAGGTTAGGTGCACATGCACAGTCGTAGTACGTGCACAGTTGACCCTTACAGGAGAAAACCTATTGTTTGCTGCAACAACTTTAGGGTAGTGTGTAATACAATGCCCATTGTTTACGTTCACGTTGTATGTATAATGTGATAAACAGAACTATGGGTACCTTATGCAAAAAAATGAGCGCAAGAATTAGGATACGTTATTCTAACACATTAGTTGGAAAAATTCGGTCCATTCTACTGTTCTGGCGAACTACGATCTGAACCTATTTTAATTTTGTTCAGTGACATCTACCGAAGATCTTTCAGTTGCTTTTGCTAAACAAAATGGTCTTCCTTCCAGACAATCTACTGCAACAACAACAACAACAACAACAAGCGATCATGTTTTATTTTGTTTAATTACGTGTAGGTACATGTTCAATGGCAATATACAGTAAACCGGGTCGAACAATGTTGTTTCCAACTGTAGGGGTCAACTGTGCGCGTACTACGACTGTGCACCTAATGCTGTTCACAAAATTCAGGAATTGTGCACGTGCTACGATTATGCCTTTTAGACCTATGTACTTCAAGAATTTTTTATTTCTTCCTTTGGAGGACTCTTGTGTGTTTCAAAGATTTTTTCTTTCCGAGGCCTACTTGTGGATACCTTCTGATCAGTGTGCATTAGGGATGTTCCGGTTCCAGGTTTTTGAAAAAAATCGGTTCCGGTTCCGGTTCTTGGAAAGCAAGAATTTCGGTTCCGGTTCCGGTTTCGGTTCTTGCGTAAGTTGGAACCGTCGGTTCCGGTTCCGGTTCTTCAACTAGAGAACCGTCGGTTCCGGTTCCGGTTCTCGGTTCCTGTGTTAAAGTATATACGCTCTTGATAGCTCGACTTCACCGGAACATATGACGATGTAATCGAAAGATAAATCATTCAGGAAGTCGTTTCAATCTGGCAACTGCACGTTCAAATAAGTTTTACGTTTAGTTGACAATTTACTTATAAATCACTGAATATTATCTATGTGTTTCTTGATTGGAGGCTTATACGAAATCGAAATGCTTAATTCATGACGAAGATCTGCTGCAATAGTGGAAAGAGAAGTCGAAGAATTTGTCGATTCTCGCGTTTATAGCTAAGCAGTATCTTGCAGCCAGTGGCGGATCTAGGATTTTCCTAAGGGGGCAGTATCCCAACTTTTCTAAAAACAGTCAAAAATAGGTCCAAAAATTTGTCCTTAACGCGCGAAACAGCGTTTTTTCGGCGTTTTACAATGTATACTTTTACATTAAATCACTTTTGACGCAATATTTTTTTTAAATTTTAAAATTTTAGATAATTTTGTGCTAAACATCACTAAAATTCTTTGACTTTATCAGAATTCTGGCGCGAAGCAGTTTTTTTGTACAAGTTCCGTTTGACATGTACAAAGATGATCCCCAAAAGTCTTTGTACATTGAGTACACACAAATTTTTGGGTACTATAATATGGTACAGTAGCGATTTTAGTGTGGTAAAAACAGAGTTGTTAGACTTTTGGTAGTGTATTTCAGCTAATTTATGGGTCTCTAAGGGCAAAAATCACTAAGAATCGTCTTAAAACGGCGCGAAGCGCCTAAAAATTTGACATTTTTCCTTTCGAAATGCAGTTTCTGCCATTATAAAGATAAATAGAGCATACAATCAGTCATTTCGACGCGAAGCGTCGTAAATTTCTGCGAATTTTAGACCTTTTTGTAATTTTTGTCTTTCCAAAAATCTTCGTACATGTACAAAGACGGTCCCGAAAAGTCTTTGTACATCGGGAAAAATCTTTGCCGAATACAAAAAACCGTGGCGCGAAGCGCCGCAAAATTTGTGAGATTAAGACGGAAAGACGTCTAGAAGCATGATTTACAGCTTGATTTACTGTATTTAGAGCATTTGATGCGAAACATCGAAATTTTTAATTGAAAATAGAAGAAAACTGCAAGAATGCTGTTTCTGCTGCTAAAATTGTTTTGAAACCTACATGAACAGAAAATGGCTTCCAGGTGGCGCAGAAAGTAAATAAATGTCAGAATCATTTAGGACCCTCTCAGAAACAGGCTACATGGCGAAAAAGCAGAACGACTGTTATTTTATAATTTAATATAATTTACCCGGAACAATACTAAGTTTTAGTCTGTAAACTTTTGGGTAACAAAAGATTGAATTGCTGCTTCATGTCTTCACTAAATTTAATGAAGTTCGATTTTTAACTCTAATTTAAAAAAACCGAGAACCGACTCCAAAAAGATCGGTTCCGGTTCCGGTTCTTAGAAAATCAAAAAATCGGTTCCGGTTTCGGTTCCGGTTCTTAGAATATCAAAAAATCGGTTCTCGGTTCTCGGTTCCGGTTCCAAAAAAATGGTCGTTTCCAGCCGGTTCCGGTTCCGGTTAACCGGCACATCCCTAGTGTGCATGTGTGTTGATTACTTATAGTCACATACACACGATTTGATCAGCAATATGACTTGCTGACACACCTGGGCGTGGGGGTTTGGGGGGGTATGTTACCCCCGCCCCAGAAATCAAAATACCCCCCCCAGAATTCAATTTTTGAAAATTTTTTTCGTTTTTTCGCAATTTTTTGATGCCAATGGATAGTGCTTGATGAGAAACGTCGAAAAATGGTGTTTTTATCGCCATACCACCATTTTTAAGGCCATTTTTTGACCTTCAAAACATCTTGCACCCCCCAGAATTTTCTTGCTGCCCACGTATGCTTGCTGACCTTTGGCAATGAAATTGGACACCGTGTCAAAATCGTTTGACCGTGCCCCATACATGCAACAACTCAAAATTCTAAGTGGTAAGGGAGGGGGTGTCAATTACCTCCCATTTTTCGTCAAAATGGCCAAAAAAACACATAAGAACGGCAAAAAATTTTAATTTTTTCAAAAATCATGGGGGAGGGTCAAAAATTTTCTGACTTCGGGGGATGGGGAACGACCAACTTTAGGGGATCCCCCTCTTACGCGTATGCGTGTCCCCCTTATCTATGTTTACTTGCCGACTTCTTGCTTTACAGGATTGTACGCTGACTGACTGACAGCTGAAGACGAAAATTAGTGCGGTACGGAAAGTAGATAGATGTGCTTTTGCTGCATATGTTGCTTTCATGGCTTCGCATGGTTGTCTTTCGTTTATTAAATGTATTTTTACTTTCGCTTACGCTTAAATTGATGTTTGTTGTGTGCCTTATTTTCTGCGCATCCAATAAATGTGTTACATGAATCCTGATTTCTGCGTTGTTCTATAGTCTGTTTCATTTATTTGAGAGCTTTTTCAGTTAATTTTTTTGAAGGCTACAGTATGCCTAACTAGGCCATTTACTGTAACTCGACAGAAAAGTTGGGTAGGGGCGAGCGGCCACCATACTTTCATTTTAATGCACCAAACCGTCGATATAGACTCAATTCAAGCATCTGGACAGTGCGGTGACATGTACTACAGTAAGTCCGCTAAATAAAAATCTTGAAGCGGGAATCGAATCCGTGTTACTCCAACGACAATCAGACGTTCTACTACGCTATGCGGGAGTTTTAGGCGATTTTAAAATGCTAGTCCATTGTGTTTTTAATCCTCGCGTTCCCGTGTGTTTTTTGGAGTCAAAGGTTCCCGTGCTAGGACGCCGTCCTAGCTAGGTTAAAATGTAATTAGTCTCACTCAACATAGCAAATATTAGTATCATTTTGAGCGGTTTTTAAGCTCTTTCCGAATATGTTTGTCATTTTTCGCTAAAGTAACGTTGTAAGAAGTTACAACTAAAAAACTGCCACTATACTTAAGCTTATAGGCATGAGGTGGACATGCATAAGATAAATACAAATAGTATATTTTAGTTGACTAAAATATCATTTTAGGACTGTAGCAACTGATTAAAAAGTAGAAGCCCACCAATCTTTTACTAATCATTGACCACAACTTTTTTATTCTTTAAGTTTTTACGTGAAAATCTTAAAAATATGCTAATTTTTTAGGATGTATAATTTTAATTACTAGCTTGAACATTTTAAATGATGTAACTAGGGCTAAAATGAGGCTAGACAAAGTTTTGTAGTCATACAAGACATACAACGAAAATAATTACAAAAAAGTGATCGGCTAGGACGCCATCCTAGTTCACGGCAACACGAGGGTTAAGGGTCGATTTATGACGAGCTGAATGCGCGAATTCCATCCGCATGTTGCATGATCTGCTGGAAGACAAGAATAAATTATGCCGCAGGAAATTTTATTCAAAAACATTTCCTTCCTATGTAGCTGTAGTGATCTATAAATGACCTACAGTAAGTACAGAAGGTAGAGTTACTGTAGCCTCGGAAAAGATTTGCTGAAAAAGCTCTCGGATAAATGAAACGAACTATAAATATATGTATGTATGTTATGTAAACTGTTTCATGGGCCCTATTTATAAGTCGGATTTTTATGGTATGTACATAATTTTCATAAGCTTCAGTGAAGCTCAGGAAGACTCAGAAAGCTAAAAATACCTACGTTTTATCGAAACATGATGCTGTCGGGTATCGTGTTTTATGCATAGTTTCTTATTGTTTATCTCATTCTCCCATAAATTATGATCTCAAGAAGACGTCGCATATTTTTTCTCCAATTGTGATAAAAAATTTATCTATTTTGAATCCTTTGAAACATTTTCCCACATTTTTGTTCGGAAACCGGATGATTCGTTTCGTTTCCGGTTTTTCAAACAAAAGTTCAAGTGACATTACCTGCACAGGTATTTTACGGTAGGAAAGATGTCCTACACATATTTAGCTATAGGTTTATCTTTTCCATTGTTGAGTGGTATCACAAGTGATAAACAGGCGCGTTCGTAACACATGGCCTTCTGAATTTTGGGGACGTAAATTTTCAAGCCAGATAGCTCAAGCACTATGTATTTACTTGTAGATAGGAAAAATAATGGTGTTAAAAATGTTTCTCAGCAAGCTATACACTAACGAAAAACATTTGACTTGATGTCAGTCGCATCCCTTTTCTATTTTTGTTTACACTTAATACCGAATTTGTAATGAATGTGTAAAGTTTTTGTTAAACCTTAGAAGAGATTTTGGACGATTTTTTTCTGCTCGTGAACAACTACTTATGAATGCCTCAAACAATTTAATGGTTTTGAATTGTAGAGGAAGGACTTCTTCAAATTACATTTTTTGTTTTTTGAATTTGGCATTAGTTCTTCAGTGGGAGTGTGAAGCGTGTAAAAATCTTTGGGTGTAAAGACAGATTTTGGTCGTGTTTTAGTTTTCTTTCTGTCTGGCGAAACTCCGATTATGAGCCCTAAGAATTTTTTCTGATAGAGATGCACTATGACTTGAGGCTTACTTTTTGTTAAACAGTAAACTTTCTTACACTCAATACGGAGCTAGATTCAGGGGGTTTAAACTTTACAATCTAGTCGATGGTGTAAAAACAGTTTTTGTCTCAGATTTCTCCACCGACTTTTCCATTTATAAGTCGGGACAAGTTGAATATTATAAAAATAGAGTGCGTTGCGAGGGCTACACGTCGCAACAAATTGCATATAAAATACTCAATACTGAATTACTCTTGGAGGTGTAAAGTTCGAAATCAGGTTCGTAACAAGGGGTGAAAAACACATTTTCTTCCCATTTTTGATTGGTCAATATTTCCAGTAGGATACGGAGCAAAATTTTTTCACACACAAACGTGCTACGTCTAAAGGGCTACAAAGTGGCACAAAACGATTTTTTTTACACTCAATATGGAGTTAGTATCAGATTTTTAACCCTTTATTGACGGCACTTTATTGTAGGGTAGTTCATTCAAAATCTCATTCATATTCGAATTCCCCATCCTTCAAAAAGTCTCCTGATTTTTTTCGTGACTCTAGCTACAGTAGGACGTGAGCAAAAAAGTCCTATTTTTGGGACGGTCGTTAATAAGTGTATGTCCCATTTTCGGGACGGTCGTTAATAAGTTTACATGCAGGACGCTCGTCAATAAGTGTACATCCCATTTTTGCCATCATTTTTGCATGGAAAATTTTTGGGATTGACGTTCTCTATATAGTCTGATGTCATTCCAAGGCGATTCTCTAGTTTAGATACATACAAGGTACATATAGGTAGGTATAGGTACCTATGTACCTAATTGGACTGTAAAGCAGCTGGTTTACATAGGTAGTATCAGGGACGGATGGGGGGCGACCGCCCCCCATTGGCCCAAAATAATGCGCAAATTGACTATTTTTGAGCGATATTCGGGTAAAAACGGGCAATATTTCCGCCCGAAATACATAAGGGTCCCCACCCCCCCCCTTAGGGGTACCGACCGCCCCTCCGCTTAGGAAAATCCTGGATCCGCCACTGGGTAGTATGTATGTACGTACAATTCTAAGAGAGAATTTGAGCAATTTCTGAAGGTAATAAAGGTCATGAAGACATCAAGAGAAAAACAGAGTTGCTTTTTCATGCTGTCACTTATGAGCGCGCGTCCCAAAAATGGGACTTTATTTTTCGATTTAAATTTCTCAAAGGGTATTAGCCGCATTTTAATTATTGAGATACCGTTAGAAAGCCCTGAATGAGCTCCACAGCTCGTAAAAATTCCTGACCAGAGAAACAAAAAATTGTGGAACCCGGGACGACCAAAGCGGCGGACAAAAAGTGAGGTTATTTCAATACAGTATATTTCAAATTTCACACTACTAACATAAAAGAAAATGCACATAAACTTGCAGATCTTGGACAATGCTTTTGAATGAACACTTGCACGCTTTATAAGATTCCATCGTTCTTGAGTTATTTTGCAGCAAACTTTGTGGAGGAAAATGGGACGGGCGTTAATAAAGGGTTAAAGTTTTCAATCTGGTGGGTGGCGGAAAAAATACGTTTGTCCCTTTTTTTGCTCGTTATTTTTTCCAATTAGAAGCCGGGATACGTCGAATCAAATAAAAATGAAATACGTTCTAATGGGTACACGTCAGAGCAAATTGTGTTCATTTACATCAATACTGAGCTTTTCGGGAGGTGCAAAGTCAAAAATAGGAATGTAAAACATGTTTCTGTCTTAGTTTTTTTGCCAACTTAGCTTGGACATGATCACAAGTCTAAAAATGTACCAGGGGTCAAACGTCGTACTTCAATGGGCGCGTTTCTTTACTTACACCCAACAAAGGTGTAAAGTGGTTTACACCTAGCAATTATTTGTCTTCAGACCATTGTTGAAAAATAGTTTTTTTCATAAATGGTGATTCTAATAAGAGAGTTACGAATTCGACTTAAGTCTTCATTACACTCAGTGGTTATGTAGAGTTTAAACTGAAAAGTAACATTTTCTGTAGAGTATTGTAAACGGCTAAATTTTTTTAGAGATGTTCTTCGTGACATCAAAATAGCGAATCTGGCTCTAAAGTTGTTTAATATCCATTGGTTATTGAGATTTTTGAAGCGAAGTAAGAATCATTTTCTGTTACACACAGGCCCGTATCCAGGGGGCGGGGGGCCTGCCCCCCCCCCCGAAATCGGAAAAAAATTTTGTTTTTCCCAAGGGTCACCCAAAGATAAAAATAAAAAATTGGTGAAGTGGGTCTGAAACACCGCTAAAACAGGTTTTTAGCGTACTTTTGAGCTAGTAAACTCAAAATTTTCCGGCGCTTCGCGCCGGATTTATTGTTTATGTAAGGTTTTGTCTTCTAAACCGCTGAAAATCGCTCAAATTTGAGTTAGACATAGAGAGTATGTCCATTTTTTTCTAACGCTTTGCGCCGGATTCATTGTTTAGCTATAGTTTTTGCCTTCTAGCTCACTCAAAACAGCTCAAATTTGACTTATGGCATGGAAAACATGAAATTTTTCCGGCGCTTCGCGCCATCTTTATTGTTTATATAGGTTTTTTGTCTTCTGACCCGCTTAAAACCGCTCAAATTTGAACTTGACATGCAGAATATGTCAATTTTTTTCGGCGCTTGGCGCCGAATTATTCGTTATCCGTATTGTTTTTCTCTGTAAAGCACAACGATTAAGGCAAGAGTTAAGAGATAATTCGTCGATTAAGTGATGAGAAATCAGCTTAAATGATATATTTGCTATATATCAATATGAAATAAAGTAAAAAATTTTTAATTTTTTTTGTTGAAATTTTTCTTCACCGTCGAATAGAGCTCGCCGAGATACGTTCAAAACTGTCTTTATTTTCGCCTATCTCCTAATGGTTCTCGAGATATCTGGTCTCAAAAATTTTCGGCCCCCCCCCCGAAATAAAATCTTGGATACGGGCCTGGTTACACATATCTTCGTGCATAAATTCTAAGAATTTTTATCGGCAGTAAGCCGAGGGATACGATAATTATATATTAGATCAATGTTATAATCACAATCTATTAGGCTATTGTCGGCGATGGTTTTAAAATTTATGACTGAAGTTGTGTGAAGCACACTATAAGTGCATGTGCTATTCCACACATGTTTCGTAATGTACCATGAAAGACATGCTTTTAATGAAAAACTCACCATTTTAATGTATATAAGGTTATTAATGTAGTGTTCAACATGCAAACGTTGATATTATGTCATTAGCTCATATTTATGTAGTGTTGATCACACCTGGGCGTGGGGGTTAGGGGTATGCACCCCCAGAAACAAAAATACCCCCCCCCCCAGAAATCAGAATACCCCCCAGAATTCAATTTTTGAAATTTTTTTCGTTTTTTCGCAATTTTTTGATGCCAATGGATAGTGCTTGATGAGAAACGTCGAAAAATGGTGTTTTTATCGCCATACCACCATTTTTAAGGCCATTTTTTGACCTTCAAAAAATCTTGCACCCCCAGAATTTTCTTGCTGCCCACGTATGGTGTTGATCTTTTCTAAATGCGTAATTACATTATTTTACACCCAGCATGTAAATTTAACCTGTCTTTAGTTCACATTGTGTGTGCATTTGCACATGATGTTATTGATTGCTGGCCGTTTTCAAGTCGCATTGCACCTCGCTCTTACACATGGGCATAGGGTTTTTTTGGGTGGGTGGGTGGGTTGTACCCCCCGAGAAGTTGAAAAACCCCGCAGATTACTGTAGACCATACCTGGGCGTGGGGGGGTTTGGGGTATGCACCCCCAGAAACCAAAATACCCCAGAATTCAATTTTCGAGAATTTTTTTGTTTATTTTCGCAATTTTTGATTCCAATGGATAGTGCTCGATGAGAAGCATTGAAAAATGGTGTTTTTCTCGCCATACCACCATTTTAAAGGACATTTTTGGCCTTTGAAAAAATCTTGCACACTCCCCCCAGAACTTTGGTGCCGCCCACCTATGCTATCGACCCTCAAAATTCTATTTTTTGGTAACATTTCCGGTTATTTGATCATCCTGACTCCCTAGAATTTTTGGTGCTGCCCACGTATGCGCGCTCTTCGTTTTTTGCTCAAGATCAATGCGCACAATGAGCACTTATGCAGTTTGGGAGGAGAAAAATTTTGAAATTTTTTTTCTCCAAAATTAACATTTTCCGGGATAATTTTGTATCAAACTTTGGGTGAAAAATCTGGTTTTTTGTCATTTTTGTGAAAAATTTTAAAAATGAATACTTAATTCGTTATCAGCGTGCAAAATTACCCTAGAATGTGCAAAAATACGAAGAAACATTTTTTGAAATTTTTCACAAAAATGACGAAAACCTCATTTTTTACCAAATTTTGTCTGAAATCAAAAATGAATGCTGGATTCTTTATCAGCGTGCAAAATTATCCCAGAAAATGGTAATTCTGGAGAGAAAAAAAATTTTCAAAATTTTTGTCCTCCTAAACTCCGCACAATGTCGCTATTTTTCTTAGGACACTTTATAATAAATTTTTAATGATACCTATAGTATAGGGAACCTATGTCAAAGGAGCAGGAGCGGCTTGTTTGGTCTTTCCGTCTGGTGTGCTTGGTTGGTTTCCTGCTAAAAACTTTAATGTAAGCAGATAGATGTTTGCTTTCAAGTTTTCAAAGAATACATTTTTTTAATTTTTTAAAGAAAAAATAGAGGACTAGCAACCAAAAATGCTTCGATGGAACAAAAAGGACGAATATACTTAGAACTAGCAAAGAAAAATGCTCCGATGGAACAAAAAAGATGAATATGCTTGGAATGTGGATTATTAAGGATGTAAAAGGAGGGGACTAGGAAAAATCTACCTAAAGTCGCAAAATCTGCTAAAAATCATACTTTCTCTAAGCAAGGGAAAAATCGAAGTATATTCTGCGGCCAGCAGATTAAAATAAATATTTAACCATAAAATGATTGAAAAAGCAGCACATTAAGTACGCAGTAGCTATGGGAAATGATGTTGAGTAAAGTAACAGTGTTTCTAAGCCAATTGAATGAATGGTTTAAAAGAGTAGGAAACACTTAAGTTGACTTTAAACAGACTAAATGTAGGTACACTAGCATGCCCCTACGGATTGTGTGCACTAATCAATCGGCCCCTGCTTTGCCTGCTTTAATGCTCAAAACAAAATAAAACAACCTTGAATACAATACCACTTAGTTTTCTATCGATCAGGATACGGAGCTAGTCAGCGTTGCTACTTGCCAGCAATTTAAAAAAATAAACATTACAGATTTCGTTTATACACTCTTATCTGAAACTTTGAACATTATTTAAAAAAGACACTTTTTCAGAGGCCGCAAAATATACTTCGATTTTTTCCGTTGCTTAGAGAAAGTATGATGTTTAGCAGATTTTGCGACTTTAGGTAGATTTTTCCTAGTCTCCTCCTTTCACATCCTTAATAATCCACATTCCAAGTATATTCATCTTTTTTGTTCCATCGGAGCATTTTTCTTTGCTAGTACCCTACTTTTAATTAGCATGATTTCAGTACATCAATCAGTAAACACATATAGTAGCATACCACAATAATGACAGCAGTCCAAGAACGCGGAAAACAATATTGTTCTTAACATCAGCATTATCCTTTTTAAACAAGACAGCCTTACATTATTTAAACAGATCAAAGTTTTTCAGCATAACTTTTCGCAAATATCAAGTGTAAGGAACACTAACGCTCAGCTTTGGAAGTAAAATGAATTTGTAGTATAAACTACACATTAATGTAACTGTGAGAGTTACACGGTGCGAACTCGTCACCATTAGTTCGCGTATGCCTTCCGACAACATCTTGTTACTGTATCGGTTAACATAGCCAATTTCGAGTAGTCATCTGCGCGATGTGTGAGCTCGTGGCTATGCCTTCAGTTCTCAAATAAATCCCTATTTTTTATTACAAAATCATTTAGATACTTGTCCGGTAAAATAGAATTATGTATATGCTAATAGTAGTTATCTTATCTACATTACCGCTTGTCGTATTCTAGAAGATTCGAATTGATTAAAAGTAATTTTAGCTTAATAGTTAACTATCATTTTAACTTTCGTGTTACCGTAATGATCCCGTGATGGGATAGTTGTTTGGTTTTTGACGAAATCGTCGTTTGGCTTGTTTTAGTCTTTAGTGATATTTTGTGTTGTTTCCCTGCTTATAGCCGTGTGTACGTTCTGTAATAAAACGAGAAAACCCACCCAGGGATCTTTTATATCGAGGGTGAGGTAGGTCGGCTGCTGACGTCGAGGACTTCTAGACTTTTGTGGAAAGGAAAGGGTAAATACTTTTTGATTATTTATTTCGCCAAAAGTCAATATTCTTTTATCAACCCAAAAGTTAGCTAAAAACTTGTTTAATCATTTATGATGGCTGATCAGCTTAGAGCTCGTTGGTGTTGTTTTCGAATTTCATTGTGCTTCGTACATTAGGAACCAAAAACATTTCAAGACGAGTGTAAACTTTGAAAATAAGTCAAGTTATCAACTTGAGCTGGGTTGAGATAGGTCAACTGACCTCGCGTGCATTCCGGGATATAAGGTAGGTACATTTAGGATTCGGGGCGTAGCTGCTGAGATCACCCGACAAGAAGCAGTCAGCAATATTAGGACCAAGGGGATCAAAGCCGTAGGTCTACCAGGGTCCAGTGAGTCGAAGTTGTCCTGTGACTACGCGATTCGGACCAGCGCTAAGAGCAGCTTAGGTATCTACGTAAGTCCCGAAGGCAAATGTCAGCCTTGTCCGTATCTGTGCTGATTCAGTAGGTACAGTGCGGGCAGCTACATTTACATTAACAACAAATGGAATAGTACACACTTTACATAACTACTAGGTGTAGAGAAAACTAACAGTGAGATTCCCAATTCTGATTTTACGTAGAACATTTTTAAAAGAAATTAAAATTCCGCAAGGCTCTAGAACTAAAGTTAATATGCAGTGTAAACTTTACACAACGACAGAGTGTAAAGAAAATTTCAGTCGGATTCGTAATTCTGATATTACTGTGATATTACGATCAACATTTATGAAAAAATTAAGTCAACACAATGGACCGAGGACAAAAAAATATCAGATGTAAACCACTTTACAGCATTGTTGAGTGCAAACAAACTGGCGTATCATATTTGGTTTCTGGTTAATTTTTAGACTTAATATTATGTCCAGACTCATAACCCAGAACTTGGCAGAAAAAACAAGGCAGAAACACGTTAAACTCCCCATTTTTTGACTTTACATTTACCAAAAAAGCTAACTATTGATGTAAACAAACGCAATTCGCTGTGACGCGTACCCTTTAGAAAGTACTTTATTTTTATCCTATTCGACCTCGCCCAACTTCTGAACAGAGAAAGTGGCAAACAAAAAAATGGACAAACCTGTATTTTCCATTGTCCACCTTATTGTAAACTTTAAAAATCTGAACCTAACGCCCCATTGAGTGTAAATAAATTCGGTTCGGGCTAGTTTGTAGCCCTTTGATTGTAGTACGTTTGTATGTGCCAAACTTATGTTCCGCAAAATATTTGATATGATTTACCAATCAAAATACGAAAAAACCTGTTTTTTTCGCCCATTTTACATTTCAGATTTCGAACTTTACACCCCCTATAAATAACACAATATTACGTTTTTTGAACGCAGCTTGCTTCGATGTGTAGCCCTTAGAAGCTACCTTATTTCTATTTTATTCAATTCATCCAAACTCATAACCGAAAATGTTGGCAGAGAAATCTCGGACAAAATCTGTTTTTTCTCATCCACTAGAGTGTATAGTTTAAACCCTGGTACTAATTGCGTATTGATTGTAGAAAAGTTTGCTGGCAAGCACAGGATAGCCCTTGATCCGTACTACATTTCTGTCAGGAAAAATTTCTTAAATCTCATAACCGGAGTTGTTGGCAGGCATAAACAAGTCGAAAACTCGACTTGAATGTACTCCCCAGATTTTCGCACTCTTTACACTCCCATTCGAGAACTAAGGCGAAATTCAAAAAACAAAAAGTGTGAGCTGCAGAACATAAATAGATGAATAAGTCAAATGAAGTGCATGGTTTTGCCAAGAGAATTAAAAAAAATGAAAAAGGTCGGCACTCAGAAGATTTGAACCCAATAGTCTTTTTCTGAATCTGCATGCGAGAACGGATGCGTAAGCCACTGCGCCAACTCGACATATCGGTGGATTTTAATACTTAGTTAATAATTGAGAAATATTCATCATTCTACTAAGTTTAAGAATAGTGTATTTAGGATAATAAAAATAATTATTCATTAAAGACGAGTCAAAAACCTCTGAAATAAGAAAAATCTGATCAAACAATATGCAATCCGAAGTTATCTATCGGCATTAGAAAATAGATGTAGGTAAAATTCAAAGTTCACCTCTTCATATCTCAACAAACACTGGCTGTAGAAAAGTTTAAAGGTCAGATTCGTTATTCTGACCTTATGTCGGACATTTTTTTAAATTCATCATCCACGATGCTGTGGACGGAAAAAATTTTTTCAGTGTAAAGTTTACACCTGCACTAATAACGCAATATATATTGTAAAGAAACAAAATAAATTTTGCCGTGTAGCGCTTAGGACGAGGCACATTTTAAAGATAATTACCACGTTCTGTCTACTAAGTGGAGAATATGGCAGGAAAAAAACATTTTTTTGTCCCAGACTCTTTACAATAAACCACCTCTAAATTTGAAAATATTACTTTTTCGAAAAAATTAAAAACCCTACCCTAGATTTTTTAACTGTCTACCTTTTAAAACCGATCAGACTGCATAGAATGTAAAAATGAGTTAGATATGCTTCTGCACATGAAAACAGTAAAAAACCGTCTACTTTACACAATATTGCGTTAAAAGAGAAAAAAATTGTTATTCGAGATTTTGTGACCCTCTACATTATAAAACCAATTGGACTGCACAAAAACCAAAATCGAGTTAGATAAGCTGAAAACAAGCAAAGAGTAAAAAACCCATATACTTTACATTATTTTGCAACAATCATTGAGTGTTAAGAAATTTTAAGGTCAGATTCGTAATCTACAGCTCGGGGTAACATTTTAAAAAAAATTGGCCCTCTGCAAATTATTCGATTTTTCGGTTTACACTTTACACACTCATTGCTAACTCGGTATTGAGTGTAAACAAAAAAAGACGGACATCGAATTTTTTGATTATCCATCGATTAAAAAAACCGCACCTCCCAGATATGTGCCGTTATAGCTGTGAGGAGGGGACACAAATTTCGCACTCGCTGTGAAAAACATATAGGAAAAAAGGATGGCCAAGTATATTATAGGTAGCGCTATCGCGCAACCTATGATTACGCATCATTCAGAACATAGAAAGAGGGGACTAGGGAAAGTAATCTATGTCAGGCCTTTGAAAGTTGTAAGAATCTGCTAAAAATTGGACTTCCGTTAAAAAACGCAAAATGCAAAAAATCGAAGCATATTCTGCGGCCGCTGAAAAAACGTTTCTTCATAAAACATTGTTTACTTACTCATGAGAAGAGATTATAAAGAAGCTTTGGTGTGTGTCAATAAACGAATTAGTTATTATCTATCAAATTTCTCTTTATAGCTAATTTTTATTCAATCGTCGAAGGCTTGATAAATGAATTATGACAAGCACACTATGCTGTTAATTGCAACCCAATAGCAATGCATGCCATGCTATCGTGAAAATGCACTTTATATATCGTACTGGCTTCTTATTCAAAGAATAAGCTATTCACGTTATTTATTTTTATGACAGAGGCGCAACCACACGTGGGCGTGGGGGTATGCACCTCCCCAGAAGGCCGAATACCCCCCAGAAATCAAAATACCCCCAGAATTCAATTTTTAAAAATTTTTCATTTCATTCAATTTTTCGATGCTAATGGATATTACTCGATAATAAACGTTGAAAAATGGTGTTCTTCGCCATAACACCGTTTTTAAGACCATTTTTTTGACCTTTGAAAAATCTTGCAGCCCCTAGAATTTAGGTGCTGCCCACCTATGGGCGCAAATCCCCTCTGCAGGCTGTAGAACATAACTTTGGTTTTTTGCATTTTTTAACGGGAGTCCAATTTTTAGCAGATTCTTACAATCTTCGGAGGCATAGATGATTTGTCCTTAGTCCCCCCTTTCATGTCTCTAAATCATGCGCAATTCCAATTAAAGTCGTTCTTTTTTGTTTTATCGGAGCATTTTTGGTTGCTAGTTATATACTAACTAGCAAAGAAAAATGCTCCGATGGAACAAAAAAGGGAATATACTTGGGATTGTGAATTATCGAGGATGTAAAAGGAGGGGACTAGAAAAATCTCCCTATGTTATATGCCAAGAATCGCAAAATATGTAAAAAATCAGACTTTCTCTAAACAATGCAAAAATCGAAGTATATTCTGCGGTCTCTGAAAAACGTATTATTTTAAAATAATTTTTTCTGATTGACATAATATCTTAAAAGCATATTACGTAATGCAACTTTTTGCAGACTTCATTCAACTTTGAGTTGCTTAATAATGTGACTGAAATTGAAATGCTGTTGACAAATCATAATTAAGTTGTTCGTATTGCATTATTACTAAGCATGTCACTTAGCAGATACAGCCATTCTGAGTGTCAAAGTGCAAGCAATATTCAAATTACCAAAAAATTGATTGAAAAAAGCAGCGAATTAGCAATGCAGTAGCTAAGCGAATTGAATGAAATAGTACATATCGATGCATTCAAGACAATTGATGATATTGTTGGTTCAAAGCAGTAGGAAACACGGAAGCTGACGTGCAACAGACCTTATGTAGATACTCTTTTACACATGTCTACAGCAATTGTTTACTATACTTTTACATTTTTCAAAGGCCGCAGAATATACTTCGATTTTTGCATTGTTTAGAGAAAGTCTGATTTTTCTACATATTTTGCGATTCTTAGCATATAACATAGGGAGAGTTTTCCTAGTCCCCTCCTTTTACATCCTCGATAATTCACCATCCCAAGTATATTCCCCTTTTTGTTCCATCGGAGCATTTTTCTTTGCTAGTACCCTACTTTTAATTAGCAAGATTTGGAAATACAATACTAGATTTCATTTACTGTGCGGTTTTCCTAATAATTGAATGGTTTAAACTTAACAAAACTACTAGTTGTAGAAGAAACAAACATTCTGATTAGTTTCTTATGTTACTTAGAACATCCTGTAAAGAAATATGCTTCCAAAACTTTCTAGAGCTCAACTTAATTTACATTTTAAACTTTACACAAGAGTGTAAAGCATTTTAGTGGGATTAATAATTTCGATATTGCTCTGATATAACGATCAGCATTTATTAAGAAATGAAACCTCTATAATGTTCCAAGAACAAATTAACATTAGGTGTTAATCACTTTACACTACTCTTCATGCGCCCCTAGCAGACGTATCACATCTGTTTCCATATATATTTTACGACTTTGGAGAAAAAATAAGTTACCGTGAGGCTCTAGAATGAAGCTTATTATATAGTGTAAACTTTACACTAGCAACGAGTGTAAAGAAGATTTTAGTCGGATTTGTAAATTCGATATTACTCGGGTATTACGATCAACATTCATGAAAAAATTACGTCTCCATAACGGTTTAATGACAAATAGACACAGATGTAAACCACTTTACATCACAGTTGAGTGTAAACAAACGCGCCCAGCTGACGTCCCTTATTTGATTCCATGTAAATTTTCAGATTTCGGCAAAAAATTTAGGTTTTTGCAAAGCTCTAGAACGAAGATAAACCACTTTACATCACTGTTGAGTGTAAACAAACGCGCCCAGCTGACGTCCCTTATTTGATTCCATGTAAATTTCCAGATTTCGGCAAAAAATTCAGGTTTTCGCAAAGCTCTAGAACGAAGATTAATTAGCAGTGTAAACTTTACACAACCGCCTAGTGTAAAGAGGATTTTATTCCGATTTGTAAATCTGATATTACTCGGATATTATTATCAACAATTATGAAAAAATTGCATGTCTACAATGGTCTGAGGACAAATAAACAATGAGTGTAAACTACTTTACATCACTGTTGGATGTAAACAAACGCGCCTACGTGACGTCTAACATTTGATTCTTTGAAAATTTCTAGATTCCAGGAAAAAATTAGGTTTCTGGAATGCTCAAAAACGAAGATAAATACATATGTAGTGTAAACTTCATGTAAACACCTAGTGTAAAGAAGATTTTGGTCAGATTCGTAATTTTGATATTGTTCCGATATTACGATTAATATTTATGAAAATAATTAAGTCTCCATAATGTTCTATGGGCAAACTAACAATAGGTGTAAACCACTTTACAACACTGTAGATTGTAAACATATGCGCCAGACTGGCATATCAAATTTGGTTCCTAGTCCATTTCTAGACTTGATAACGTGTCCCTGACTCATAACCGGAGAAGCAGGCAGAAAAAACAAGACAGAAACGCATTTTAAACACCAAATTTTTGACTTTACACTCGCTAAATATTAATGTATAGACAATTTGCTTTGACATGCACCCAATATAAAGCACTTTATTTTTATTCTATTGGACTTATCCCGACTTCTGTACGGAGAAAGTGGCGAACAAAAAACGCAACAAAAACGTATTTTCCATCATTTAGAACACTGTAAACTTTAAAATACTGTACCGAACTCCCCATTGAGTTTAAAGAAATTCGGTTTAGTACAATTTGTAGCTTTTAAATCGTAGTACATTCCTGTGTGCCAAAATTCTCTTGCAAAAATTATTTGGTATGATTTATTAATCAAAATTCGGAAAAAACGTGTTTTTTCGCCCATTTTTTACCTCTGATTTTGAACTTTACACCCCCATAAATAACTCAATATTGCGTTTTTTAAATGCACTTTGCTGCGATGTGTAGCTTCTGAGAGGCACTTTATTACTGCTGTATTCAATTCACCCTGACTTATAAGCGGAAAAATTTGGCAGAGAAATCTTAGTTAAAATCCGTTTTTTACACCATCCACTAGAGTGTAAACTTTAAACCCCAGGATCTAACTCACCATAGAGCGTAGAAGACTTTGCTTATATGCAGAATGTAGCCCTTAATCCGCTCTACATTTCTGTCAGAAAACATTTCAAAAAACTCATAACCGGAGTTAGTATCAGACATAAGCAGGTTGAAAACTCGACCAAAAAGTGCTTTTTCACCCACAGATTTTCGCACTCTTTACACTGCCATTCGATAACTAATGCGAATTTCAAAAAACAAAAAAGTGCCATCTGTAGAATTCATCCCTCTATTATCCTGTGCTGTTCAATTCTTCGAGTCATCAATACTCAGTTGTCCACATGCCGCATTATAAATGTCCCAAAATTTGTCCCATGTTATAACGTTACACAAAAACTTTACACCTTCTTTACACAGTCAGTTTTGAGTTTCAAGAAAAACAAAAAAACACGGGCAGCGAATTTTTTATTATCTTTCTTTAAAAAAAACCGTACCTTCCAGAAGTGTCCCGTTATAACTGTAGGGGGTGCACAGGTGTTAGGGGTACCCAAGTATATTATAGGTACGCGCTAACGCGCTACCTATGATCAATAATATGTTACATTGCAAAGGAAAGCATCAATACAAAAAATAAATAATTCTGTGCCGAGCGCCAGAAAACTTGGGCATATTTACCATATGTTTTACTCAAACGAGGACTGTTTCGAAGAAAATAATTTTCAGATTTTTTCCTTGGGGTACCCTGTGAAAAATGCTCGTGTGTAGTCCCGAATTTTATGGAAACTTGTAGTCCTCTCCTATCACTGACCGCTGTGCGCCTGGTTAAGCCTGAAATGCTAGATTGGGTTCAAAGGGACGTCAAGTTCGTAGATATATACATGTGGGGGAGGAGTAGAATTGCTGCCCGTGTATGGGTGCACAGTGTGGGGATCAACCAGACAGCGTTTTTTTAGCTAAAATGGCCTTTAAAATTGGCTGCCCGATTACAAACACTTTTTGCAGAAAAAATAGATGATTATCTTTTTTTGTCCGTTTTTGACATTATTTTCGCCAAAAAATTTCAAATTGCCTTGAGAGATCAATGCTTTTTAAAATTCTGTGCACATCTGGTCAAGCAAGACCATACTATATCGATTAAACAGCCAAACGGAAAATTTTCTGAGCTGAAATGGCCTTCAAAATTGGTATAAATGTTAAATAACGTAAAACTTCAACAGTTTCTGGCCGATTTTAAAAGATTTTGGCCCATTTTTGGTTTGATTTTACCTCGTTTTCCATGAAAATTTTTCCATTCTGTCCTTTCAGGAAAGTGGATCCCATCCTGACCCTTTCCACGCGCATGTCTGGCCAAGAAAGTTGCAGAGCATAGCTGGTCTGCGAGGTCAACCAGAAAGCTTTTTTGAGCTGAAATGACCTTTATTGATACAAATAAACGGTGAAAGCTCAAAGAATTTATTTTTCTTCCATTAAACCGTATTCTTTTGAAAAATCGTAACTTTTTAAAGTTTCATCATTCCCCAATTCTTTGAAAATGATGAAGAATTCTTTAAATTAAACACAATAAGACATGGCTGAGCCATGTTTGTTATCATTTCGTAAAATTAGCCGGATTTTCTTTATTTTTTAAACAAATAGACTTTTAAGGGAATATCTGCGATTTGTACTGGTAACCAGAACAAACGTAAAGTGACGACAGACAGAGGGGTGTTATGTATATTTTGACTTGTCTAAGTTTGGGTCGATTGTTACAGAAGATTATTTTAGAATTTCACCGACAGAAGCTAAATACGATATCTACCTTTTTTATGCAATAAAGTGCCAAGTGAGCAAAGAAAATAAATAGTGCAAAGCTGCCTGTTCTATCTGTTGGCCCCCTTTTCCACGCACTGTCATAAACTGATGGTGAGACCCTGTATGTATACTTTCTATCACAGTACTAATATACATGCTTATCTAAGGGTCAATGTTTCAGAATGCAAATTCTAAAAATTGATGGTATGCTAGAAACCTGAAGCAACAGAATAAGCCCTTCTGTATCACACGTTAGCATGGGGGTTTACACCCCCAGGAGTTGAAAAAACCCGCATATTACTGTAGACCCCAGAATTGTATTTTTAGTAAAATTTTCGGCGATTTCTGACAATTTCACTCAACCAGACGCCCTCCCCCCAGAATTGTCTCACTGCCCATGTATGGTCTGCATGCGGGGTCAATGATCCACCCCTTTCATCATTTTTCCTTAAATCTCATTTGTTGTTTATTCTCAGTCATTCCTGAAAAAATAAACAACCTTTTTAAAATTATAAGAAATAAAGGCCAATAAGGCGCATTTATGGTGCACATCGTCGATTCCCACTATCAGTACGAGATTTCTTTAATTCTGCTTTCATCCTCAAACGTATGATGCAAGCATAAATAAAAAAATATTAGATTTGATTTCTCCCCGCCAAAATCTTCAGTTTATTAATTAAAATATATTCTGATTTTTCAGAAGAGCTGAAAACTGTTTTATATATAGGAATAACGTTTTTTTATATATACGAATAACGCTTTTGACACTACAGAGAAATTAAGAATTTAAAAACTTGTGAGTTTATAGAGACTGCGGTCGAAAAAATGCACCTTAGGTTTTTTCTGTCTTGCGCTAAACATGCAAAGTTTCCCAAGATTTCATTTGAAGTCGAATATGCATTCGCTGAGAGAAAGATTTTCAAAGAATTCGATAAACATATGTTGTTTTCTAGCATGAATGATAGGATGGCTTAGTGACTTCGCATGTGCTAATAAAAATAGTGCTTGCACATGTGGCCCTGTTGGGGTGAGTTGGGGTCATAGATGCACAGCCGGTCTGGGGTTCAGTCAGTGAGCTTTTCAGGGCTAAACCTTAAAAACTAGTATAGATGCTAAAATAGTGTTGGTTACTATGTTAATTCGCAGTTTTCGGTCAAGTTCAAGCACTTTTGAAGAAAATTTTCGGTTTTCACTTATTTTTGCCTTCCTTTTGCCTCATTTTCTCCAGAAAATTTTCCACTTTTCCATTCTGGGGGAGGGTCTAGAGCAATGGTGCACAAGGTCAGGGTCGGCAAGGTGAGGGTGAAATCTCAAAAATCCAAAACGGTGTTCACGATTTTTTATATTTTAACGATCAAAATGGTTAGAATAGCCTATAAAACGTTTTTTCGTGGTAATATCGCATTTTAAAAGCATTTTTAGTCCATTTCGACTGCATTAAATCAATTTAAACACTAAATAATGCGAAAATTTATCAATTTAGGGCGCTTTATGAGTAAAAAGTACTTAAAAGTACTAATCTGGTGCGATGCGCCGCAAAGATTGTGACGTTTTTCCTGCTTTTCACCTCAAAAATGATGCAAAAAACGTTCCTTAGGCTCCAAATTGCCGCAAAGTTGACCTTTCAGGGGGTAATACCCCCTCACCCTCTATGTGCATGTATGGTCTTGAGCTTACATGGGCGTGGTGGTTGGGGAGTTTACACCCACCCCCAGAATCCGGTAGACCCCCAAAAATCGATAGGCTCTCAGAATTGAATTTTTGACATATTTTTTGGGATTTTTGCCGGTTTCACACCATCCAGACCACCCAAAATTTGACTGCTGCCTATGTATGGTCCTGAGACCCCCAAAGCTCATCATGTGTTTGATTGGTTGGAATTCAAAAATTTTCGAAGGCCAGAAAAAAGCGAAAAAATTTATAACGGGCATTGACATGAAAACTCGCGAAAAAATAAAACATTTTCAAATCTTAAATCCTGAGACGGGGAACCCCTCAACTTTCCGCGCCAGCGTGCGTAAATTTTTGAATCCGTCCGTGCTGAGATGGCAACAGAAATGCACGTGAGGGGGAGTTTGGGGAGCCTAGACCTCCAGAATGGAAAAACGGAAAATTTCTCGGGAAAATGAGGCAAAATGAAGGCTAAAAATGGATAAAAACTGTAAATTGTCTTCAAAAGTGCTTTAAAGTGATCAGAAACTGTTTAATGGCGTAGTTTTGACGCTATTTTAGCGCTAATATTAGTTTTTGTGGCTGACCCCTTCCCTCCTCCCATTGGCCATGGTGTGCACGTGACAGTTGTTTTTCGATGTTCTGCCTTCCATGATATTAGAAACTGAAGCAAAAAGACGTGCACTGAATGAAGTCAGCACTAAACTATGAACAGAAGTTAAAAATTTTGATTTGCTTCTGCACATTATTTTTTAATGAACTCATTGTTTCAGATATGCAGTACTATTTGCGTGACTGCCAAAGTGAGAGTGAGACAGAGGATTGCGTCAAAACAATACAAACGGAATTTTCGCTGCTGGTTAAGAAATGCATAAGTGCATCCACCGAAATTCCGCCACTTCGCGACTGCAAACATTCTACTAATTATGATAACAAATTCGAAACGGTCAAAAATGATCTCGATAATCAACTAAACATAAATGACTTAAGATTGATAACTAATCCATCACCCTTTGGCGCATTTTGTTACGCCAGACGTTTAACCTTTAAGCACAAATGGTTGCTCGAAGGTGATATCAGAAACAGTGATTTTCATTTTAACTTGCAATCATCGCCACAAACGAGCCCAATCATCATGCAGTCGCTTGAGCAAAGCACAAGAAGTGTACATAAGATGGTCAGTGCGGGAATACATTGCTTGGTGAGCTTACTGCTCGAGCTCAATGAAAAAGATCCGCATGCTTGCGCCACTGCTTTGGTTTCTCTCCTAAACTTGCTCAATTGTATGCCGATTGGAGAATTGGCCAGTGAGTCAAAGTCGATCATTAGTCATCTATTTCAAGTGCTGAAGCAAATAAGGATGAGCCGGTGCGAAGAGGTCACTCCGTTAGCCAGTGCATGCTTGCTAGCTCTTTGTATAGCTTACGGTTCAACTGATTTGTTCATCGAATGCGCGGCCGACTTTACCAGTTCTCTGTACAATAATGCTTGTGTAAATGTCGATATCCCAATCGGCTCAGCAAGTATCAGGTCAATACTATCTACTGTGCATGTGCCAGAGAACTACTTAGCAGTGTATAAGCACGCTTTGAACGTTCTGTACGAAAGTCAGATTAAAACGGATTGGTCTGACGTTAGCTTAAGCGAACAAAATGTGCTCGAGTGCTTAGACGTGCAAGATATTATCCGCAATGATTCACCCTTATTGCAGAGTACCATTCTAGCTATTGCTTCCGACGGATTATATATTTACCTTGCGTATACAGAAGGACTGGTTAAGATCGGATCAGGCTACGAGCAGACTAAACGAGGATACGTATACGCTACAAACTTTCACATGAAAAACCACGAGGATGTTTGGCTGACTGTTAGCATAGGATCTCTTTATCTACGAAGAAAATATGCTGCAAGACTGACAGTCCTGGACTGCAACACCCTAGATGAAATCGGAGAAGTTATGCTACCAACTTCGATGTCAAACGGCTTTTTATGTAATGATGGTGTACAATTCAGTATTATAACTGTGCAAGAGTCATCGAGCCTATTGACAATAACGCCGTTGAATGAAGATTTTTCACCAAAGGACCATGATAAAATAAAGTTAGTGCTTACGGAACCAAAATTTCTTGTTTTGAATGATAATATTCATTTTAATAATGCCGAAATACTCCGCCGATTTGGAGTCGAATGCGTTAAAAGCCTAGTTAACATTATTTTGACAACACGTCTATCGTTAGTATTGACTAAGGAAGGAGCTTGCTATGTGCGAGGTAATGCGAGCAGCATAAATTTGGATGATACTAATGACCAATGGCACGAGATAAATATTCAAGAAAAAATCAAGCAAATATCTTTGAGCCCTGATGAACGAGTATTACTATTGATTTCTTTAAGTGGTCGCGCTTATGCTTGTACATCGAAGTATTTTGACTGCGTGCCAGCTCATAAGTTAGATTTTACGAGATTAATTAGGCATAATAGCACAAGTCCAAAACCACTAAAAGGATACAATAATAAAGCTATAAAGCAAGCAGTCTGCAATAATGATACAATAGCTTTACTAACTGAAAATGGTAAGCTTTTCTTACATGGAAAGCAAAGTATTTTGTGCGATCCCGAAACCAAGCAGGTAATAGGTCTAGAGCACGTCCATGTTAGGCAAGTGGCTTTGGGGAAAATGCATGGCGTTGCTGTCACTACTCAAGGGCACGTTTACACTTTTGGCAACAATAGCTTTGGACAGTGCGGAAGAATAAATTTGGCCCCTACATTTGTTAGAGGAACTGATGATGATCATACAAAGGCAGATGAAGAGAGCACTGATGAACATTCTTCTTTGCCAATCACTCGTGAACTCGATACCGGTCAGAGTCCTATAACCAAATTGTGCGCACCACACGCCCATGTTTGGAAAAATGAAACCGCGACCATCTGCTCCGCCTGTGGAATGTGTTCAGCCAAAGGATTCGAATGTATGTACTCGAAAAATCGACCGAAGGGTTCACAATGCGGTTGTGGGATTGGACTTTCCGGATGCTCCGGATGCGGTATATGCCGCAACTGTGGAAAAAAATTTGGCGCCAGTGGATCGGAAATCGATACAGAAAGTGACGGTCAGTCAGTTTCTCTTCTAACACCATACAAGTAAGGCCATTTAATACATCTATGTTTGATTTTTGTCTAGTGTAATCGCGTTTTGTCATCTAAATATAGCGGGAAAATAAATCATACATCCACGGCTTGGTCAGTCTAAGTATCCCTCCGGTTTTGATGCGATCGGAGAAATCTATTGAATTAAATTGATCTAGCAATTGATATAAATTCTGAAATAACGTAAAAACTAGCTTAATTTGCAGTTTTCGGTGAATTTTAAGTTGACTTTCGCAAAAAATTCATCCATTTCACCCAAATCCTGCCTTATTTTATCGAGAAAGTTTTATCTTATTGCTATCTTTACTGGAAAAGAGTGGTCTTAAAAGTAAGCGTAAGGTAAAAAGATCACAGAATCTATCTTCAATCGCAGTTTTTGTCGATTTCAAATTCTTGCAAAAAGCTATTCTTTTTTAGCATTGTTGGTTTAGAATTATTCATTCTTTCGGAAAATGTTTCTTTTACTACTTGGGTTAAGACTATAGATGCACAGCAAGATCGGTCTGGGGAATCGAATAGTGAGCTTTCTGGACCAAAATGACATTAAAAAGTGGTATATATAAATGCTAAAATAGTATTTAAACTATATTAATATGCAGTTTTTGGTCAATTTCAAGCAATTTTGAAGAAAAATTCTGATTTTCATCCGTTTTTAGCCTTTAAGGTCTCATTTATCTCAGAAAATTTCCAAATTTTTTAATCGTGCAAAAGTGAAAATTTTCCGAGGAAACATAAGGGAGAATGAAGGACAAAAAATTAATGAAAATTAAAAATTTCCGACAAAAGTGCTTGAAAATAATCAGAAACTGTGGACTAATTTAGTTTTAACACTATTTTAGCATTCATACCAGTTTTTTGGAGGTCATTTTGATTCAAAAAGCTCTTTGACTGTGGCTTACCCCCTAGACCGGCTGACGACCTCCCTCAGACCTACTGACTCCCCACCCAGGCATGCCATGCTGTGCATCTATACGGGACTATCGGCCGACCAAGACTGTCGTTCACTCGGTTTTGCCGGTCGGTCATACGAGATGGGACGAAACGCGACATGGGCTTAGGGGAAGGGCGGTCTTGCTGGGGGTCTTGCTAGATTCCCAGAATATGAAAAATTCCCTAAAGTCGATAGATAGACTTTAATTTTTGGCAATTCTTTTGCGATCTCGCTCCATCAGGTTCTCACAAGTCGGTTTCTGTTCATGTATGAATGAGACCGCTCTATGAGGCATGAAAACATTCAGAAAAGTGAAGAAAGGTAGTTTTCATGCTATTTTACATTTTCACATTTTTACGTGATTTTATTTCGAAAAAGCTCAAAATTTAAGGTTTGCTTCTTTCAAATAGACCCCATTCTTCAAGGTATTTTAAAGTACCAGGATATACCTCAAAATGTTCGGGCTATATTAACGGGCACAAATACATAAGACAAGGCATCAGAACATTGAATAGAGTGATAATCACATGGGAGCACGGGAACTTCTATCAATTAAGAGTAATAAGGAGCTGAATTAATTAGAAGATAATTAATTAATTAATCATGAAAAATTCATTAAGAGTTTTATTGATTCGGTAATTATCAGTTAATTAAATTTAATTAATTAATTATAAGTGTAATTAATCAAGAATTAATTAGATCAATTAATTAAGGGTTTACTAATTAAAAGCTTATTACTAATTTTGAAATTAGATAATCAAAACTCGATTAATTAAAATTAATTTAACAAAGTTGAAATTAAATTAAAAAATTGAGAATTATTAAAAGCTAATTAAAATCAATTAACTCATAAGCATTAATTAATAAAAATTAGTTAATTAACTAAGAGTCCGAGTCACAGTGCTCGATGAGAAACGTTGAAAAATGGTGTTTAGATTAGATTTAGTGTCAACCACTTTTAGATTTAGTGTCAACCGCTTTTAAGACCATTTTTTGACATTTAACAAATCTTGCACACACCGCCCCCAGAATTTCGGTGCTGCCCACCTATGGACCGAGTTCGGTTTTCAGTCATTTGTTCTAGCGGCACATGTGTCCATATAGTAAAATAGTACGTTTTCTCAGCCCGGACGCTTTAAGGCAAGGTCGGACAATTTAAGAGGTATCTTAATGTGTCCGGTCGGACATTTTTAGGTCTGAACACTTAAAAGTTTCACATTGGCAAGGGAGTTGACACCCCAGAAGTCCAGACCTGTAGCTTTAGTGTCAAGTCAACGCTTTTTTCGCTAGTCAAATTTCGAAAATGTTCAAAGTCGACTATTTAATGCGTTTTTGCGTGGTAACATCGCATGTTTAAAGCATTTTTAGTCCATTTTGAAAGCATCAACGCTTTAAAAATATAAAAATTAATCAATTTAGCGAGAAATTTCGATTTTTCAGACCATCTTGGCACGATTTCGAGCGCTTATTGTCCTCAAAAACGATGAAGATGTTCTATCAACTAAAATCGCTTAACAGTACCGCCTGTCTGACCCCTACCCTTCTCACCCGTAATGTGCATGTATGCTGTGCACCATACATGGGCAGCATCGAAATTCTGGGTGGAGGCGTGCAATGGTCTTAAAAATGGTGGTTTAGCGAAAACACCATTTAACGTTTCTCGTCGAGCACTATCCATTCGCATCAAAAATTGCGAAAAAATTTTTTTCAAAAATTGAATTTTTTTTGGGGGTGAGTAATTTGGTTTCTGGGGGTATCCGGCCTTTTAGGGAGTGCATACCCCGAACCTCCCCCATGCCCACATGTGTTGTGCACCCATAACCATAACTTTACAATCGCCTCTGGAGCCTGGATTGTTAAGTGAAATAAATCTGTTTTGAGACCAGCTTAACGTTAGTATTTTTTTAAAATTTTGTCAGACAAGCTCAGAGTACACATGGGCGTGTGAACGTGTCTGGACAAGCCCAAATCTGAAAAGACCCCAAATCGGTAGGCTCGCTCCATCGGACCCCAGAAGCTGGTTGCTGACCATGTTTGGTTCAGAGCACACCTGGCGTGGGGGAGGGTGGTTTGGGGGTATGCACCCCCCAGAAATCAAAATACCCCCCAGAATTGAATTTTTGAAAATTTTTTTCCGTTTTTTTCGCAATTTTTTGATGCCAATGGATAGCGCTTGATGAGAAACGTCGAAAAAATGGTGTTTTTATCGCCATACCACCATTTTTAAGGCCACTTTTTGACCTTCAAAAAATCTTGCAACCCCCAGAATGTTTATGGTTCAGAGCCGTTAAGAACATTTTTCTAAAAAGTTTCAGAAGTTTTTAATGGCTTTCTCGTTGTCATTAATTATAATTTAACGGCAAGTTTAAGAATGAAGTCTTAGCATATGTAACTTCACAAACAATACCAAAAAATATCAAAAGAAGAAAGGATTTCGTAACTTTAAGCGATCTTTTCCTGTTAGCTAATTTAAAGCGATGTTTGTTAATATTATATCCGATGTCTCTTTTAATTCAAATATTGATTATAATACAACTCGCTCTGTTTAATTGCCAGTTTATTTACAAATAAAAATCGAATTGTTTGACATGACCGACAAAATCACGGATTGTGATCATACTTAGTCAGCGACAAAATTCTGGGGGTCTGTGTCGTGTAAAACTGGCAAAAATCACAAAGAAAATGCCAAAATATAATTTGGGTGGGTCTACCGCATTCTCGGTATCTAAAAACCTATTACTCTCCACGCCGACGTGTGGCTGTAATCACACATGGGCGTGAAAGGGGTTGAGGGGATTAGATTCTCCCGAGAATATGTCAGGCCCCCTAAGATCCTCCCCAGAACTGAATTTTGGGCGCGTTTTTTTGGAAATTTTAACCAGTTTTACACAACCTGTAGACCCACAAATTTGGCTGATGCCCATTTTCGGTTGTGATATAATTATTTCTGCGCGTTTTATCGGAATTGATATTCAGTTCGAATTAATTAGTTAAAAAATCAAAATGCTTTGTTCTAGCGCTTATCTTTTATTTAATTTTTATCATCTTAAGCTTTCGATCCGTAGGAAAGCCTGGAAAAATGCGCTTATTATGTTATTTTAATTTTATCAATTATGTACAATATAGAGCGTCTCAAGTATTTCTAGGGATCAAAAACTTGTAAACACAAATTTGAAATAACTTTCCAGAATAATTTTCGAAGATTGTTGAGAATATTATTTATCGAGTTAGAATATCGAATTTGTGGAAGTCTTTTTACTTACATATATTTTATTGATGATATTAGAGTGATGTTTCTTTCTTTTTATTTGCGCTAGACGAGTACGTACACAGTGTTGGATACGTGGGCGTGGGGTCTGGGAGTCTGGACCAGGCAAGCAAAGCATGAAATTTCTGGGGGGAAGGTAAAAGCAAAAATTTTTCTACAATACCCTTTTAGGCTCAAAAACGGTGGATATGTGTCAAAAATATTATTTTTGGCGTTTCTGAAAATTTTTCAATCTTTCTAAAACGTAAAAATATAAAATAAAAGAAAAAATTTTAAAAATTATGATAATAAATGAATAATAAATCAAAAAAATGAATATTATGGCGCGAAGCGTCAAAAATTTGATTTTTTTGAGCAAACAAATAGCTGCTTAAAACAGGAACTTTACTACGAATTCTGTGGTAAATCGCGAAGGAGGGAATCCGATGGGGTCGAATTCGGAGGGAATCCGATGGGGTCGAATGCCGAAAATAGCACCAAAAATTCAATTGGAAAAGATCTATCGATTAGGGGTTTCTGGAGAGTCCAGACCACTAATACGAGGACTCCCCTAAAATCCAAAAGGCCTCAACCAAAAGTGGAAAGTCCCCTCCCCTCTCCGGAAGCAAATTTTGACAAAATGTATCCGCTTTTTTCGCGATTTCTTGATGCCAAGCTTGATGAGAATCGTCGGAAATTTTTTCGCCCTACAATCAAATGATGCTGGATTCAGAATTTTCTGACTGGAGGCGGTAGTTGAGATTTCGATTTGTGGATAATTCGACGCTCCCCCTACTATTCGCCATCAACTCGCCCCTCACACTCGCCCCTCACGACCATAGGTGGGCAGCACCGAAATTCTGGGAGGGTGAAAAATTTCTGGGGGGGGTGGGGGAAAAATTTTAAAGGTCAAAAAATGGTCTTAAAAGTGGTCGTATGGCAACAAAAACACCATTTTTCGACGTTTCTCATCAAATTCTATCCAATGGCATCAAAAAAATGCTAAAAAAGCAAAAAAATTTCTGGGGGGGTATTTTGATTTCTGGGGGGGTATTTCAACTTCTGGGGGGTGCATACCCCCCAAACCGCCCCCACGCCCATGTGTGCTCACGACTCGCCCCCAGCCACAGCTCGCCCCGACCACAGCTCGCCCCCACGCAATTCGCACCCTCCACAACTCGCCCCACTCAACTCGCCTTCCCCCAGAACTCGCCCCCCTTACATTTTGCCCCCACACAACTCGCCCATCCTACAACTCGCCCATCCCAGAAGTAGCCCCCCCACAACTAGCCATCAACTCAATCGCAATTATGTACTATCCAAGCATGGAGGATTTAGTCGAATTCACAGAAGCTAAAAACCCACAAAGTTAAATTTGTTGGAATTTTTCATGATTGTCAATGCCAACAGATAAAGCTAATCGAATGCTTGCTTGCTCCCCACAACCATACATGTACAGCATGGGAATTCTGAAGGATCAGGCCGAAACAATTTTTAAAACGTGCCTTCTTTAGGCCAAAAAACGATGGGTACACGTCAGAAATATTTTTCTACGTTTCGGACAGTGCTCGTTCTTTCTAGAACATAAAAAATTTTCAAACTTCGAAAAAAATTTTAAAAAAATCGAGCAGATTGAACAAAATATAGTAAAAAAATGTGTAAACGGCGCTAAGCGCCGAGAAGCATGGCCGATGTGGAAGGGGGTCAGCCAGTCTGGGGGGACAGTCAAAAATTGAGCTTTTTCAGGACAAAATGACCTCAAAACTGGTGTACGCGCTAAAATAGCATTAAAGCTACGTTTTTACAATGTTTCTGGTCAATTTAAAGCACTTTTGTAGAAAGTTTTCAATTTTCATCCATTTTTGGCTGCGGGGGGGGGTGAGTTGTGTAGGGGCGAGTTGTGTGGGGCGAGTTGTGGGGGCGAGTTGCGTGGGGGCGAGTTAAGTGTGGGGGCGAGTTTTGGTGTGGGGGCGTGTTGTGGGGGGGGGTGAGCTGTTTGGAGGGCGAGTTGTGTGGAGGGCGAGTTGTGTAGGGGACTAGTTGTGTGGGGCCGACTTATAGTCGGAGGCGAGTTGCGGGTGGCGTCGGCGTGGCGAGTTGTGTGGGGGCAACTTAAGGGGCGAGTTGCGGGGGCGATTTGGCGATTTGGGGGGGGCGAATTGTGTGAGGGAGAAATGTGAGGGGGCGAGTTATTTCAATCCCGAGATTTCTCATAGAAAATATTGAAAATACTTTTAAAAATCCGTGTTAAATACGCATAATAACGTTTTCCCCCGTCTGGTCGAATATAGAAATTTTTTAAAACATTTTGAACTTTAAAAAGTTGAATAAGAAAGGTGCAAACCATAGATGGGCAGAACCAAAATTTTGGGGGATGAGGGTGCAAGATTTTGCAAAGGTCAAATGGTGATATGGCGAAATAACGCCATTTTTTCAACGTTTCTCATCGAGGACTATCCATTGGCATCAAAAAATTGCGAAAAAAACAAAAAATTAGGGTATTTTGGTTTCTGGAGGAGTCCATACCCCCAATCCCTCCTTCCCCACGCCACGTGTGGTGCATACGCTGTCAAAATTTCGTTAAATTACGTAGCGTTTAATGAAAAAGCTTGTTCATTTTACTTGCGTTAAAATTTTTTGGGAAATTCAGACTAACCGATGTAAAATGACAACAGATTACTGCAGTGGTAAGCTATGCTACTAGGGTGTGGCGCGAAACGCAAAATTTTAGGAAATTTTTGCTAGAAGGCAGGAATCTGTTTAGATTATTATGTTTTCACTCAGTGTGCAATGACTATATTTTTGTACAAATAGCTTTTGCTAAGAAAGTCAGTGAATGTCCTTGATGAGTAATAGCCGGATTGGAGTACGTAAAATCCCAAGGAAATGTACATAAATTATTTGTTAATTACTTCTATCAAATCCACCCTGGAAGTATACGTTTTGGCATTTTTTCTTTTGCTTCAGATTAGTCATCAAATCTGATTCCGATTGTGCCATAATCCAAGCAGCCTGTGGTAATTATCACACCATTTTGCGAGCATCGGATGGTTCAATTATAACATTCGGAAGCAATCGTCACGGCCAACTTGGTCTTGGCGACAAAAAAAGGCACGCAGGACCTCAATTGGTGCAATTAGCTGCGGGTCATCCAGCTAAACAAATTTTTGCAGGCTGCAATCACTGCATTATCGTTTGTCAAAGCGGATATATCTGTTCTTTCGGCAAACACCACGAAGGTCAGTTAGGTCGCTCAGGCATTGGCGCAAATGAAGTGGCAAAAGCGGGATTTATGGACAACTTTGGGCCGCAATCAAAGCGACACGTCACTTTTGTTTCAGCTTTTGGTAACACGACCATTGTGCGATCCGAGCAAAGTTTGGCGATGACTCGAAATATCTATCAAGCTGGTATAATGGCAAGCAGGGATCAGTATATAATAATTCCAGCGAATTACAAGAATAATGTGCTTAGTACGCAATTTTATATCGTTGACAAAACGGCAAAAAAGCAATCGATTCTCAAAACCGGCGCGATTGCAAAAAATACTCGAAGTTATTCATTTGCGTTAGATTCCATGCATAATTTAATATGGTCTTACGATGCGGTCACTCATAAGCTGAGCTGTTATGCCCAGTTTGCGGCTAATTCAAAGAATAAAGGGTTTGCAAGTATACTAGGACATTCAGAATTCGCCATCCCATTGACCAAGCAATGCTGCACTCAAGATACTCAACTCGGACTCAATATGTTGTCTTGCTTTCTTGCTCTACTCGAAAATAAACTAGAAACCTCAGAAAAACATACAGATGAGAAATCGTTGCATAATTCGTGCAAGGAAGTGCATCGTTTTCAAAACCTCGGTGGTTGCTGGGGCTATTCAATGCAATCTGTAGAAGCCATTGAATTTCGAGTATCCTGTGACGTATACATTATCGGTTTTGGCTTGTATGGTGGAAAAGGGCAATACTCAGCTCGGATAAAACTTTTGAAGCCTTCCAAAGAAGGTCATTTGGAAGTTGTGGCTGAAACTGACGAAATAACTTACGAGTGTACGGCTAAGGAATATACTCATGTAAAGTTTCCGCGATCACCGACGATCAAGGCGGACGAATGGTACATCGCCTGGGCAACTATTAATGGTGGCAGCAGTGATTGTGGAGCTGGTGGCCAAAGTGTTATAACTATGCCTGATGGAACTACTTTCGAATTCAAGAAATCGCAACTATCAAACAATGGAACAAATGAACATAATGGCCAAATACCCGTCATTCTTTATCAGTTGTCCGTAAATGAAAATTTTTGGAAAATGCAACTGGTAGGAGCAAAAGTGAGGAATCAAACGTGCATATTGATCCGAGGTTCTTCTTTTCAATATCGCCTAACTGTTACGTATCCCTGCTGAAATTGATAAAACTCGCTGTAGAGTCCGTGCTTTTCCCTCAAATGACTAAGTGCGCGGAAACTCAAGACACTTTTGAAATAGAGCAAGCTATTAGCATAGTTTTACTCTCCTTAAAAATACTTGGCTATTTCAATAATCTTTTATATCCAAACAGGAGCACACCGTCAAACCCTGAGTACAAAGAGTTCGTGCCCTATATCGAAAACATGTTTCAAATTTTAATTGCCATAATGGATTCCATTAAATGGGAAGAAGGTGCAATGAACGTAGCAACAGTGCAGTATTTTCTGATTGAATGTGAAAAGGTTTTCTTGCAGAGCTTTCATATTTTCTTCCCATCTGCTTCTCTCGCCACATATTTCTTTTCGTGCTTGATAAAAAATGAAGCAAGAAGTGAATGTATTCTGAAAGCCTTTATAACCGGCATGTGTACCTTAAAATCACCACTCAGTATTTTGGGCTGTATGCATGGTAGAATGGAACACGAGGAAAGGTATCCAATACTCATAAATATTATACAACAAAGTAGGAAAATCGGATCACAAGATTGCCAAATCGATTTTATTACTGTACTGCTATTTTTCATGGATTTGCTTTTCCAGACTTCGAGAGAATACAAGTCTCCTGTTAAACCTTGCACAGCTAAATTCTTAATCAATATTTTTGAGCAACTGGTTGCAATCAGTAACAATGACGAGAATTATCATGGATATGAGGGAAAAATATTCCAAACGCCAATTCGATTCAACAGAATTTCGACGACAATGAATTGGCCCTGTGATGGAACATACACGGATGCGATTGCATTCCAAGTGAGCAGACTTGACATTAATCTGCATTTGTTGAGCATTTTTACTTCGATTAAATGCTGTTTTATCAACTCAATTTTTCATAAAGTGCTCAGTATTCTTATTTGAACATCTGAAAAACTTTATTTTTCAATTTCTGGAATTCCAGCTTCTTCAGGGAGCGAATCTTAATGAACAAGGCTCGTGTCCAGTATTCGGTCAAGGGGGACTCAATCAGACATGCGCAGCATGGGAATTCTCGGGGAGGGCGGAGGTGAAATTTAAAAGCTCTTTTATGAGCTCGAAAATGGTGGATACGCATCAAAAACACAAAATTTTGACGTTTTCGATCATCAAAATAACGGAAAATTCCGGAAAAAATCAAAAAATTAGATTAAATCGAGCACAATATAGTCGAAAAATGAGTATATGGCGCGAATCGCCGAAAATTTGGCATTTTTGATAAAACTGATAGCTAAAAATGCTCAAAAAAGTACTTTTCCTACGAACTTTTCCGAAACTTTTGGATAATCGCGAATTCTGGAAGGGGTGAAAAATATTATTATGGGTAAATACTTTTCTGGTGGAGGTGTAAAACCACACATAGCCGTGAAAGTCTGGGGTCTGGACCCCCGGAATTCGGCGGACTCGATGGAACCCTAGAATTAAATTTTCGCGGCTATTTTTTGCAATTTGGACCTAACAGATCCCCCAGAATTTGGTTGCCGTCATGTATGGGTGAAACTTCCCGGAACCCCTAGATTACGTTTGGACCTGACATAAATTGATCTATATCTGGGGAATTTCGTCGGGATAGCTCGCAAAATCAGCATGTTTTGACGTTTTTCATTATGCTCTATCTATTAGGATCATAAACTTATGACTTTTTGAAGAAATGTTTTTTCTAGTGTCGCTTTTTAATTACACTTGCGCCAAAATCATGAAAAGTACTACCGCTAAGCGCTGAAAATTTCAAGATTTTCACGTCAAAAACATGCAAGTTTTCCATCTTTTTGTGTATTATCTTATTATCTTATCTTATTATTATTATTATTATTATTATCATTATTATTATTATTATTATTATTATTATTATTATTATTATTATTATTATTATTATTATTATTATTATTATTATTATTATTATTATTATTATTATTATTATTATTATTATTATTATTATTATTATTATTATTATTATCTTATCTTATTATTATCTTATCTTATGATTATCTTTTTTTGTATTATTTTTGTGTATTATCTTATCTTTCAAAATTGCTTTCGGCCGGTAGAGAGCGGGGCCTTCTTTCCTCCATAAATACGGCCCTAAAGAGGACCACATATGGGCGTGGGGGAGTCTAGACCATACATGGGCAGCTACCGAATTCGGGAGGGGTCTGGGTGTGTAAAACTGGCGAAAATCCAAAAAACATGCCAAAAATTCAATTCTGAAGCCTATCGACTTTTGGAGGTCTACCGGATTTTCCGAGTGGTCTAAAGCCCCGAACTTACCCCCTCCCCACATCCATGTGTGGCGTGAAGCTCTCAGAATCTGAAAGACTCCCCAAAAATAGATAGACCCGATAGGCCCGCAGAATTGAATTTTTGATGCTGTTTTTGATTTTCGGTAAATCGGACCCATCAGACCCATCCCACCTTCCCCAGGATTTTGTTGCTGCCCATGTATGGGAGGACCCTGAAAAATGAGTCAGGCAATGGCTACAATCTGCAATTTACGATTTTCACAATTAAGGTCAATCCAAAATTTGAATGAAAATAAATGAAATTTTTAATAATTTTGAAATCCTCACTGCGTCTTGTCGGTAAATTATATTTGCAATGTCTCCTTTGTGTAGATTTCTTTAGTATTATTATTATCCTACAAAATTCAATCATCATTTGTCAAACTGAGATGGCAGAACTGAATAATCCTTCTAAAATGCTTTGAAAATACATTGGAGATTTCGCAGACAAAAAACATCCTGACTTTTGAATTCCGACTTTCAAAATGACGAATATAACGGCATAAAGAAGATGAACTGAAGTTGATAAAAATTTGTGATGAATCTATTCACATTTGCATAACAGGCGTTACAATACATGTACAGCGTAGAATACTGGCGGTTCAGGCCCACACGTGGGCGTGGGTAGTTTGAGGGTAGGCACACCCAGAAGGTCGAATAGCCTCACAGAAACCAGAATAGCCGCCAGAATTTAATTTTTGAAATTGTTTTTTGTTTTTTTCGCAATTGTTTGATGCCAATAGATAGTGCTTGATGAGAAACGTTGAAAAATTGTATTTTCGCCATACCACCATTTTTAAAACCAATTTTGACTTTTAAAAAATCACGCACCCCCCCAGAGTTTTGGTGCTGCCCACATATGGTCAGGCCCAAAATATTTTAAAAAAGTGCCTTTTGTGGCTCAAAAGCGATAGGTGCGCGTCGATAACACTGTATTTTGACGTTTGAACAATGCTCCTTCTTTCTAGAACATAAGAACAAAATATTTCGAAAAATTGAAAAAAATTGTGCAAGCTTAAAAAAGACACGTTTTTTTCAATTCTTAGTAAAAATCGATAATTCTGGGCTTTCGTAGCCATTCTGCGAGAAAAGTCAGGGTCGGTGGGAGGAGGTAAAATCCCAGAAATCCACTAAGAGTAAATTTAACGTTCACGACTTTTTCGCTGCATAAACGACGACTTTGTGGTAATATTGCATTTTTAAAGCATTTTTTAGTCCATTCTGTATGGCTGACCCTTCCAGCGAGGTAATACCCCATTACCCCCATATGCCTGTATAGTCAGTAGCTATTCTGGGGGTCAAACCCCCGATTTCCCCTCAAGAAGACGTATCGGCTTTACTCACCTAAGACAGACATTTTTCTCTAAGCGTAAAACGATGTTGTCTGTGTTTTCTGGTGTTTATCATGAAGATTCATTTTATATGCAGAGGTTTCGAATAATTTTTAAAATGTTAGGAAAAGTCTATGTGAAAAATGATCTTTATTTGTTCACTTATTTACAGTGGCGGATCTAGGATTTTCATAAGGGGGGGGCGGTACCCCTATGGGGGGCGGAACCCTGACTTGGGCGGAAAAATTAGCCGTTTTAACATCAAAAATGCTTAATTTTGCGCACTATTTTGGTTCAATGGGGGGCGGCCGTCCCCCCGCCCCCCTAAATCCGCCCCTGCTTATCTATCTTTTGCAAAATGCCGCAAAACTTGAAGGTATTTTTTGCTTTAAGTTATCACTGACCCAAAGCGCTTCGCACCAAATACTTATGACATACAAAGCATCTCTTTTTGGCTCGGAAGCCACATTTTTTGTGCAGAAAATATGTTTTTTTAGAGTCAACGAAAATTTCATGGCTGTTGCAACGGTTTCTAGAACTAGAAACTATAATTTATATACTTTTTCAGCATAAATTCGTAAGAATTCTTTGCGTTTCGTCTCAGATTTCGTCAATAGGTCTGCACATCGTTTTATGTGCTTGAATGCAACATGGAACGGAAATTCAGGTGTTTGGCCATCCTGTAGAATTTCGACGATACGAACATTTCACCGAGTCTTTGTTACGACTTTACGTGTATAAAGTTACCAAAAAAGTTAGGTTTTTGGAGAAATTTTGCACCAGAATTGATTAGAAATTAGACATCGAAAATGTGAAGAAACTTTATTTCGCACTTAAATTCGGATTTTCCGACTGTTTTTGACGTGTTTGTGAAAATTTGGGTACCGGCCAACCCATGCGATAATCTTGGATCCGTCACTGCTCAAAAGGATGGTATAGATAATTAAAACTAATTCTCCCTACCTCAAACTGTGTACTTGGAGTTATGTTCGAATCTATTGAAGAATTTCAGTTGAAATCACTCTGAGCCTAAATATTTTCTACGCAGATATCAGGTACGTACGACCATAGATGGGCGGCACCAAAATTCTGGGGGTGCAAGATTTTTCAGAGGTCAAAAAATGGCCTTAAAAATGATGGTATGCCGAAAAAAACCTCATTTTTCAACGTTTCTCATCGAGCACTATCCATTGGCATCAAAAAATTGCGAAAAAACAATAAAATGTTCAAAAATTGAATTCTGGCGGGTATTTGGGGGGTGCATACCATAGGTGGGCGCCACCAAAGTTCTGGGGGGTTGCAAAATTTTTTCAAAGGTCAAAAATGGCCTTTAAAATGATGGTATAGCGAAAAATCACTATTTTTAAAAGTATCTCATCGAGCACTATCCATTGACATCAAAAAATTGCGAAAAAAACAAGAAGAAATTCGAAAAATTGAATTCTGGAGGTATTTTGGTTTCTTTGGGGTGGCGTTCTTTAGTTTCTGGGGGTTGCATACCCCCAAAACCCCCTCCCACGCCCAGGTGTGCGTACGACGTTAAATGAGTACCTACCTACACATCTTTTCTCCCTCCACTTCAGTCTTGCAGTGAGTGAATCAGGCACGTAACTGTAACCATAGATGCATAGCATGGCCGATCTAGGGGGTCAGCTGATCTAGGGGGGATCAAAGGTTGAGCTTGTTTGGGTTAGAATGACTCCAAAAACTAGTATAAGCGCTAAAATAGCGTTAAAACTGCGTTATTACACAGTTTCTGGCCAAAATTAAGGCGCTTTCAAAGAAAAATTCCCAATTTTCATTCATCTGACCTTCATTTTGCCCCATTTTCCACAGAAAATTTCTCATTTCTCCATTCTAGGGATCTAGACCATGCATGCAAATAGGGAGGGGTGAGAGGTGTACTAAGCCCGCTAGAGAGTGTTTTTACCTCACTTTTAAGCTAATAACCCCTAAACTTTTTTGCATGCGCCGGATTTATTGGTTTTGTATAATTCTTGCCTTCTAAACATCCCGAATTTGGGTGACTGAGTCGAAGTTTTCCAGCGTTTTGTGCCGAATAATTAATTTTCTGTATCGCTTTTCTCAGCAATGCACCGGAATAGAGTGTAAAAACAAGAGTTGAGATGTTTTTCACAGGAAAGCTCGGATGGAATGTTCAGTCAGAAATCTTTGAGCGACTGATTTTTCGTTGAAAAAATGAGGTGAATTTTTTTCGATTTTTTATGTAATTTTTCTACATGTAGGGCCCGCCAATAAGCGCTCAAAAATACCATTACGTTCACCTGTCTCCTAATAATTATCGAGAATTCTGACCATAGATGCACAACATGGCCGATCTGGTGGAGAGGGATCAAGAATTGAGCTTTTTTGGCCTTTTCTATTTTTCCATTCTGGGGTCTAGAGACCTCAAACCTCTACGTGCATGTCTTATTCTGACTTGAAAATTTTCGTCCACTCGAATGAAGAAACGCAATTGAATAACATTTCTACAAAATACGCATATTTTTCGTACTCTGTTGTTGGGAATTCCGATATTAGTTCTTTGTATTAGGATTTTAGACACTTGGTACATAAATGGCAAAAATGCGCTGTGTTAAGGTCGGGTTTTCATGAATATTTTCGATAATTTTGGATAACACTGGAGATATCGCTTCAATGTCTGAAAATTCCGGAGACGCTTGTCGTATAAAATTGAATTTTTTATGATTCACAAATACAAGTCCTGACCATACATGGGCAGCAAGAAAATTGTGGGGGTCGGGTCGGGTGAAATCACCAAAAATCGCCAAAAATGTTACTAAAAATATATTTCTGGGGTCTACAGTAATCTGCAGTGGTTTTTTCGATTTCTTACGGGATTGCAAACCCCTCTCCCCTACGCCAACGTGTGGACCTGGCCTGGACCCTCACTTAGAATCTGAAAGACCTCCCAATCGATAGCCCACAGAATTGAACTTTTGACGCTATTTTCGGCTATTGGCCCCGGACCACATTTGGGTGTGGGGGTTAGGGGATATGCATCCGCCCAGAAAGCCGAACACCTCCTTCCCCAGAAACCAAAATACCCCCTAGAATTCAATTTTTGAAATTTTTTTTTTGTTTTTTCGCAATTTTTTGATGCCAATGGATAGTATTCGATGAGAAACAATGGAAAATAGTGTTTTTTCACCATACTATCATTTTTAAGCCCCCGAATTCGGGTGCTGCCAACCTATAATATTCGGCCATTTTCCGGGGGGTCCATGATTTCCAATTTTTAACTAAAAATGGCAAAAAAGCTAAAAATGGCCAAAAACGCAGGTTTTTGCCGAAAATCGGGGTGGTCGAAAATTTTCCGACTTCGAGAGATTGAGGGACGACTGATTTTGATGGGGGATACCTTATTCCCTCTGTTACATCCATGATTAAAACTGCCTATAAAAGTATCACACAATATATCTACACAGTGCATACATAATGCACTTTATATTAGGAAGATTCAAATACGATTTTTCCACATTCCTCATGGCGTTTTGAATATAAAATAGAACTTTTTTGAAAAATTAATAAAATTGAACGATATATATGGTAAGAAAATGTCTACATGACGAAGAGCACCGAAAAATTGATACTTCAAAATCAAAAAGAATTTTTTTAGCTTTTTCGAAAAAATAAGATTGTACTAAGGGGACCAGCAGCATTTTTCAGTGATCAGCTATCGTTGTGGGGTATAAAACCTAAAGAAGACGTACAAAATAAAGGTACTCACAATAATTTTTTGATACACATACGAGTAAGAAGCCAAATTCTGATTTATTACCTGGTTGCTAGAGACATCTGTATATCCTCAATTGTCTGCATCTCGTGTTTTGCTTTAGGTCAACAAGCCTGGTGTAAGATTCCATGGAATCGAGATTTTTACGGGAACTGGTTCATATTCATATACTGCTGAATTTCTGGAGTATCATAACAATTATGATGGTGAAAATTCCACCATAAAGGCAAAAGCAGCGGGTATTGTAGCTGCAAATGCGGCAGAGGATACAGTTAAAATCAAGCTAAATAACCCATTTATTTTACATACTGACAAGATTTATTCAATACAAATTAATTTAAAAGGCAACAAAACTCTTAGTGGGGAAGACGGGGCTAATACTGTTATTGCCCAAAATGGGCTTAAATTCACTTTCATATCCTGTAATTTTAGTCGGAATAATACAAACACATTACGAGGGCAAATTCCAAATTTATTGTACTCACTTGCAGGTAATTTCTTAGCCAAACCGGTTAATAGAAAACTAGCTACTGACTGGGTATTACTGCTTGTAAAGCACTTTGCTGCTCATCTCCTAGAAGCACTGGATAAATTGCAGCCATCCGCAAAAGACATCATTAGGTTTTTGTGCCGAAATTTTTGGTTACTTAGATATATTTGTTGAATACAATCTTCATTGTGCGATTGATGTTGTGAATTCCTTAGATGAATTGCTAGATGCTGTTTCACTTAGTCATGATGACGCTGTGCAATACATATCAAATAATCTAGGAATAGAGACCCTATTTACAACGATAGAATTTGAAAGGAATCAATTACCTGCGCTAATTGATTGCAGGCACATCATTTTCCCATCTTCGTGTTCATTTCTGGTTCTTCAAATTTGCTCTAATAGTCACCTGTCACCTGGAGACAGCCTTGAAATACATCTAGGGTCATCATTAAGCTCTTATCCGCTTGTGAAATACTCACATATGACTTTGAATCAGAATGTGTTGCTTGTACCTGGGAGTGAAATATTATTATTCTTTGAATCCTCTGGAAAGCTTGATGCGAAAGCAAATGGTAAATTTACTTTTAAATGCACTATATTTGGACATAATGTTAATATAGCTGATGAAAAATTATGGCTTGAATTAGAGCTGGTCAACTTTTGTGCTAAAGTTAGCCAAATGGTTATTCAATTTAGTCACAAGCTTGCATTCTATGCACGAGAAAATGAGGAAATAAAGGTCAATGTAATTGAAGATGAAGTATTCGAAGTTGTTAGAGATCATACAAATCTTTTAAGCAAAGGTTTCAATTTAATTCACCATCCAACTATACATGAAGTTATTGCAGGTAAACTCCCTCTCAATTCAACTACAATGGAAATGCGATTTTTGCATGATTTCATTTCTGCATCTAAGCAAACAGTAGGTGGGAAATTAGCTAACTGGCTTATGGTAGAGCCTTACATTGATCCGTGTAACTGTGAACTTCTAGTAGAACTGGAGACACTTCATAGTGGACAGCCCATTCTCATAACTGCAATTACTAAAGACCAGTATGGCCGCATTTCATTCAATGAAAATGTAACTGTTGAAATTTATGTTACAAGCTCTGTTCATGATTCTGATATTTCAATGGGAAAACAAGTGGAAGTAGAAAACATACCAGCTGTCAGTTACCAACCCACTTTTTTAAACAGAGCACGATATATTGCAATCAGCATGATGAAGCCAATGCAGGAATATTCTTTTGAAGAAATAAGGCTCTTGAAGCAAAGAAAAGCACAAGAAAGACTGAATCTTCCGGTAGCTTTGCATCATGATGGTTCATATTCAGCAACCTGGATTCCTAATAAAAGTGGAACATTTAGAGTAGAATGTCGCATTGACTCATTTTTATTAGACAATTTACAAGTAGTTGAAATCAAAAATGGCAAAATCCAACCAAAATTTAGAACTATTGAACGACTGTCACCAGTGAAAACTTTGGCAGCTGTTTGCCAAGTTGGAAACACAAGTGGAGTACGAATTCGATGTAAGCCAAGTTTGTCTGCCAGCCAGATAGGCATCATTCCTCCTAATGTTGCCATATTTTTCATTGAAGAAGTCAGTAATGATGATGGAAACTGGCTACGCCTTAGTGATGAGTCTATAGTTATCTTTTGCCCAAAGATTGATGAATCACGTTCTGCTTGGTGCCTACAGTTTAACAAGCATTTGAATAAATTACTTCTCAGCAAATCGTATGATAATGCGGGGAAGCAAGATGAGAATTTGTTGAGGCATTCAGTTATTGTAGCCTGCGATGAGTTTTATTCATTGTGTAAGAAGGAAAACCATGATGGAGCTCCAGTTCGATCCTTACCCACAAAATCGAGTAAAACAATAACAAACATCAATACAACTGACGTAATCCATTCTATGGGATGGCTTCAAAACAGTGAAGGTATTTGGATACAATTAGAAAAGCAAGTTTTAAACAAATTTATTCCCACAGCTAAAAACAGCAGTGCTGAGAGCTCTTTAGAAGGATACTGCTTTGTTCAGGAAAATGATAAAGATGAACGCTATTTTGAACGCGTATTTGTTTCATGCACATCACCTTTGTGGTCCCCAACAATTAATAATAACGAAAAGTCAATACTGAAGCAGGTAAGCACACAGACAAGCCCAAATGACGAGTGTGGAAAGCAAGCTAAACTAACTATACATAATAGTAAGTGGCGTCATGAATTTCAGAACCGCCTGAAACCAACTGTAAAAGTTCCACCTCAAAATTCAAAAACTATTCAGCATATACCGAGAGCCATGGAAGCTGCTGTAGCTGATTGTATAAGAAGCGTATTTGCAGCTTTAGTCTGGCATGATTGCTTAGTTCAAGATGCTATTGCATGTTCTGCTTATCTAAGATTCCATCCAGAGCTGCAAAAATTGCAATTTAGAAATGAAGTAATTACACCCGTCATTTGCAATCTTACAGAATTCAATGTGCCTATTTCTTTACAAATGCTATTGAAATTGTGGAATGAAATAGCATCTGCTGTGAAATCCATTATACAGAAACATTTGATCCTACCTAGCCCTTCTATGGCATTTCGTGTGCCATGTATTGATCGGAAAACATCACTTCCAAATTCCCAGTTGTACTTCTGTGAACTTTGTGAAAATTGGCTTCCAGCATTAGTGACTGCACATATGAAAGAGTGCCACCCAGGGTGTGGACATCATTCAGGTGGCGTAGGGTATAATAGCCTTGGGAAGCTTACATGTGGATGGACTGGTAACTGTGGAGATGGAGGAACTAATTCATTAACATGGTATATACTATGTGATAAATGCCGCACATATTATCTGCAGAAAACAGAGTCACAGAAACAGAAAGTACGTAAATTAAGAGCCAGGTCATTCAGATCATCAAATGGTAATACAAATCCATGTAAAATACTAAAAAACAACGCCATGTTTGTTTTAAAGTTGAACAATATGGATGAAGATTGTATATTTAGGCGAGGATTATCCATTCAGAGAGATGTAGAAAGACTACAACATTCAGTTTCTAAGAGCTGGGCATTAGACTTTTCTGAGCAGCTAGACATGTTTGAGCTAAATTTGCAGCAACCTCTTGTGCAAGTAAATAGAAAATATTCAAGGCCTTTAGATGTCATACCACAAGTGCCATGCAGAGGTCTTGCTCCCTATTCATCTGACCCAGGCCCAAAAAGATCAACAACTAACGGAAGTATTAGCTTACCAACTAGTGAGCCTATAGCACAAGAACACCCAGAGACAATGCATTTCCCATATCCAAGAGTTTCATCGATTCTTTTAGCATGTGAAGCAAAATCATTGCTCACTAGTCCATCTTCTGCACTTCAGCTTGCAGTTCAGAATATCACTGACACAACATCTGTGCACAATACTTGCAAAAGGCCTATTATGGCATTCGTAATTCAACATCATAACCTACTGCATTTGTATGATGCTGTCTATTTAGCAACAACCCGATCAGTAATTTTTGAGAAAGCTTTTCATATTATGAGGTGGTTGCTTGAGAACATATCAACTCACATTAGCGTCATAGATGTCCTAGAGTCGTTGGTGTCAGCTTTGACCATCCATGATGAGAAAGATAGCTGCAGACAACTTTTACACCCATTAAGGTCAACTTTTTTGGCTGGGCCAGTCCGTAAAGCAATGATGAAAAATTTTCATAAATTATTGTCTAAATCGATACCATTTCTGCAAAAATACAAAACAATTCATGCAGATGTTCTTCTTCACTGCATGCAAGCTTGGTTGCTAAATTTCACTTCTGAAGACCAGGAATTCATCGTAAAAACAGACATAATTGGAATAGTCAATGATATACTTTCACAATGCAGTGATGATAACAAGAGCTCTGCTTTGTTAGCAGGACAACAGGAAGCTATCGAAGTTCAACAGCTCAATGACATAAGTACTGCTTCAACAATTATACTGCCTAATCATCTAGCAATGTTGCACTGCTTAACTGATGGAGATATTGAAACATTTTGGGAAAGTGATGATAATGATAAAAGTCATGTGAAAGAAATAAAAATAACAGTACCAGAGAACCTTAAAATGAGTGTCATTAGCGTTTTTGTTGATAATTCTAGGGATACAAATTATGCAGTTGAGACGATGCTGTTTTTGGAAAATACCGAGCATTCTAACAAAAGTCTAGCAAAGAGAACTGTGCTGAGTAAAAAATTTGCTGGCTGGATAAAATGTTCTTTAGAGAGCAGCTGTCACTCAGTAATTCTTCAGATTAAGGGATTTGGTGCAGCAATACGCTTGAGGCAGTTGCAAATCTTAGGCTTCAATGAACAAGATTGTGAATTTTTGCATACTATTAAGCATTCACCATCAACATTCCTACAATTTAATGATGTCCAGGCAAAAGCTTTCGAAATGTTTCAATTGATAGCAACATTCGCTTTCAGTGATATATCTATGCAAGATGGAGAGCTTCAGCAACAAATTTTTAATACTCTGTTTGGAAAGAGTCATTTAATCAATCTTCAAAGCTATGTAATCAGTCAGATAAGTCTTGCTTTAGAGCGGGAAATTTATGCTTTAAAAGTAAAAGTGAAAAAGAATTACTCCTACTGTTGTGGACTCTTATCCATGTTGCAACAAATCTGCAATGGGCAAGTGCATGATAATCTGTCAAAAAATCCCAGTTTATTGACAAATATATCCGAGTTAATTTTATTTTCACCGCCTATCGCTCAGTTCCAAGTAATAGATGTTTTGGAACGTATAACATTTGCATTCAATGCTAGTGCAATTTGCAAACCAGTGTTGGATAATTTGTTAATTGCTATTATAAAGGCTACTTCATTTCAACTTCGGACAAGCCCTTCTGATATATCACGCACTGTAACAGTAAATCAATGTTTAATTAATGACAATACCATTTCATGGCACTTAAATAAAATTACAAATTTGGAAGTTGCGCAATACTTGAAACAATTCCTTTCAGGCTTAGCATCTGGCAAGCATGGCAACGAATGGGCATTTGAAATTAAAAATGCACTTGTTGATCATATAGTTTCACTTGCAACCACAAACGATTTCTTCAAAAGTGTAGAATTCTGTCTACAGTGCCGAACATTCTGGCTTATGATAGCAGCAACTATCATTGTGGAAGACGAAAACTGGCTTCAATGCTCAGAAACCTGGCAAAAAGTAATAGCTGAGGGAAATAAAGAAACAGTATTTTGTGAAAATCATGATGATGATCGAACCATAGCCATGATGTTTTGCGGACAATGCCGAGTCAATTTATGCTCAGATTGTTCAGTAGTTTTGCATTTGAGCAGAGCATACAGAAACCATAAATTAAGCCAGCTTTTCAATGCCAGCAACTCTTTACAATTAATTATCCATGAGACATGTTGCAGACTAAAAACAAATCGTTTCACAATTTTAATCGATTACAATACCTTGAATGGTTTAATTGACTTCAGAAAAGATTTGCAACATCCCTTAGTACAAGCTGCCCTGAATACAGAACAGAGTAAGTGCCGCTTTTGTGGATATAATGAAGCGGTTGGCTTGCAAGGAATTTGTGAAGAACGAGAATGTCAGGAGAAATTCGGAATGGCTTGCACTAAGATATTACCATGTGGTCATTCATGTGGCGGCATTGTAAAGGAAACTGAATGCTTACCTTGCCTTCGGTAAGTAATGCTACAAGCTGATTGTTTGAATTTTCTGCATCGTAATTTTCAATACAGCCTTATTAGGGATCGTGCACAACGACTAAAATGTTATTGGAGAGGGAGGAAATATGTAAATTCAGTTAGACTCGTAAATTTGGTATTAAAATCATACTGGCCTCTATGAACAGCTAAGAAAAATAAGATTTTTTCTAAATACGAGTAGATTAGAAAATTATTTTCGACGAAAAATAAAAAAAATAGGGCGCCTAAAAATTTAATCAGATCGGTAAGTCTTTATCTGTTGCTCTGTTTTTTGTTTGCACCACACTTATGAGCGTGGGGGGTTTGGCCATAGGTGGGCAGCAGCCAAATTCTGAAGGAGGGGATCCGATGGGACCAAATTAGCAAAATATAGCACCACAAATACAATTCTGGAGTCTATAGATTTTTTAGGGGTGGGGTGGGTTCCGCCGAATTCTCGGGGAGGGTTTGTCCAGGACCCCCCCGCTTATGCGTGGTTTCGATCCATAGAATCCAGTACACCCCTGAAAATCGAATTTATGACGTTCTCCGCACGATTCTTTGCGTTTTTCGCTCCATCGGATCTCAGTGTACGGCTGCTGCCCACACGTGCATGGGGGTAAAGGAGGTATCATCCCCTTGAAGGGTCATGCAGAAAGGTACTGCCCGGCGATTTTGAGCTGACGGAACTTTTTCTTGCATATTGTCAAGATTTTTCCATCGCTTGGCGCTGGATTAATAATTTTATGTGCTGTTTACTCAAAAAGCGTTCAAAATGGTGCAATCAAAATTTCTCGCCACTAAATTGATCAATTTTTATGTAAAGCGATATAGTACAGTCAAATGGTCTAAAACTACTAAAAAAATTAAGATTTCATATATAGAGGCTTTTTGACCATTTCGTCATTTGACTTGCAAAAAAAGCCTGAACACAAAATTTACTGGTCTGATTTTCGGGATTTAACCACTTCCCCTGCCGACCCGGACTTTTTGGATATATGCTGCCGCCCATATGTATGACTAGACTTCGCTGAATCTGTCAGCCCCGCAAATTTGATCGAGGACTAATTCTAGAATGCGGCAGCTTCAACCTCTCTTTCTTTTGTGAAACAGAAAATTCACGAAAAACTCTAGAAATTGCAGAAAACGTCGATTGAAAGCGCGAAAACAGCTTTGTAGTGGAAATTTTGGAGGTTGAGTCCTAAAACTTATTTCTAGAGTGTCTTTTTAGGTTTTAAAACGACGGTTACGCGTCAAAAAAAGAATTTTTAGATGTTGACGATGCTATTCTTTTCAGAACATAGCAACATAAAAATTTTCCAAACATATACGAGTAAATTGAAGAAAATGTGTCTAAAAATGACACTTAGGCGCGAAGCGCCAAAAATTGCGCATAAAGCAGCATATATTCCTAGATTTTAAGTGGGAAGTTTGGGGTCAGCACTCATCAGTCATTCTAAAGTGTCTGAGAAATCTCAAAGCCTTGCGCAAGAATACGTATGGTCGTACTTTGATCCAAGTTTATCAACAGGCATGATTTCCGAGGCGAAATCGGGCAAATTCAGGAGTCAAGAATAAACGAAAAATAACAATTTTTGTTACAAAAGTGCTCGAAGTCAACTTAAAACGCCAACCATGGTAGTTTTTACTGTATTTCAACATTTATTTAAATCTTTTAGGCCATTCACCTCGAAAAAGCTTTCTGTTGGACCTCACACCGGACTGACCTCTCAGACAAGCCATGCTATGCATATGATGAAGGATTTTTTAAAGTTTTTTCTAGATATTTCGTACCTATGGAAAGAGGGATAAGAAACATCAAAAAATTGTGTTTTTCATCAATTTTTCGGTCCTTTTTTACCTTTAAAAATTTTGAACCCTAGATCCGCAGAATTTCTTCGCACTCATGTATGAGTAAACTGTTGCGAAAAACTGATCACGAATATAATATTTTTTAGTATTTTTATTGCGTTATAATTGCTGTAGTGCAAATTTTCTCGAATATTCCGTATTTTCCGATGAAACATTGTGAATCTTTCACTTAATGACTTCAACAAGCTAGCAAAAAAACATGTTTAGTCTCTTGCCTTGCATTCACTGTGCTCTTGTGCTTTATTTTCTTTCATTTATAAAAAGCTATTAAGAAGTTATATTATTGATCCATTGCATTATTAGGTAAAGCGAACATTCTTCATAATACCCGTTGCATGTTTTTTTCGTAATTCCCACATATGTGGGATTAATTAATATTGCTGGATATTGTGAGCTGACTTAAATAGCGTCTGAATTTTGAGGTCTATGGATCTAAAAATTTAAATGGTCAATAAAGTGCCGAAAAATTTATGGTGAGGGCAAAAAATGCAAAATTTTGATGTTTTTCATCGAGCTCTACCCACTCACTACCATAAAAAATGTATTCTGACATCTTCTGTGTTCTAAGAGTATTTTGGATTCATGGTGCTCCAAACCATAGATACACAGAATGGCCGATCTGGGGGCCAATCAATAGTGGATATGGAGTGACGGAGGCCCGCTCCTTATCTCTTAAAAATACTCTACGCAATAAAAACAAATGTGTATTTTTTGATGATTTTAGCCACTTTTATCATGATTTTTCAAATTTACCAGTACTAATTCTTAATAACATTCACTAGCTTTCCTGGCGCTCTTAAAACCTCATTTCTACTTCCGAAGAGTCGTTTTTGTGTAGAACAAAGGTTCGGTGACTTTTATTAATCGAGTAAAGACAATGTAATTTAAACAGTTTTGTCTAGTTTTTTAGCGAGAGTTCAAAAATGTTTTGCCTTTTACTCAACTCTAACCTTAGATAACACAGAAGGGAACTTTGAGCAGCTCTTTATCGGCGCATTGTGCCATTTTTCATACCACAAAATTTTAGAAAATTTTTTTCGAATCAGAAATGATATGTCTTTCCAAAGAAGGCAAAAATCCCTTCTAAAAGTAATGGACAGATTTTTCGGATTATTTTCGACACTAATAGTAATTTTATATATATAGGTTCCGCTTCTTGTCAGAAAATTCTGGATACACCAATGGACCGATTAGAAAGCGTTTTTGCCAAAAACGGCTTAAAATAGCAAAAATAGCTTAAAGACTACGATTATCTACAGTTTCTGATCAATTTCAAGCATTTTTTCAGAAAATCTCTGATTTGATTTCCACTTCTTTTTAGCCTTAATCTTGCATTATTTCCATAGGAAATTTCATATTCCATTTTGGGGTTCTGTTAAACCCCTGACCCCCTACATGCATATCTAGCCCAGATCCCAGTCCCCTCATGCCCATGTGTGAAAATGACTCAGCTGTCAAGGATTATGAGGATGAACGGACATTCTGAATATGGGCCTATTCAGACATGCACAACATGGGAATTCTGGGGAGCGGGAGGAAATTTTTTGCTTTTTTTCTCAAATAATGGTGGATATAACGTCAAAATAATCATTTTTAGGCGTTTCTGACGATGCATCTTTTTAGATCATAGAAATATTTTAAAAAATTGGAAAAATTTGAATAAATCGGAGGAAACATACTCAATAAATGAGTATATGGAGAAAATTTTTAGCAGACAGATAGCTTGAAGCGCTTACAGCGGCACCTTATCTTCAAATTTGTATGAAACTTGGAGAATCACGAATTTGGGGAGGGTGGTGAAAAACTCTCTAAAAACATCAGACTATGTATGGCCTTATTCACACATTTAAACAGAATGTATTAAAGAGTTGTTCTTCTCAATCCTTATAGATGTCACGAAGACGCAACATTGCGTCAAGATCATGAAGATATCTGCGTTATCTGTTTCACGGATTCATTATCATCGGCTCCTTGCATCAAACTAGGGTGCAACCATGTTTTGCATTATCGATGTTGTTCTACTGTATTACTGAGACGATGGCCTGGCGCTAGAATTACATTTGGCTTCTTGTTATGTCCGATTTGTAAATCAAATATTGAACACGAATCACTGACTGATCTGCTGAAGCCACTGCTCGAGCTAAAGGTAATCACTCGTCTACGCAACCGAATTCGAATTCGTTTTTAGGATGGAATTACATAGTCGAATTAAAGCAGAAAGCATATTGCACTGCTTATTTATTACGCATTGCATACGGAGAATAAATTTCTTTGAGAAATCCATCTAATTTCAATCAAGAGCGACTTTCACACTTTTCTTGTTAATTTTCTAAAAAGCTTGGATTGAGTTTAAAAATGCTGATAATAATAATAGCGGACTCCAAGGCGTTCCTGTTGGTCTGCGGCTCGAGAGACTTAAAACACTTAAAACTGTAACAAAGATAAAACGAAAATTTTCTCTAAATTCTATTAGCCGTTCCTATGAGAGAAGTTTGTTGCTCACCGCTTTGCATCAAATTTATTAATAACTTTGTATTTTGCTGCTGTTTTGATTTATTCATCAAATTATCATTTTCTCAATTCTGTTCAAGCGCTGGAATGCAGCGGGTATCGACTAATAAGACTATCTCGCGCATAAATAACTTCAAGAATTATTTGACAGTGTGAAGAATGTGCATGTGGCTATGGGAGAGGACTGAGGGTCAATCCTCCAGAATTTTGGAAGCACAAGTATTTTATACAAGGGTCCCCCAGAGGAAATGATTGAAAATTCTTGAAGTGTCTTTAAAAGGCTGCCGGAATAGATTTTAACACACTTGTAGGCTTATAAGGCCTGAATTTACTTTTTTGAATGATCTTGCCTTCAAAACAGTCCGAATTAGAGTAAAACGTGGTGAATATGTCGCTTCGCGCAGAACAATTTACTTTTTGCATTGTCTTCATTGCAACGTCAAAAACTCAGTATAAGATGAGTTTAAAATTTCCCAGCAGAGTCGAGCTTGAGAACTGTTGAGAATTTATTTCTATGGCTATTTTAAGCGACATATTTCTTCTATACGATCACAATAAAGAGAAACTTATTTATCTTTCAATTTTTTCTCATGTATAAAGCCCGCCAAAAACGCTCAAGGGTTCTATTTTTGCCTATCTCCTTGTGGTTATCGAGATATATGACTTTAAAATTTTCGTCCTACCAAAATTTCAGTCAGCTACGAGCTTGCTATAAAGAAGACCGCCACCACTGACTGGAAGAAAATAACTAAAAAGTAAATTAATTAATTGTGAATGGTGTTAAGCCTATGTTTAAAATTCGTAAATCCGCTATTTGCTAGTGAAACTTATTAGTTTAAACTCGACTTGAAGGATTTTGACAATATGAGTGATTTGAATGCATTGTAAATTAAGTAGGAGGTAAGTAGGAGGTTGTCTGTTAGACATGTTAATACTTAAAGACAAATGTTCCTTATACTGCTGTTCTCACAGCTGAATTTATCCAGCAGCTCCTGCACAAGGAAGAGACGTTCTCTGTACTAGAAAAAGTGCCCATTTCCTGTAAGTTACGTATATTTTTCTTATCTATTAATATACCATAACCAAATTCAAATTGGAGTCCTATAAAGCTTTGTATTTCGAGCAGTCTATTTTTAATTTTTTAGCAAAAGTTTGGCTCTTACCTGACTTGAACATTCAACGACAATTTTGTCTTCACATTTTTCATCAGTTCTGTACTCTTGAGAAAGCAGTCTATACATTTTTTATTGGTGGTACAATCTTACATTATTATTGTATTCTCTATCGTTTGCATATATCCTTAAGTTGTGTGAATCTTTAGACTTGTTTTTAAGGACGACATAGCCAAAAAAGCCGTCATTCGACTGACTTACGATGGTCTCTTGAATGCTAAGCAGCTCACCAGTCCCTCGAGTCCTTACTACAATGACCCAGCTGCTTACGCTATGAATCTTTATGCCTATTACCAATGCTACAAATGCCAGAAAGCTTATTTTGGTGGAGAGGCCCAGTGTCAGGTCATCTTTTGCGTACTTAAGATTTATGGCTTGTTTTTTATACAGTAAGGCGAGTCTGAATTTTAAATTTTTTTAATTTTTATATTTTCATCGCGTCGCATAATTTCTCTGCAGTAAATTTCTGCCAAGTTTGACAACAACTTTTATCAGTTAAAACGTCTACATTTTTATCAATTTTTGCATCGCGTTCTTTTATGCTATTGGCAAAAATCAAGTAGCTCAGGACAACACTGAAGATCGTTTCTTGTTTTCTCTATGCGTTTATTTCTTGACGATATTCTAATTTGTAGTTAAGAATATATAGAAAAATAACATATTTTCAGCCAAACGTTGAAATTTTTTTATTTATGTCCACATCTGGAGGTCTAAGGGTGTGGGTGGACCCCGAGAATCTGGCGAACCCCCTGCAAAATTGATAGAGCCCAGAATAGATTTTTTGTGCTACTTTTAGCGATTTCGCCCCGCTGGACCCCCAGAATTTGGCTGCTGACCACCTTTGCTTATTCCCTATGAAAGGGGGAATAAGAAGAGCGCAATGCTAAGCCAAAAACAGATAGAGAATAAGCGTAGACTACATTTTTGGCTTGATAGAGCTGAAATCTCAGGCTTTTTATTCCAACTTAACTTTATACCTGCCAAGCTGATGAAATACTTATTGGTGTCAGCTTGGCCTGACTGCGCGCATAAAATAATTATCAATAGATGATTCGTAATAAACGTAGCAGAGTAAGAAACATGCGAAATACGATGTGAATTGAATACAGTGGCGTAGGTGTAGGGGGGACTATGGGGACTAGTCCATACATGTGCAGCATTGGAATTCCGGGGTCAGGCACAAAAAATTTTTAAACAGTGCCTTTAGGGGCTAAAAGACGGTGGGTACACCTCGAAAAACACTGTATTTAAAAAAATTTCAAAAAATCGAGTAAATTAAACCAAAACAGTCAAAAAATGTGCTTACGGCGCGAAGCGCGAAAATTTGAGCGTTTTTGAGCTAAACATGAGCTAAAAACGCTTAAAAAGGCATACTTTTTACAACTTTTAGGAAAAATCAACAATTCTGGGGGGTCGCGCACGGTCATTTTGCGGGGGGGGTCAGTTGCCATTCTGGGGGATGTCGAAACCCCACAACCACCTTCAAGAACACGTATGGACTAGTCCCCCTAAAAGTTTGAAAGTATGAATTTTTTTACAAGGGTCCCCCAAAGAAAAATATGATATTCTTAAAGCGTATATGAAAGGGTTTGCCAAAAGTTCGTATCCCACAATTTGTCTTCCACAGTTCCCCCCTCGTCCCGCCACAATTCATCCCTCCACAGTTAGTCCCCTGGAACGTATTTTTCGTTTATATGATGATAATCCCATTTGAAGAAATTTGTCGTTTCTATAAATGACTTGCTGCGTTTTCATAGGTAGTCGTATAATTCTCATTAAATTAATTATTGCATTCATTTTTGTGTATCTATGCGTTGATCAAACATAATTATACGTTATAATAATTTGAGATGCAATTAGGTTGTTAGCCATTTTGGCAGATTTTTCAGTAAGAAGTGTGCGTTAGTCTCGGCTCGGCGATTAAGAATGTTATTTAATAAAGTAGGTATTAATAGCTATTCAGTAACTATTTGACTGTCTTCACTCTATCATAGGTAGCGCACGCTACCTATGATAGAGTGAAAACAGTCAAATATCAAATAATTTGCAGAGAGCCAATTTTTTAAAAAGTTTTTAAATTTAAATTTCTTTACACTCAATGGTTGTTGCACAAAAGTGTAAAGTATACGTGTTTTTTACTCCTTGCGTGTCCTAAAGCTTACCTAACTCAATTTTGATTTCTGTGCTGTCCAATTGATTTTACAATGTAGAGGGTTACAATATCTCAGAAGTGAAAATTTGTTTTCTCTCTTAACGCGATATTTCTTGATCTGTAATCGTTTTAGTGTAATGGGTTCGAGACGAAAAAAGTAATTTCTTTAGCTAATCCGCTAATTAGGCGAAACGTGCTGATTATACTTAAAATGTGCCCTTCCTAAGCGTTACACGTCCTATTTTATTTTGTTTCTTTACAACCAATATTGTGTTATTAGCGCAAGTGTAAAGTTTACACTGAGAAGCATTTTTCCTCCCGAGGCATTGGATATGGGAATAACGAATCTTATCTTTAAACTTTTCTATAGCCGATGGTTGTTGAGGTGTGAAGAGGTGAAGTTTGATTTATGCACATGTTTGTTAATGCCAATATTTAACTCCGTATTGCATATTTTTTGATCAGTTTTTTATTTCAAAGGTATGTGACTCATCTTTAATCATTTTTATTCGCAAACATGAACTGTTTTGAAGGTCAACTGGAATAAAAAACATTTTTCATAGTACTACCTGCAAATTACTTCATAATAATAATAATTCATATGCGCTGTCTTTATCAAACCGATTCCAATATTTTTTCTCGTTAAAATCCATGCAAATTTATGTCTGTTCATTTTGGAATTTATGCGGCTGATAAATTTCTCAAATTGTTTGCATTTGCTGATGCGTCGACTGGATTGTTTATTTGTCGCCGGAATCGTTCATGTTGTCTTGCTCGACGACTATTTTTCGTTGCTTTCTCGTGCATTGTTCAATTGCATGCGATTTTTTGCGGCCGACACAGCATTGCTTTGTTTACGCACTGATGTTTTTGTTGTCATGCCTGGCTTTCGCTTGCTGTTTCTGTCGATGCTGGATTTTACCCATCGCGAATCACAAATTAAGAATTTTAGCCGAAATGTAAAAACTGTTGCCGTTAATCTTTGCTTATACAAGCTCTGGATTTAACTTTCCTCGAGCATTTCTGATTTGAAATACATTAAGAAAATATTTACGCTAATTTTTAAATCAATCCAATGCGGACTTTTGCGTTGTTTTTTTCCTCTGATTAAGGTTAGTTAGATTACCTTTTTTGTAATGAGAACGCAGTGTTTAAAAACAAAATCATGCTAAGAAAAAGTAGAATACTAGCAAGAAAAAATGCTCCGATGGAGCAAAAAAGGTGAATATATTTGGATTTCTTTATTCTTAAGGATGTAAAAAGAGGGGATTAGGGAAAATTTCCCTATACGCGCAAAAGCCGTAAGAATGTGCTAAACAGTTAGACTTCCTGTAAACGACGCAAAAATCGAAGTATATTCTGCGGCCTGTGAAAAATCAAGTTTCAGTCATAAAACATTTTCTGCTGTTTCGCAAAGAACAATTGAAAAGCTATTTTACAAAACCTTACCTTCCACAATGCTCTGATGGAAAACAAGATTAGCGTTGTTGAGCTGTGAAGAGGAAGTTAAAAAATTTTTTAAGGCCAACTCAATTCAGTCTACAGAAACAGGCATAAGCCGCAGAATATACTTTGATTTTTGCGTTGCTTAGAGGAAGTCTAACTGTTTAGCACATTCTTACGGCTTTTGCTCGTATAGGAAAATTTTCCCTAGTCCCCCTTTTACATCCTTAAGAATAAAGAAATCCAAGTATATTCACCTTTTTAGCTCCATCGGAGCATTTTTCCTTGCTAGTAAGATATTACGTGAGACACAAAAGTGCATCCCTTAAAGCCACAAAAAGCCGCTTTGACATGTTTTTACATAACGCGTTAAGTCATACCGCATGTCAATTTTTGTTCTAATCGCCGGTTATAGCGTCGCATTTTTTCGAGTGGTCATTGCGTCCAGTAAAATTTTTTATGACTATGCTAGTCTTGACGTGTTGGCTAAAGTTAAGAATATGGTACTTTTAGAAAAGGAGCGAAACGAATACGGAATGCCAAAATTTTTGTACCAAACTGGTAGAACATGATAAATCGAAGCGCGGAAAAAAAATTTGGTGAAAATCTGAGCCTTACTTGCAAAGTTGCAGGCAACTGTCGATTTGAGTGTTGGGTGAACTTGGGACGATTGAACGGCTCGATCCAAGGACTTACACATTTGTCAGAAATGAATAATACGGGCTGAAATTATGGAAGGAAGCATAGCAATGAAAGAGAAAAAGAAAAAAGGCGCGGAAAGCTGTTTGAAATTTTAAAAAAAAATTTCAAAAAATTTTCGTATTTTTTTGCATGTTTTTTTTGGTTTTAAGTACATGACAAGATATACAAAAATCAAGTTTTTGCTTCTATTTTACTCAGGCTTAGGCTTAGTATATCTAAAAAGGTGTTTTAAGCTGCTTAGGTCGAGGTCGCTCCCGCTCAGGTCAATGTATAGATGCTTAGGTCGATGTATAGATGCTTAGGTCGATGTATAGATGCTTAGGTCGATGTATAGATGCTTAGGTAGATGTATAGATGCTTAGGTAGATGTATAGATGCTTAGGTCGATGTTTAGATGCTTATATTGACGTAAATTGGGTATACATTGGTTTCAAAAGGTAGACGGTTATAAAATCTAGGAGAAACTTTTTTTATTTTTTCTTGAAAAGTAATATTTACGAATTTAGGGGCGGTTTATTGTAAAGAGTCTGAGACAGGAAATATTTTTTCCCGCCATATTCTCCACTCAGTAGAAAGAACGTGATAACTACCTTTGAAATCTGCCTCGCCTTAAGCGCTACACGTCAAAATTTATTTTGTTTCTTTACAATCAATATTGTGTTATTAGTGCAGGTGTAAACTTTACACTGAAAAAATGTTTTCCGCCCAGAGCGTCGTGGATGATGATTTTTTTAAAATAAATGTTCTCTCGTGAGGTCAGAATAACGAATCTGACCTTCAAACTTTTCTACAATCAATACACAGTACCAGGGGTTTAAACTTTTACACCCTAGTGGATGAGTTAAAAAACAGATTTTGTCCAAGATTTCTCTGCCAACTTTTTCGGTTATGAGTTAAGATAATTTAAATATATAAAAATAAAGTAACTTTTAAGGGCTACACGTCGAAGCAAACCGCTTTCGAAAAAACGTAATATTGAGTTGTTTATAGGGGTGTAAAGTTCGAAATCTGAGGTGTAAAATGGGCGAAAAAACAGGTTTTTTCGTATTTAATTGGTAAATCATATCAAATATTTTGCGGAACATAATTTTGGCACATACAAACGTACTACAATCAAAGGGCTACAAACTGGCCCAAACCGAATTTATTTACACTCAATGGGGCGCTCGGTTCAGATTTTTAAAGTTTACAATGTGGTGGACAGTGAAAAATACGTGTTTGTCCATATTTTTGTTCGCCACCCCTTGAAAGTACTTTATTTTTATCCTATTCGACCTCTCCCGACTTCTTCACTTCATATTTTTGTTCGCCACTCCCCAGAGGCGTAGCCAGGATTTTGGTTCGGGGGGGCATAAACAAAAATTTTTTAAGACTACTTTTCCATTGACTGCCAGTGACGTTATGTATAGTAAAACTGAGTTTTTCGACCTTTAGTAGTGTAGCCCAGTGTTTTTTTTACTGTACAAGGTCCGTTTGTACATGTACGAAGATGGTCCCCAAAGGTCTTCGTATATTTTGTAGACACAAATTTTTGAGTGCTATAATATGGTACGGTAGCGATTTTAGGGTGGTAAAAACAGTTATTCGACTTTTGGTAGTATATTTTAGCTGATTTCTGGGTCTCTAAGGGCAAAAATCACTAATAACAGTCTTAAAACGGCACGAAGCGCCGAAAAATTTAACATTTTTCCTTTTGAAATGCAATTTCCGCCAGTACACAATTAGTCATTTCGGCGCGAAGCGCCGAAAATTTTTACGAATTTTAGACCTTTTTTGCAGTTTTTGTCTTCCAAAAATCTTTGTATCTGTACAAAGACGGTCCTGAAAAGTCTTTGTACATCGGGAAAAATCTTTGCTGAATACAAAAAAACACTGATGAAGCCTTGCTAATTAATAGGTTTCTGACGATCAAAAATACAAAAAGTGTAAAGCGGCTCGAGGTGCCGAAAATTTTTAGTATTTTTACCGTTTTCGTGAAGAATTTACGGCCTTTCTATTGACAAACATTTCGGAAATAATAAGTGGCGCAAAGTGCCGAGAAATTTAGTCATTTTTTACCGCCCTTAACATTTTGTAGCTCTGTGAATACTAATAGTCTGACAGAGCAGAAAATTATCAAATTTGTACAAAACAATTTTGACAGTTCAAGCTTCTAACAAGAAAATTGCGAATTACTAACTTTGACTAAAGATATTTTGAGTGATTCAGGCTTTTAAACGCAATTCTGGAGCTTTACAAACAGAAAGAACAGTAACTGGCGGCGCTATGCGCCGCAAAATTTTGACGTTTTTGCATTTTAAACTTAATTTACACCGCTTAAATCATACAAAAAAAGACAAATTAATGCCGGCGCGAAACAACGGAAATTTTGAGAAATTTCTAACTCTTTTATTTGGCTTGTTCTCCCTAAAATCTCGTTGCCTATGTACAACGAGATTTTACGGTTGCGGGGGTCTGGAATGGCGCGTTCAAGCGTTCCAAGCGGGGTCCGGGGCAGAGTCACGGAATATTTTGTAAAAAAAGCATTTTAATTTTAAATAGTAACGTTAAAATTTTCGCAAAATCGGCCAAATCTCGGTTCTGAATCAAGCAAGCCCAAAAACACTTAAAATTGAAGAACTTCATTGCACAAAACTTCTGAGCTGAAATGCCTTTTTTGACCTCTGCTAATTACATAGCGCAGCGACGGGTCGCTGCCAATAAGATATAGAAAAATGTATCAATGAAAATTTTGTCCTTACCGTTTTCAGGCCCACTCGTGGCCTTGTTCAGAAAACAGAAAATGCGCAAAAAAAGATAAGAAAATTTGGCTATTCCTTTAATTTAAATAAGATTATGTGACCTGTAAAGAAAGACAAACAAAGTAAAGAATAGACAAACTGGTACACAAAAGACAAACAAAGCAGAGAATAGACAAACTGATACTTAATCATTTTTGCAGCTCAAAAAGCATGCGCACTTTCAATCAACGAAGAAATAGTGCATTAAATTACTAAAGTGATGTGAAGTGCTAAATTATTTTAGCTGATTTAAGCTTTTATGTATATTCATTAGATTATATAACAATAAATAATAAATGACTCGGCGCGTAGCGCCGAAAAATTTTGACGTTTTTGCCTTTTTGAACTCAGTTTTCTGGGCACACTTTATTGCAACAGAAAAATCAACAATATTTCTGGAAAAATTTCGGGAGGGGCATGTGCCCCCCATGCCCCCCCCTGGCTACGCCTATGCCACTTCTTAGAAAGTACTTTATTTTTATCCTATTCGACCTCTCCCGACTTCTGAACAGAGAAAGTGGAGTGTGAATGAATTCGGTTTGGGCCAGTTTGTAGCCCTTTGATTGTAGTACGTTTGTATGTGCCAAACGTATGTTTGTAAACTTTACACTGAAAAAATTTTTTGGGAAAAAATCGGTTTGGGTTTTTTTTGAAACAGATTAAAAAAAAAACCGATTGATTGCCCCAGATGTACATTCTTGTGCTCAATTTCCATACGCACGTACACGACCGTTAAGCGCAACGCTTAAGCGAGTCGCTCGGGACCACCTTCCCCTAAAAATTATCATATTTTTAATTCCTTTCCCACACATACTTTCAATCAAAATCCGGGATAGGAAATGGGCGCCTCGGGCCTAATGCGACTTGAGTATGAATTGGTAGTGTGTGTTATCATATCTTACATGTGTTAAAAGCTGTTAGCCAACAATGTTGATGAAAACTGGAACTCAACAAAAAACGCCATTATCTACTCACTTAATGAAATTTGTCCCAAAAAACGACGAAAAATAAAACCTTGGATCTCAGATGATACCCTAAAACTAGTTGAAGAACGCGCAAAAATCAAGAATATTAATCACAAGCTGTACCTTTTCCTCAATAGACAAATTAAACGGCAGCTTAAGACGGATAAGGACGCTTGGTGGAATGTGAAAGCCCAAGAAATGGAAATAGCCAGCAAGAACCATGATTCGCGCTTACTTTACAGCATCCTGCGAAGTTGTAATGGAAAGTTTAAAGCAACGAGTTCAAACCTCAAAGATCACCATGGCAACCCCATCAAATCACTAACGGGTAAACTAGATAGATGGAAAGAACATTTTAGCCAATTGCTTAACCGCCCACACCCCACAAGCCTAGACAAAAGGCTGATGGAGAACGTGGATCTGAAATTTTCAAGCACAATTAATGATCATCCTCCAACTGAAGAGGAAATCAGAATATCAATAAAAAGACTCAAGAACCGGAAGGCACCAGGTGTGGACAACATCCCTGCTGAAGCTTTAAAAGCTGGAGGAGAGGCAATAGTCAAACAACTAAAAGGCGTATACTCGACCATCTGGAACAAAGGCACAGTGCCTCAAGACTTTAAGGACTCAATTATCGTACCAATTCACAAAAAGGGAGACCCAGCTACCTGCAAAAACTATAGAGGAATAAGCCTGTTAGCAACATCTGGAAAACTTCTGACCTCTATAATCCGATCCAGACTACTCAGTGTTAGAGAAACTAACTGCAGGGAAGAGCAGGCTGGTTTCAGGCCTGGAAGAGGTTGCACCGACCAAATATTCACACTTAGGCAACTAACCGAATCGCGCCTACGCTGTAAAAAGGACACATTCTTGGTATTTGTGGATTTTGCATGCGCATTCGATAGCATAGACCATTCGTCCTTATGGTGCGCCCTCAAAAATGAATCAATCCCGCATGCCACACTTAGTATTCTCAAGGCCTTCTACGACGGTGGAATGAGCAGGGCAAAATATTTGGGAAATGTGTCCTCACCATTCTCAATTACCACTGGCGTTAAACAGGGATGCATTATTTCGCCTATGTTGTTCAACGTGACTATGGACTGGATTCTCAGAAAAACTTTCGACGACATGCCAGGTGTACAAGTCGGAGCTAATTTGTCTCTCACTGATTTAGTATACGCCGACGACATTGTATTTTTTGCCGAAACAGCTCAAGCCGCACAAAATACCTTGAATGCGTTACAAGTGAATGCCAACAAACTCGGCCTGACAATAAACAGCGAAAAAACTAAATTTATTCTCACGGGCACACAACCGGCCATATTACAACTTGATGGCAAACCAATCGAAAGGGTGGATGCATTTAAATATTTGGGATCGGTTATCGATAGTGGACGAATAGTAGCAACTAGCGACATCAAAAACCGCATTGGGAATGCCATGTCAGCATTCACTTCACTAAAGAAGTGTTTGTGGAACCAAAAAGACGTTACCATCACAACAAAAATGAGAATTTTTAATGCTTCCATCCGGACAATTTTGATGTACGGCTCTGAGTCGTGGACTCTGCTTAAAAGCGATATGCACATATTAGAACGTTTTCAACTTCGATGTCTTCGCAGCATTTTGCACATAAATCTACGAGACCGATGGGAGAATGAAACTGTGCTGCAAGTATGTAAAAACCAAACCAGTATCGAACTCTACTTAAAGCGACAGCGGCTCAGGTGGTTTGGACATGTCTGCCGCATGAACAACACCCGACTACCCTATCAGTTAATGAACTCCAAGCGGCCCACGGGGTGGAAAATCTCTCGAGACGCCCCTAAGAAAACATGGTTGACACAAGTGGCACAAGATGTTCAGCCGCTCCACTTCTCAATCATTGATGCCCAACAAGCAGCCTTGAACCGCGATCAATGGCGTGCTGTAATCCGTGATACACTGCCTTTGGCCGCCACAGCTCAACGGTCGTTGCCCTACCAACGTCATTGAAGCTTATGGTGTTTAAGTCAAAAAGTAAGAAAACTCGACCAAAAGTGCTTTTTTACCCCCAGATTTTCGCACTCTTTACACTGCCATTCGATAACTAATGCGAATTTCTAAAAACAAAAGAAGTGCCATCTGTAGAATTCATCCCTTTATTTTCCTATGCCGTTCAATTCTTCGAGTCATCAATACTCAGTTGTCCATATGCCGCATTATAAATGTCCCAAAATTTGTCCCATGTTTTAACGTTACACAAAAACTTTACACCTTCTTTACACAGACAGTTTTGTGTTTCAAGAAAAACAAAAAAACAAGGTCAGCAAATTTTTTTATTTTCTTCCTTTTAAAAAAACCGCACCTTCCAGAAGTGTCCCGTTATAGCTGTAGGGGGTGCACAGGTGTTAGATGTACCCAAGTATATTATAGGTACGCGCTAACAATAAACCGCCTCTAAATTCGAGAATATTACTTTAAAAAAAATTAAAAAATGTCTCCCCTAGATTTTTTAACCTTCTACATTTTGAAACCAATCAGACTGCATAGAATGTAAAACTGAGTTAGATATGCTTGGCCACATGAAAACTGTTAAAAAACCGTCTAATTTACACTCCTGTGCAACAACCAATGAGTGTAAAGAAATTTTAAGACCAGATTCGTAACCTACTAATTAGGGGAAACATTTTTTAGAAAAAAATTTGCCCTCCGCAAATTATTTGAATTTTTGGTGTAAACTTTACACACTCACGACGCGCTCGGTGTTGAGTGTAAACAAGAAAAAAAATGGGGGCACTAAGTTTTTTATTATCTACCATTTAAAAAAAACCGCCCCCCTCAGATGTGTGCCGTTTTAGCTGTCAGGGGGAACACAAATTTCGCTCTCGCTGTGAAAAAAATATAAGAAAAAAGGGTGGCCAAGTATATTATAAGTAGCGCTATCGCGCTACCTATGATATATATATATATATATATATATATATATATATATATATATATATATATATATATATATATATATATATATATATATATATATATATATATATATATATATATATATATATATATATATATATATATATATATATATATATATATATATATATATATATATATATATATATAGACTTTATGACACTTGCTTAGACATGCTCAGACTTGTTCCAGCACTGCCTGCCTTATAAATATGACTTCTTGGCCTTTGCCAAGACAGGCCCAAATGTTTTCTGGCACAACCTATTGTAGAGACCTTATAAATATCACTTCCTGGTCCTTGTTCAGACACATTATGCAACTGAACTTGAGCACAAAAGGAGTGTGTATATATAAATTTGACTTCCCGGTCCTTTCACTTCCCGGTCCTTTGACTTACCGGTCCTTCGACTTCCCAGTCCTTCGACTTACCGATCCTTGCATGAGCTGTAGAAAAGTGGTACCTGTGTGTACAAAAGATAGGCCGACTTTTTCACACGTTATAACATAGTGGTACCTGCAAAATGCGCGCGCGACCCCCTCTTTACTACTCCACGTTATGTTGTCAAACGATTGTATGCAAAAGCCTGAGTGTAAAGCTAATTAATGTCTTAGATAAAAACTTAAAGTGTGTACCCATAGTTTGTTTCAAAATTCTTCAACTTTTTTAACAGAAGGTGATTCAATGACATACAGTGGCGGATATAGGATTTCCCTAAGGGGGGCGGTATCCCAATTTTTCCAAAAAAAATCAAAATACGCCGCCCCCCTCCGCCCCCTTTAATTCGCCCGTGATGGCATAGATATATAATTTAGTTGATCAGCCTAAGGCACAACGGTCTGACTCACCTCCGTCGTCAACTGATTCGCTAATCGTCGAATGAGCTACATATGTGGGATTTTAAACAAACATGCGCTTCCCTATCATCTGTTTCCGACAACTTCGTTCATAAATTTTAAAACTAACAATAATCTGACAAATTGCGATCATAGCTTTGATCTGATATATAATTATCGCAAACCTCAGCTTATTGTCGAAGAAAATTCTTAGAATTTATCCACGAATTTATGCGAAACAGAATAGTAAAAAGCTAGCTTTGCCTCGTGAGATACCTAGTTCGATTCTAGCCGCTCGGCTTTTCTCCGATACAATTCATCCGTATTCCATGTGCGATCACATTGCTTGCCTAAAAAGCCAAGTGTGCCAACATAAAAATAGGGCCAAATAACGTGACAATAAGTCAAGCAGCCTACCAGACGGTGAGAGGAGGTAAATACGACGACAGGCTTCAACCCCCCCCGTTTAGCATCATGCTTTTGCAGTTTTAGGGTACCATCATAGGAAAAACTTATAGTCTATATTAAGCTGCACCTTCTTTGCATTCTCTGACAGTCATTACTTTTCACTTGATGCAATTTTTAAGCTCGTTCTAAGTATGTATGTTACTTATGAAAAATTTTTTGAAAATATACAACTAAAAAACAATCACAGTCATAGGTGGGCAGCACCGAAATCCTGGGGGAGGGGTGAAAAAATTTTCAAAGGTCAAAAAATGGTCTTAAAAGTGATCGTATGGCGAAAAAACATCATTTTTCGACGTTTCTCATCTAGCACTATCCAATGGCATCAAAAATTCGCTAAAAAGGCAAAAAAAATTTCAAAATTCGAATTCTGGGGAGAGGGTATTTTGATTTCTGGGGGGGTATTTCAACTTCTGGGGGTGCATACCTTCCAAACCCCCACGCCCACGTGTGATTACAGTGCACAAGAGAAGGCACTGGTTAAACATCCATACAAAAGCAAGAAAATGTAGATTCTTCTGTGTTAAACACAACCAAGGGATGCATTTAAAAAGCTGGAAAGTTATAAAACACTGGTACTTCTAATAGAATCTTATTTTCCCATTTTGAGTTTCTGTGATATTACTGTAAAATGGCCAAAAAATGCTTATTCCCCACTACTCTTTAAATTCTCATCGAGCTAAAGCATTAAAAATGATGTAAGTAAAGCCAAAGCGAGGATAGACAAACTACAAAGTCTATAGTCTGATTCTTTTAGCTTTGAATCTTCTTTCAATTTGATCTGCATGAATCAGGCTGCAAAATTGGTTTAAACTTTTGACGCAGTAAAATGCTTTTTGGCAAGAGCAAGCGTCGTACCATAACTCGATATACTGCAGAATATTACAACTATACTGTTAGTTTAAACCACTTTTGTAGGCACTTTAAATTTTTTCGAAAAACCCTAAAGTTAAATGAAACGGACTATAGACACAGGGATAAGGAAGATCAGAAAAAATGCCAATAAGGTGATTCACTATGATATTTTTTTAGGACACGGTAAACAGAGAAGCCGATTGGCTAAATTTTCAGTGCTTTCGAATCACCTTACTATGAAAAAATCCGAAGAATTTCGAAACAAACAATACTTATAGAAGTTGCAGAATAACTAAACCTCATAACGGTTCAACTAAATGTCTGGTATTTTCGTACTGTTTAAACTATCTGCCATTCACACAAAAATTATAGCTTTGAACAGATCATTTTTAAAAACACCTTACTGTGGTGCGGTGATCTTGGAACTTGTTATCTCCTTTATAGAAGCCCACCGAAGACTTATTCGAGAAATGGTGAGCACGAATTTTTCTTGTATCGTCAGCTTAGGTATCTATAGAAACTGATCGAGCTCTGGTAAATGGTAGACTGTTCAAAATTCGATATAAGCAAATTAATTTCTGTTAGTGGATATTCATCATAAGTGAGTGAAATTTTTCTACTGTTTTTTCTCAACATTTAACTACGTGCTAATGCTATCTATCAATACGATAATTGCCCTTTCAAAGATGACGCACATCATATGAGATCAAGAGCCCACGCCGTTTTCACCATACAATGAATAATTTTGAAGGTTTCTGAACCCAAAAGAACTGTAAGGACATGATACATAACTCATTGGAAAGAGCATTGAATTTTCTAGCTATTTACTGTAAGAAATTTTGAAGTATCCTAAAAACTAACAAAATAATAGGCTAATATTGAGAATAGGGTGACCTCCGAGAAATTAACTTTGCATGAATGATTTAATCTAATTAAGGGTCAAGGGATTCAAATCTGTAAGAATTAGTTGTCGGTCGGCATTATTGACCGAGTTACAGGCTGTTGAACTTCATGTAAAATTATGGAGTGTATTATAAACAGAGCTTTAATTGCTTCTTTGAAGTCGAAAACTGATTTCTTTTCACGGCTGTTTGGTTTTCAAAAGGGAAAGTCATGTGAAACTCAGCTTTTTAAGTGTACAAACATGTGGTTAAATCACTTGACGCATCCATTCCTATTGATGTTGTTTATGTCGATTTTAGTAAAGCCTTCGACTCTGTCGTCGTTTATTCTAAATTGATAGAGAAGTTGAAGCATTATAGAATAAATGGAATGTTATTAAAATGGTTAATTTCTTTCCTGACAAATCGTACACAAAAGTTCAAAGTTTTTGATGCTTTTTCTGATCGGAAACCAGTTATATGTGGCGTACCTCAAGGTAGCGTTTTAGGACCCTCTTTGTTTCTGTTGTTTGTAAACGATTTTGTTCAAGCTGTTGAGCATAGTGAAGTCTTTTTCTTTGCTGATGATTTGAAGCTCTTTAATTTTTCTCAAAATTATACTTTGTTGCAAAAAGATTTGCTTATCCTAAAGTTACATATCACATAAACCATTTTTTGTTATCTGACGCAGGTTCCTCAATTCGAGATTAGGTGTTTCCTTGAAAACAAATTTATCATCTAGTTGTCATTGTACTTATATATCAGCAAAAGCTTTGAAAATGAGTACTTTGGTTTTCAATGTTTTAAATCACGTGCTCTTAAAATGTTGGTTCTTGCTTTTAAGAATTATATTCCGCCTTTAGTAGAGTATGCTCCAACTGTACGAAGCCCTATTCGCTTTCTGATATCAACAGGGTTTAAACGGGTACAGCGAAAATTTACTAATAGATTAATTGGATATGTGGGACTTTCTTATGATGAAAGTTTAAAAGCCTTAAATTTAGAGAGGCTTGAACTCCGCAGAATTTATTTTGATTTAATTGTTACGTGTAATATTATTCACAATAATCTCTTGCCTCCTGAAGATTTTTATAAGTTTTATGGTCATTCGCGCACTAGAAATGCATTTGCAAATCAGATCTATTCAGAAAAATTTCGACTCGATTGTAAAAAGTATTGTTTTGCTACTAGATCAGCTAGAATCTGGAACGATCTTCCACAATATATTCGAAGTTCTCCAAATGTTGAGACATTTAAGAGAAATTTGAAAAAGGTTGATTTCGGGAATTTTTTGATGAGGCACACGTGAGCGCAATCTATTTGCCTGTGTGTCCAGGACATTTCGCATTTTATACTATGCTATTTTATTTTCCTTGCGACTTTGTTTTACCCTTGTGTTTTTTCCGAATAAAGTATTAGTATTTTAGTATTAGTATGTGTTTAAGGATAACAAATTTATTAAGACGAACTTGGCTATTCTCAATATTAGCCGTTTTTACTTCTATCATACTTAGGCTTTGGCTTAGTATTTCTGAAAAGGTGTTTAAAGCTGCTTAGGTCGAGGTCGCTCCCGCTCAGGTCGACATATAGATGCTTAGGTCGGTGTATAGATGATTACATGTTGAAATGTCAAATTTTCAAAAAAAAAACCTGATTTTATGCCTTTTCAGGCAATAATCTATAGCGTAGATGTTAAAAACACGATCTGTCAACCATGAGAGTGAAAAAATCTTTAAAAATTTTTTTTCGAAAATTTTTTTACACTCACATGGTTTTCCGACAGTTTTTTCGACTTCTAAGTTGAAGGTAATTGTTTAAAAAGGCATAAAAGCACGTTTTTTTTGAAAATTTGACAAGGTCACTTTATTCTCAAAAAACTCCAAATAATAGCTGAAAACATCAAAAGTTACAGTATGACAGCCTTACTGGCAGCCATATTAAAAACCTTGAAGTCTTCAGTAAACCAGACAATTAAAGTATCGCTCAAAAGAGCTTTTTGGACTTTTCAACGTGTACTTAGACATTGAAAATATGAAACGTAGCACGAATAAAATGCATACCTTATGGGGCAGCCATATTGGAAAGAAAATTAAATTGAAATTGCCGGACGAACTATTCAGAAACATGAAAACCAAACAGGGGTTAAATTTAGAGCACAAAAATATCTCACTATTTTGATATTTTTTAAAATGTGAAACTAAACCTGCATACTGTAGCGACTATGCAAAGTTTGAGCAGATTTCAGAGCATAACACACTGTCGACATAAGCTATCACAACTTTTTCAGCAAAATAGATTCATTTTAGAATTCACTAAACATAACAGTTTATTTTATTCTAATCCATCGAGTGTTATACTCTAGGTGCATAATATAATCTCATTTGCCTTACGTTTCCTGAAAGCCCAATGAATGAAGATTATTTATTGTTCTTACTTTTTATAAGTACCAATGCATCAAAAGTGACAAACATAAATGTACAAAATTCTTCAGTTTGTGTGGAAACGACATGGAGCACCTTATCGAATCACAAATGACAAAAATCACGGAAACGTATAAATATGATTCTAAATATGCTTTCGCGTATTTTGGCTTCTGGAAGTCGAATTCCATGTCCACACAATAGAGTGGTGAGCATACGCTGGCAGCGAGAAAATTCTGGGGGGGGCTGCGAGATTTTTTGAAGGTCAAAAAATGGTCTTAAAAATGGTGCTGGTATGACGATAAAAACACCATTTTTCGACGTTTCTCATCAAGCACTATCCATTGGCATCAAAAAATTGCGAACAAAACGAAAAAAATTTTCAAAAATTGAATTCTGGGGGAGTATTTTGATTTCTGGGGGGGTATTTTGGTTTTTTGGGGGGGTGCATTCCCCTCCCCTAACCCCCACGCCCAGGTGTGGTGGTGAGTAATGGCACAAAAAGCCATAAAAAGTTTGGGCTTGCTTGTTGTAAAGAATGCTAAACACCTGATGAGTTGTGACAGACGTCTTTGCGAACGTCGTGAATTTTACGTTTTTATTTTAATTCAATAAAGAATAATTTTTGTATCGCGGTTCAGGCCTTTCCGCATTCCTAGTTACGGAATTACGTATAAACATACATATTGTATGCTCGTTAAATGCATAGACAACAAAAGTTTAAGGTTTTGATGTGATGAGTATCTTTTTATTTATTAGCTTCTTAATATATTTTTGCCCAATTATAATTATTACCTTTTATTTGTGCAGCGAACAGCGTGGCGATCGATCTTGATGATGTTATTTTTATTGATTAACGGATTAGCATTTTATCGAGGCCCAGAATGTAAGAAAATAACCCGGGGTCATATCGTATTTTTTGTTGATCTGCAGCAACGGCAAGGCAACGAAAATGTCGAAACCATAACGGGCTTTGTGAACCAAGCTAGCAGCGACCCATTCGAACTTGGAACCAACAACACTTTCGTAACTATTGTGAATGTTAACACAAAAACTCGTTGGTGTTCAGATGCAAAATGCCTACACGTCGAAGCACTGGAACTTCGGGATTCATTTAAATATAAAGACGACTATAATGCAAAATTACCGGAACACATTTTGTGGATTATGTCCTACGATGCAAATATTGGACGTCGACCCACAAATTTCGCAGAAGTCGTTAACATAAGTGAGATTTTATGCTTTCACTAACTCGAAAGCTTTGATCTTTAAAATTTTTAGAAGTTTTATAAATACGTAAATAACATGCAGGTACAATTTTTTCGATGGGCTTGTTCACTGTCGTCGAACAGTTGCAATCTATCTAACTAAGGCCAGATTGCTATGTTGCGCAAGCTTGCAATAACAAATTGAATATCGCTCCAAGTATATGTATGTGAAACGAAATAATATAATTTTTAATAATTTTCCTTTCGAACTTTAAAAGCAATAATACAAATACAGCTCATGTCAAGAAGTAATCTGCTGGGGGTTTCCAACTTCTGGAGGTATATAACCCCACCAAAGCCCCCCCAACGCCCATGTGTGCTTATGACCAAGGTTTATTTTTCTAGGGAGAATTTCGAGTTTTGATTGCTGTTCTGTCCAACCCTCAGAACAGGCCCATTTGTAGGTGCCGTGCTTAGAAAATTTGCGTCGCTCTTTCATTTGTTTTTCTAGTGTGCTAAAACGCATGCTAAACCAAAAATAACTGAATTTTCCTTATTGTTCCTTTGAAAATCAGAGAGGCGCATCAGTTGCATGTAAACGTGTAAACTACTTTTGCACATTACTTTGTCATTCTGAGCTTTCATACGTACATTGTTTTGAACTAGTCGTAAGGTACCTCAAAGTGACCGGTCTCTCCTAGAAGTGTCCGGGCTAAGAAAATGTATTATTTGGTCTCGCGCATCAGTACAGAGGCTTAAATTTAGACTCGGACTCTCAATTAATTAATCAATATTAATTAATGAATCCTTATTAATTAATTCTAGCTAGCTTTGAATAACGTGATTTTCTAGCAATATTTTTTTAAGTTTAATAAATTAATTTTAACTTATTAAGTGTTTTAGTTTTCGAATTTTAAAAATTAAGCTTGATAAGTTTCAATTACTTTTGTGATTTATTCTAATTTTATAATTTTAATTAGTTTTGATTACTATTGAATTAATCTTAAGTCATTTTATTTTTTAATTATCGTATTTCTAAAATCCTCGTTCTGTCTCTTAAGTGATTAACTCATAATTAATTAACTTTTAATTCAATAATCAATACTGAACTCTGTAGTAACTACTAGTAATTAATTAAAAAATTGATTAAGTATTAATTAAAGTCTATATTAAATAATAAACTTATGAACGCTTAGTTAATTAATTTTACTCCTAATCCATTAATCTTAATTTGTTATTAATGATAATTATAGCTAGTTAATTAAATTTAATTAATCAACGTACTATTGATCAAGGAATCAAAATAAATTTAATAATTAAGCATCATTCAAACGCATAGTTATTTAGTCCTTATTAATTAATAAAATATTCACGATTAAGTAACTGTTAATTAATTACATTTAATCCAATAATCGGAAAAGTAGATTATGATTATTTATTTCAAATAAAGTGACTAATAATAAAATTCCTAATTAGTAAATTAACTCTTTATTGACTAATTAAATTCTTAATCAATTAATTAATTAGTTAACACTTCATTTATTACACTTATAATGAATTATTTGTCATTAATTACTTGATAAATTGATCTATCTTAATTTCTTATTTAATTATACGTATAATTATTTAATTGAATTTAATTAATCGACCACTCTTAATTAATTAATCACATTTAATTTATTAGTTAAATATTATTTCAACTGATAATTTATGGAAATCAATTAATTAAAGATTCTCAATTGATTAATTGACTCTTAATTAATCACATTCTTTATCGAATATTCGAAATTATTTAATAACTTCTAATTAATTAGTTAAATTCAATTAAGTAACAATTAAACTCGTTAATAACAATAAACTCGTTATTATTTTTAAAAAATGTTTATTCCCAATTAATTGAATTAATTACACTTATAATTAATTGACCGTAATTGATTAATTAAAAAAATTACTGTTAATTGACTGAAAGTTCCCGCCCCTTTGTGGTTCGCTCCCACTCTATCCTATGATCTAATGCCTTTTCTGTATTTACACATCTTAGTATAGCCCAGACACTAAAAGGTACAGTAAGGTGCTGGGCTGCACACTTTAAGGTGTAACAGTGGCGGCAGCTACTCGCTGATTTCAGGTGCAGTAGCATTTCTGTTATCTTATGTATGTATACCACAGATAATGAAAAGTTTTCTAAGCCTGGTAGGTGCGCTCAATCACGTCATCTCAAGATTCGAAGATTATAGTGGAGTTGGAGGCCCAGACATCAGGAAGCAAAGGGAAATTTTTTGTAAAATCACCGCAAGATTATGGCCAAAAATAAACGAATTTACCCTTTTAGTCGACAAAGCTCCGTTGCTGTCGACTTGCATTCCTATTGGTCAGACCCCTTGACCGTTCATCTGCGCTACGGTCAGCACAACTGAATCCTAGAGTATTAGCCCTCCTGAGGCTAATTGAAAAAAATTGTTTCTCAACAGGGTGAAATGCAACATTGCCCACCCATGGTTTGGTCATAAACAGACTTTTCAAGAGTTTTAAAAGGAAATGGAATCTTTTCTGTCAGCTTAATAGCAGGGGCAGATTAAGGAGGGGCGGGAGGGGCGGCCGCCCCCTATTGGTCCAAAATAGTGCGGAAAATTAAGAATTTTTGAGCGATTTTCGGGTTAAAACGGCTAATTTTTCCGCCCAAGTCAGGGTTCCGCCCCCCCCTAGGAAAATCCTGGATCTGCCACTGCTTAAAAGTAAAGACAAATAGCACTGAATAAGTATGTAACCTACTTTATAGCTTTGCATTTTCGAACTTGTGTGAAGAAATACTTAAAATTCACATGAAAGTACGATTTTTATTCTGGTTTTTGCCAAACGGGCAGAAAAACAGGTAGAAAAAGTTTTAATTCATGAAATGTGCTTTTTGCTGCAAATTTGCTAAAAACCATGCCCGGTAAACGGAGTCCACTGTGTTGGCCTTAGGAGAGTTAATACGCTACCTGAAGCTGTTTGACCAGGGTTTACTAGAATAAGCACCTGAGCAGAGACATGAAAAGCAGGAAAAGTTTTATTCTTTGCATATGTGTTTGTTTTGAATTTTGTTACCTTTTATAGGAAGAGAAAGCATCTTTGAAAAATTTTAAAAAATCATGTTTTGACGTGGTATATTCATCTAATCGCTTTTAATCCTAAAAGTAACTAAGAAGTTTTGGGCTGATTTCTCATCCCTGTTGTATGACTGCAGCTTTTATGTTCGACCTATGATATTATTTATTCTTATTCTCATGCTCAAAAAACGAGATAATTTTTTACCTTTCAGTTATTACGACTGGCTTCAAGGACAGTTCTGCTGTAGCTAGAAGGCACAACGCGGAATTGGGCCAAATGACGAACTTCATGATCTTACTGAATGAACAAAGTAAGCCTTCGCAAATTTTACTAAGTGCAAGGCGTCATGGGCTCTAAACTATTCTTGCTTTACAGATATAGTTGCGGGCATAATTGTAGTACCGCGGACCCATACTTTTAGTGTACATATGTAATGTATGTATCTATTATATGGTAAGACTGGTGTAAAAATGTAATGTATGTACCTAATTATATGGTAAGACAGGTGATGACCATGAGGAACTCGTCGATCTGTACTACAACTCCCGGACTCCCTAGTCTAATTGGTTGCAGTAGTTGCGAGCAGACGTGCACATGAAAATTTGGCAGAGTCCACTAGACCCCAACATAGGAAAATAGGGATTCTTTTCGGAAAAACAAGGCGAAATATCGACCAGATGTATGAAATCTAAAAATTTTGTTATTCCTGCCTAAGGTCAACGAGAAACTGTGGCTAGTGTCGCTCAAGAAATTTTCTGGCTGACTCACCATGCCATTCTTCCCGTGCGCATACATATGTTTGCGAGCATGTGTTCATGGGCAGCGACTGAATTTCTAGTGAAAATCATGGACAAATGTCTTAAAACATATGAAAAATTTAATTATGGGATTTTTCTTTAGAATTTCGAGGCGTCCTTACTATACATGGGCAGCGACCAAATTATCGGTGTCTGGGTGGTTTAAAATTGGCAAAAATCTTAAATTAGACATGCCAAAAATTTAATGCTGGGGATCTGTCGATTTTGGGGGTCCACCGAATTCTGGGGGATAAATCTCCCCTCCAAGCTCCCCTCCCTACGCCCACTTGTGGTCCTAACTGATTCCATTCACCCTAATGCACATTTGTGATTGTGACTACGGATCATAAATGGATATTTGATTTTGCATGAGAAATTTATTCAAGTCCTAGTTTCAGCAGTGGCACGAATTATTTACATTTCAGATAGCATCACTTCGTCAATCAATCTCACAGAATTCATGCTAGAAGAAAAGTGGATATTACAGCCCCCGTATAATGAACTGAAATCCAACGCTGGAGGAATAATGGAAACTATATGCAAAAGGATGCATTTTTGCCAGTTTATTAATAAAACCCAGCCGTGTTATTACAATGGTCAGAAATGTGAGCAGTGGCGGTATTTCGAAATTCTAAAGCCCGGTTTACACTGCCCCACTGCTCATTTTGCTGACTGCGGTCCCAGTTGTCCTTGTCCTCCACCACCAAATTCCACTTCAGGACCAACAACGACGACGTCAACGACATCGATGATGTCAATAGCGTTGACGACATACATTCAAGTATGCAAATGAGTTTATAATTTCATTTATTTAATGTAATTAGCAGATATGTAACGCAGATTGGGATCTCCCGCCTGAAGTTTCTCGTCCCCCTCCTAAAGACCGACATTGTGTGCCCCATGTTTGCCCACAATTTGCGTTTTAAGGCCAGTTTCGTTTTTTTGCCCATTCGCTGAGAAATAAAGTAATCAGACCCCTCTTTCTTGACAATGACCGGCTATCCTCTCTTGAAACTTGTCAGACTCTTAGAATTAGGGTTGTCACATTCGATTATTTTGCATTTTTGGTATTCGCAATTAGAAAGTTTTCATCAGAAATTAGCATTTCTTTCAGGAAACAGGAGGGATCATTTACAGGACAGTAATGTTCCTCGTGGTTGGCGCAATAGCAGTGGTAATTGTATCTATTATCGTTGCATTGCTGCTCTGCAGGAAGACGCATCCGCAAAAAGTCATTCTGCCTACTACTAAAGCAGATAAGCAACAAAAGGTAGCTGTGAGCGTAGGAAAGCTGTACCGATTATGACGGGCCTGGATTATAGATACACAGACAACATGGCCAATCTAGGGGTCAGCCTATCTGAGGGGTCAAAATTAGCTTTTCTGAGCCAAAATGACCTCAAAAACTGTTAGAAATGTAAAAATTATGATAAACTACATCATTCCACAATTTTTAATAAATTTCAAGCACTTTGAAAAAAATTTCAATTTTTATCTTTTTTTATCCTTCGTTGTCCATTATTTCCCCCAGAAAATTTCCCATTTGTCTATGCAAGGGTTCAAGACCATACATGGGCAGCAAGAAAATTCTGAGGGTTTAATTGGAGGAAATCGCCAAGAATCGCCAAAAAAGTTATTAAAAAAGAATTTTGGGTCTATAGTAATCTGCGGGGGTTTTTGAACTTCCATGGCGGTTTAATCCTCCAAACTCCCCTATATCAACGTGTGGTAAAGACCACTAACTCCCCACATGCACGTCTGGCCCGGATCCCCAAACGTATCATGGAAATGTCCATGGGCAGCAAGAAAATTCTGGGAAGGGGTCTAGTTAATTGAAATCGACAAAAAAACTTTAAAAATGTTACTAAACATAGCATTCTGGGAGTCAACTTATGTTTGGGTGTAACCCCCCAACTTTCCCGCCTCCATGTCAACGTTTGGATATGCCTAGTATTAATAAGTAGTCGAGTCGCAGGATTCCGGAATAGGTCAACCAAATATTTTTTCACAATTTAAGGCAGACTTTCAACACTTTTGAGGCAATATTTTAATTTTCAAGCAGCTTTGGCGTTAATTTCGAGTTTGACATTGCATATCTTAATTTATTGACATAAAAAATTGCGAAGAAACTACAAAATTTCAGAAATTTAATCTGAGGTTCTCAGAAGATCGCTGAGATGATTTTAAGTTATAAGGTTCAAGACTAGCTATGCCCAGCCCCACGCATGTGTCTACCTTTGCGGGCTCAAAAACGTAGGCACACTACAAAAACACTTTTTTACGTTTCAGAAGTGCCGTTAGGTTAAAGAAAATGAAGTCAGAAAATGAGTCACGAAAATCTGACACGTTTGAGCTAAAATTTAGCTGAATACGCTTAAAAATACTTTCTAGGATTTTCTTGGAAAATCGACAATTCTGGGGATAAGCAGCATAAATGGGCAGCAGCCAAATACTCTTAATGCAAAATTTTTAAAAGTAGTCTGTCAATTCTGGGGGTTCTATTGATTATGGAGAGGGGAGTCCGTCGATTTCTCAAGGGGTTCGTCGACTACTTGAATAGAGGGGAACCATATGTGGGTAGCACCAAAATTCTGAGGAGGGGGTGCAAGATTTTTCAAAGGTTAAAAATGGTGGTATGGAGAAAAAACACCATTTATCAACGTTCCTCATCGGGCACTAGCCATTGGCATCAAAAAATTGCGAAAAAAAAACTTTAAAAAATTCAAAAATTGAATTTTTGGGGTATTTGATTTTTTTTTGGGGGGTATTTTGCTTTCTCGGGGAAGTGGGGGTATTTTGCTTTCTCGGGAAGCTGCATACCCCTCAACCCCCATGCCCAGGTGTGGGGGCAACCGATGTGTTGTCAGCAGCCGTTTGGAAAATATGAAAATTCACCCCACCTGAAACTTCCTCTAAGAACTCGTATGGCCCCAACGGCGTCGTTTCAAATTTTCCCGCGTGTATTCTGCCGAGGCTATTGAATTTGGTCTTCTCATGCACAGCCGCGTAGCATAGGGAAACCACGACCATCTAAACCAGGTCACGAGTCAAAGACTCCAAAGTCGTCGAGCACTATTTCTGGGACGATTTCAAGCAAATCGACGCCTGAACTCAGCACCAAACATGTGAAATCGGCTGCTGCTGCTGCTGCTGCCAAAAAAGCAAAAAATTAACCTTTTATGGACTTTATCCCTATTGCCATCCATAACTTTCGCGTTTCTGTTCACGTGTGCCTTATCGCTTCTATGGAGAATCTATTTTTCCTATATACTGCTCCAGATCATTTTGGCTGACGTAGATGAGTACCTGCATTAAATGCGTGAACATTAATGTGACTCACCCGTAGTTTTGCTTTTGGGTACGATTTCTGCTCGTCTTGGTACTTCGTTTGAGGACATTGCAATTTTCCGTTTTTCGACTTTTGTCTCATTATTTCGCAAGATATTCTTTCTTTCTCCTTTCCTAATGGTTTTGCATTAAAAAAATTTAAATAGTCAATAGATATAGCTTTCGACTGCGGCTGGCGTTAAAGTAGCATTTTATGATCATAGGTAGCGCGTTAGCACATACCTACAGTATACTTCGACACCCCCAGCATATGTCTATCATCCCCTACAGCTATATCGGGACAATAAGGTATTGTGCAGTTTTTAAAGGATACATAATCAAAAAAATTAGGTACCCTGCGTTCTTTTTTACACTTTTACTCCTTTAGTAAAGAGCGAGTAAAGTTTTACTGTAACGCTATAACATTGTTTTTTAATTTTGATCGTTCTTCAAACGTAGCAGTCTCAGATTTGCATTCTGTCTAGCCTTTTTTTAAATATAAAAGATTGTGTAGTCCCGAATGGTACTTTTTTATATTTTTTTGAAAAGTGAATTATTTCCAGAGAATCAGTGTAAAGAGTGTAAAGAACCTGAGGGTGAAAAAACACATTTCGGCCTTTTTTTTGTCTGCCAGCAACTCCGCTTATGAGTCATAAGAAATTTATTCCTGCAAGAATGCACTGCGATTCAAGGGCTAGCTACCTTTGACTTACCTGCAAATTTTTTCACACTTTAAACTGACTTAGATCTAGGGGTTCAAACTTTACACCTTAGCGGATAGTGTAAAAAACAGGTTTTGTCTGAGATTTCTGCGCCAGCTTTTCCGATTATGAATCCGGACAAATTGAGTAGAATAAAAGAAAGCTCTTTTAACGGCTACACGTCGCAGGGAACCGTGTTTAAAAAACTTGATATCGAGTTACTTATGGAGGTATAAAGTTCGAAATCAAGGGTGTCGTGTAACATAGGGCGAAAAAACGCATTTTCATCCATTTTTTGATTGGTCAATATCTTAAATATTTTGCGGAAAAGTACTTTTCCCAGAGACAAACGTACTACGACTGAAGGGCTACAAACTGGCCGAAATCGAATATCTTTACACTCAACGAGGAGTAAGGCTTAGATTTTTGAGGTTTACAATTTGGTCAATGATGAAAAAATACGTTTTCTGACTTTTTTTTGTTCGCCTTTTTCTCCATTTAGAAGTCGGGATAGATCGAATAAAATAAAAATGAAGTACTTCCTAAGGGGTACACATCACAGCAAATTGCGTTTATTTACGTAAATATTCAGCTTTTTTCCGCGAAGTGTAAAGTCAAAAATTGGGTTTGCTAAACGTGTTTCTGTTTTGTTTTTTCTGTCAACCTTTTCGGTCATGAGTCTGAACAAGATCACAAGTCTAAAAATGTACCACGAAGCAAAGGTGATACGTCAGTTGAGCGCGTTTGTTTACATTCAGCAATGGTGTAAAGTGGTTTACATCTAATATTTATTTGTTTCCAGACCATTGTAGAGATTAATTTTTTCATAAATGGTGATCGTATTATCAGAGTAATATAACTAGGAATCCGACTAAAATCTTCTTTACACGCGGTGGCTGTGAACTTTACACTACAAATTAAGTTTAGTTCTAGAGCCTTGCGGAAGCTTTTTCAAAAATGTTCTACGTAATGTCAAAATTACGAATTTGACCTTTAGTTTTCTTTATGCCCAGTAGTTGTGTAAAGTTTGCACTATTCATTTATTGTTAATGTGTTAAGTTTATACTATAAATTTATTTTACTTCAAGAACGTTGCAAAACGTACATTATTTTCAAAATAAGGTGCGCAAGGTCAGGATTACGAATCTGACTGTTTGTTTTTAACGTATTGCATGTATGTATGCCGATGCCAACGCTTTAATAATAAACGCCATTTAATTTCAAATTATAGTCGTTGGCAATCCAACGCAGCGTACATGGAACAACAATAGCGATTCGTTGCGAACTGACCGTCTATGCTTAGGCGTGTGTTAATATAGTTTTTAGGAAAGACAGTCATGGCGGTTGGTATGTGTTCTATTAGTTTGTTAATATGTTAATGTATGCAAATACAACACGCGCCGTGCCAATTGGTTCATTCAAACGTGTTAACATGCAAATTTGAACAAACCAATTTCCGGATGACAGTGGCAGAAAATAAATATGAAATTGTATAGAGTATATGTGATTTCATATGTTTTACGCATGTAGGCAATGATGTGTTAAATAAGATGAGCAGTAGACGCATGCGATCAATATCATTTTTGATATTTGCTATCAGTCTTTATCTACATATATGGGTGAACCTATCATCACCCCCTCCTTTATTTGGCAACTGGCGTGGACCTTACAGCAGCAAGTGACATCAAGCTCGACCACAAGTAGTGAGCGATATATAACTCAAACCACTGGCCAGTGTGTAACATTGTGGCGACACACCAAATGTTCTACATGAGTGATGGCGGCCTGTGATGTATCGCTGGAGGAACTACAAACTTGCCGGCTTTGACTAAGCAGTTTTTTCTCACGTTCAGACTGTCTTGGACCGCGTCACATGTGTGACGTCACAATCAGTTCAACCTTTAAAAATTGTTGATCTTCTGTATGTGATGAATGTGATGTTAAATGTGCAATACAAGTGCGATAAAGTCTACATAAGAACTCGCAAACATGAATTAGCAACAAAATGACTTAAATCTTCAAAATCTGTATTAAGCATTTGCTAAATAATTTTACATTAAAACGGCACAAGTATCTTGTACATGAAATTACAGAAATTTGGGATGATTCGGATTCTGATCAGCGAAGTGAAAACGAGAGTCCCAAAAATTACATTGGTGATGATGATGATCCAAAATCATCTGATGACAAGCCATTAATTGAATGCGGCTGGAACAATCCATTCTGGCGCTTCCTAATGAGGAGCGTGTTTTCTAAATTTGTTAATTTTCCAGGTACTGTACAGGAATTACAAATGGATCCTTTTTACAGTAATTTTGTTGATAAAATACACAAACTCTATGATACGTATGCATTTTTACTACGAGCCCTAAATATAAGCGATATAAAGGAGAAGTTAGATGAAACTTAAGAATATTACATGGGAGAACTTCAAATTGGTTAAATGGAGGCTATGAGGCAACATGAGCCAGTTGTAAATATATGTTCAAAATACTGATCCAGAAAATAACGATATTTTTGAAAATGAATTGATTGAGCGACTAGATGATCGAGTTGCTGCTGGTACTCAGCCTCGTAATAGTTCATTCAGGATCGAGTCAAAATGCTTGGTATGCATAGGAAATCAATGCATGCTAGCCTTGATCTTTAGAATGTGATGAATATTATGTTAAATCTGCAACACAAGTGCAGAATAGAATCGCTCGAATTTTGAAAAGTTTAATGCAAGTTGGAAATTTGCCAACTGATGGAGGGTGTTTTAAGCTAGAGGGCGTTTTAAAGTCTTTATTATGAGCCATTCCACATTTACCGAAACTATATAAGGGTAGGGTACCTTCATAAATAGTAAATCAGTCATATCTTCTTCCACCAAGCAGTTGTTTCCACACATGGGCGGGGGTTTGTACCCTGCTCTCCAGAAGTTGAAACCCCAGCCCAGATTACTTTAGACCTCAGAATATTTTACGGATGCTGACCCTCCAGAATTTTCTTGCTGTCCACGTATGGTCGTCTCTCAAACAGCTCTCTGATGGTCGCTGGCGAAGCTCAGTTTGTGCACTTTTGTGTACAACTGGGTCATGCAAAGCATCTGACTTTAAAAAGAAAAACTTTGCGGCTTCTGGTTCTTTGCTCTCGCCCTAGACCGCGCCTGGATCAACAACGACGCTGGTCTTTACCATAACATTATGGCGAGGAGTACACCCCGAGCATTTACAAGCGTGAGCGTACAACGAGAGCATGATGGAGCAGAAATTGGAGCGCTATAATGTAGATATTTGTATTGTATTCGTAATATGCTATCGTTGTTTTAAAAAAATTTAAAAAAGGAAAAAATGGCCTGCACCAAAGTCCCGGGTACTCGTCTCGTAGGCTGGGCCAGCAAAAAATGTTGAGTGGCGAAGAGGACTCCAATTTTTGAATTTTAAATAATGTATTTTACTTTAGGTGAGTACAAGATAGCATATAGTGTTTTTAATTAATTTTAAATAAAAGGTTAAAAATGAAGAGTCTATAGAAGAAATATCTATTGAGTTCTATTCTGCTAATGGTATTGGATTTTTTTGTGCTGGCTAAAAAGTTATACAGAAAGGCCGATTTTTGATGAATCATATTTTGCGCCAAAAAGTTATGAAAAATGGACTCGGGCGTTTTGCAATTAAAATTCATTTTAGGGTTAAACCCGGAAGTATCATATTTCAAATGCTAATGACATTCGACAGAATATCAGAATAATGACCGAGGCTAAATAGCTTTAGCCCCAGGGTCAGCTCACCCCTGATAGCTATGACAATTCGGATTTTTGATGGATCCTATTTTCGGTAGAAGGTCGATTTTTATGATTCATTTTTTCTAGAACAGGCCAATCTTTTGATGAGTCATATTTTTGCCGCGAACGGTTGAATTTTTTATGAGTCATACGTATTTTTGCCAGAAAAGATCGATTTTTTGTGAATCAAACAAAAATTTACAAAAACGGCCTATATGGCAATTTTCGGTTATCTTTTGTACAGGTACAGTTAAGGATAGTAATGCCAGTCTCCCGTCCCTTACTACTAGAGCTTAACTATAGTCTGTTTCACACAAGTTTCGACATAAGGTTTAAAAACTATCTCCGACAATAAGCTGACAGATTGCGATTATAGCACAGATCTTATTAATTATCGTAATCTGCCGGCTCACTGTCGATAAAAAATCTTATAATTTATGTATTTGTGAAAGAGACTATAGCATTAAATTCCACTCTCTGTTCAATCTAATGCACTTTTGAACAAAATTTCCAATTCTAATTCATTTTTGGCCTTCATTTTACCTCGTTGAGAAAATTTCCTATTTTTCCATTCTGGGAGGTCCTAGACCCCCAATCTTTACCCCACTTGCATGTCTGGTCAGGCAGGACCCTTCTCCTTCTGAAAATCTGGCTTCCCCCAATCACTACATCCCCTTAATTGAATTCTTAGTTTTATTTTTGGCGACTTTGCCCCACCGGCGACTCCATAGATTTTGGCTGCTGGCCATCAATGTCGGGGAATCAGGGCGGACGAAGGAAGAGATTATCGTAAATTCTGTAATTTCTTGTCTTTCAAAACAGCGTTTTATACAAATGTCGGGAAAAAATCGAAATAGTCGTTTAATTAGGCCGGTCGTAGAAGCGGGATAGAGAGGGCAAAGGCACACTGAAGGACAAGTTTTACAACTTTACAGAGCATCTGAGAGTACAACATGACGTAATGTCTGTATTAATTACGCTGTCAATAAAGTTTGACAGTATTTGACAGAGTCGCAAAAACAAATTTAGCAGCAGAATGGGGCGTTTTGGCGGCGTCCTTTTGACGCCGGCCGTTTTGGCGCCGGCCGTTCCGGCGCCGGCCGTTTTGGCGCCGAACAAAAAATTTTCTTCAAAATTTGCTTAAAATTGGCCAGAAACTGTACAATAACTTACTTTTAACGCTATTTTAGTAGTGCATCTCACAACTGTAAATTCATGGCATGCCATGGCCGTATGCATGACATGGCCGGCCGGCCAATTTTAAGCACTTTTGATGAAGATTACCGATTTTAATCCATTTTTAGCCTTCATTTTGCAACATTTTCCACAGCAAAATTACCAATTCCTAATCATAGAGGCCCACACCACACGTAGGCGTAGGGGAGGTGAGATCCACACGAATCCAGCAGACCCCCAAAAATCGACTAACCCCTATAGCACTTAAAATCGCAAAAACTCCATTAGTTCACGATTTTGATCGATTCAAGCATTTTTGTAAAAATTCGGCTTTTATACGTACCGTTTTTGATTTTAGTCATTTTTCACAAAGCAATTTCTCTAACAGCTAATGAATTAAAACTATTATTCAGCAAAGACATTTTTCTGAGTGCCACTATTCGATCTATAACCTAAGACAAATACAAAATGTTTCTAAAAATTGAAAAAACGTGACAGAAAAGTCAGTAATACGTTCTTCGACGATGACGTTCTTCGCCTCACGCTATCGCCCACCAATACGAGTGCATAAGCATAAAATATTATTAATAACTATGCATATTTTAAGTATGAACGTACGTGCATAAACCTATTCAAAACCGTATTCAAGATCTGATTACAAAGAGGTCCAAGAATTTGTGGGTCATACGTCAAAACCGTAAAGAATGTTATGCAAAAATAATGAGATTTTTTAGCATTTCTCGTGAATTCTGTACAGAGAAAAAGAAAACATCGAAAAATTTAATTTACTCAAAAATAGCGTGCAATTAAAGAAAAACAATGCATAAAATTCAAGGGCGTAGCTAGCGTTCTGATAAGGAAGGATGAAAATTCTGAAGTCAAATAATCCAACAACTTCTTGTGCATAGTCAGGCAAACAGAGGTTTTTCGAGCTTTTAAAGCGGGATCCACGCACTGGAAAAATTTCGAAAATTTAGCTCGATTTGAATTATATTAAAAAGTGCGCTATAATCTATCAAAGCGGTTTTTCAGATGAGCCTCAAGAATTTTCACTCTTTTCCTTTGGGTTACCCTGGTAAAAAATACTAACTAGTACTTCCAAAATTTTGAGGACTAGTCCCCCTTATCCCCCACAAGTACGCTGCTGATAAAATCATAGATCCGCGCAAAGCGCCGAAGTAACGAATTCACCATGTCTCACTCGGGAGTAGGTTTGTAGATCCCAAGCACTAAAGACTTACAAAGTGAAATTAAATCTATTAGCAAATCTTTTCACTAGAGTTTAGGAATTTTTAGTTTTTTGTTTAGGAAACTTGCTTAAAACGTAATTTCTGTTTGTTTCGAGCCGAGAAGGGTGGCGCTTCTGCTCCTGAAAACGGGTCATACATCAAATAATTAGGGGTTTTAGCAGGGAAATTATAAAAGGGAATGCTGTCTGTCTCCTTTGACTAAACGACCAGTTTACAGTCAATTTAGAGCACTTTTGAGAGAAGTTTGTGCATGTCTGTTGCTCTATAAAGGCCGATCTGGGGGATCAGAAATTTAGCCGTTTGGGCCAAAATAACTTCAAAAATTAGTATAAATGCTAAAATAGCATTAAAACTAAGTTATTGTACAATTTCTGGCCAATTTCGAGCCAATTTTTAAGGAAAAATTATAGTCCGGCACGACCCAAAATTTTAAAAGTTCAAGAATTAGCTATGTCAACATCTATGTATATTCTCGCTTTGAACTTAGCCCTTAAACCAAGTGATTTTAAAACTTTAGAAATTGCTCAAGATAAGAATCAATCACTCAGTATATATTGAGGCATTTATTCTAAATGACAATTCAATCATGCCTGGCTTATTTGTTAACGTAAATGTTATTGCCATAGCCCCCTGAAAAAAACCAAATTGTTGAATAGACACTCCTAGATCGCGCATATGCAAAATGGGAGCGATACCAATAAAAACTACACCGAATTTAGCAAGACAACTTTAGTACACAAGATGTATCTACAGTACTCAATAAACCTAGAAATAATATTTCTTCTATTTTCGTTAGAATCACTTCCATTTCGATCAACCATTTCGCGATTCCAGCACTCGCTGTCTTCTGATGAATGTTCCTGCCACATAAAATAACGTAAAACTCGTTTTGACTTTCTAATTGCAAGTATATACAACTTGCATACCAATGAAACAGCTAATTGAGAAAGAAGCATGCGAAGAAATTAATAGTAAGTAGAACACATTGGCATGGTGGGTCTGGACAACCCAAAATTAATTCTAAAGCTTTTTCTCGATTTTTGCGATTTTTATGCTAATACGTGCAACGTCAAAAATGGTCTGTTAAGTATTTACCGTCAATTTTTAGCACTCTTTGACCTTAAAAATTTTTAGATCCGATGGACATCCTAAAACTTAGAAGCTGCTCATGTATTGTCAGCACACAGGATATTAAGTTTTAAAGATATGTACTTTATATTGAAACCTTGAGAGGTAACAGGGAACTTTATTTAACTTGTGCGGTCATATCTCTTTCATCCATTTATTTTCAATAGCACATAATCTATTTACATAAGTTTGGTCAGAAATTTCCAGAATTTATAAGATTGTAAGTCAACAGTTTTTGTTAATTATATGTGGTTCAATTATTTAGCGCATGAAAAATTTTAAGGTTCATGTCCAAACATATGTTACGCACGTCCCACCTTCCGCCGGTGTTCATCATATAAGCGCAGCAGTCAAATTCTAGAGGTCTGGGTGATATAGAACCAGCCAAAATCACAAAAAACGTGCGGAAAATTCAATCGATTTTTAGGGGTCACCATTTTCTCAGGAGTCGTCAATTTCGTGCGAAAGAAGTCATTAAATTTCTTTGACTTTAGCGAAAATCCAGCATTGGAAAATTTGTGAATTTTAGACGGTAGGATGATTAGACGCTGAATTACTGTTCGATTTCCTTTTTTCATCAGCATTTAACGCGGACCATAGAATACTTTTAAAAGTTATATTTGGAAATAGAAGAAAGCTATGCCAATTTGCGCTCTTTAAGTCCTCTTGAAATCTGTGAGCAAAAACATGGTCAGGGAAGTAAATAAATTCACAAGTATGTATTATCCGGCGTGAAGCGCCGGAAAAATTTCAGGAATTATGATCACTGACGCCAAGAACCATTGCAAATTACACATTCATTCTTTATGTCGCCAACTTTGTTAAGCAAATAGTGGGGGCTGCCTATTGAGTATCCTCCGCCTCTGCTCGTATGCGTATACAGTCGGCATCACGCATGAGCAGCAGCCTAATTCTATGGGAGGTGGGTAGTATAAAACCGGAAAAATCCCAAGAATACACATGATGAAAATTTAATTCTAAGGATGTATCGATTTTTGAGGGGTCTACGGGATTCACAGGGGGAGGTCTGAACCCCTACCCACGCCCATGGTTGGTCGGAATTCTCCTTTATTTTTACCTTTGAACTTGGGTAGTTTTTCATCAAGATCAAGTCGTCACATCCGACGTCATCTTCGGAGATGATCGAGTTTTAGAAATTAAAGTGAGTGAGTCATTAATGGTGTTGATTTACAAGAACTCGCAGATTTTGGAATTAATTCAGAATTTCTAAAATCTCATCTCAACAAGACAAAAGTTGCTTGGCACCGCCTATGTCATTTGGTTGTACTTGGATTAGCGAAGTCTACAATTTTAGGAAGCAACTATTTAAGAAGGTAATCATGTACAATCCAACTTATTAAAAAGCAAATCCTGCAATGGAAAAAGGATAAATGGCCAGAAACCTTAAGTTACCTGGAGGTTAGGTCTAATCCGCAGAATTAATACCGGACTTAATACCCTAGGTCATCCAAATAACGAAAGAGCTTCAACAGAATCAAAACGTGTACCTAGAGTGTTAACCTGGCCCAAAGAATGCAACATTGCGTCCTGTATAACTCGTTTTCATCAGGAAACTATGATTGATTTATTTTCTATGAGCGATATCAATCTTCCAGCGAATGTATAAATTTTGACTCGATGAAATTCATTTAGTTATTACAAGTAATCAATAGGTAATTCTTATTTTTATATTATTTAAAAAATTATTTTTTATGAATTTTAAAAAAAATTTTTAAAATAAAAAATAATTTTATAAAATAATTTTTTACCTATTAAATATTCTTTATTTTTAATCATTTCTTTGATTATTTTCTTTTCTATCGATAGCAGCTCACTTGAATCCAAACACTCTAGACTTCAATTTTCTTTTTTTTTGTTTAGCGCAATTTTTTGATGCATATGTATGTTCGTTAGAAAAACATCGAAGCTGACATCGCTTTGACCTTTAAAAATTTTATTTTGTGACCGCCCAGACCCCCACAACACGGAGCTGTTAACGTTTATAACACGTTCTCCTTCACCTGCAGCCATCGATGATTCAGCACTGCATCGGCTGTTAGATTTAACCTATAAAGGACAATGTAATTTAAAGAAAAGACAGAGACAAAAAATTATAAAAAAATATATACAGATGTAAAATATAAAAATATGAATTAAAATAAAAAATCAAAAATATAAGAAATACTCGACATTTTTTCGGAAAATTTTATCTCTTTTATCTTTTTCACAAAGAGCCACTTTTCTTCAGGCTGATTGCATTATTCATAGGTAGCGCTTTAGTGCGTACTTAATAATATATTTTAGTACCTTCAACATAGGCCCCCTCCGCAGCAACACTGGGGCATTTTTGGGAGGTGCGTTTTTTAAAAGACAGATAATAAAAAAGATTATCCACCTTTTTTTTGTATTTGTTTACACTTAAAAACCGGGTGTATAATGAGCGCGTAACGTTTTGGAGTAACGTTATAAATATGAAAGCTGTTGACGATAGTCGAGAATAATTTTCAGACAACTCAGCGAAAACGCCCCATATAATTTAATAATATAGAATTGTAGAGAATAAAATTCTCTAGAAACAGTATTTTTTGCTTATTGAATTTTAAATTATTTCTTGAGAGGGAGTGTAAAGGGTGTAAAAATCTGTGGATGTAAAGACAGATTTTGGTCGCATTTTGGTCATGTTCGGGTCTACCAACAACTCCGTTCATGAGTCCCAAAAAAACTTTCTCTGATAGAAATGTACTAGGACCTAAGGGCTACCCTTGGCTTGCCTGTTAACTTTTTTAAACTAAATACAGAGTTAGATTCAGGGGTTTAAAGTTCACACTCTAGTGGATAGCAAAAAAACTGGGTTTGTCTCAGATTTTTCCGCTAACTTCTCTGCTTGTAAGTCGAAACAAGTTGAATAGAATAAAAATAAAACACATTCAAAAAATAAAGTTCGTTTGAAGGGCTACTGGTCGCAGCAAACCGCCTTTAAAAACTCAATATTGAGTCATTTCCAGAGGTGTAAAGTTCGAAATTAAGGTGTAACTCCGAACGAAAGAACACGTTTTTTCCTTTCAGTCAATTTGTAAAATCAGATGTGGAACAGAAGTTTTTCACACACAAACGTACTACAATTCAAATGCTACAAACTGGTTGAACCGAATTTTTTTATACTCAATGGGGAGTTAGGCTCAAATTTTTAAAGTTTACAATGTGATGGATAGTTGAAAAATACGTTTTGCCCCTTTTTTGTTCGGCTTCCTCTCCGTTTCGGAGTCGGAATAAGTCGAATAGAATAAAAATAGTGCACTTTCTAAGGGGTACATATTACAGCAAATTCTGTTTATTAACATCAATATTGAACTTTCTCGGGAAATGTAAAGTCACAAAATCGGGGGTATTGAACGTGTTTCTGTCCTTTTTTCTACAAACTTCTCCGGTTATGCGTCTAGATATGATCACGAGTTTAAAAGTGTACCAGTGGTAAAACGACATACATCAGTTGGGCGTGACCATTGTGAAGACTTAATTTTTTCATAAATATTGATCGTAATATCAGAGTAATATTAGAATTACGAATCAGACTTAAATCTTCTTTATACTCGGTAGTTATGTAAAGCTTACACAGAAAATTAAGTGCAAATCTAGAGCGTTGCAAAAGCTTTATTTTTTCAAAATGTTCCATGTAAAGTCAGAATTACGAATCTGACTGTTACTTTTTTCAACATCCTGTAGTTATGTAAAGTTCATACTAACAAATTTATTTAACTTCCAGAGCATTGCAGAACGTAAATTTTTTTAGAACATGTTCCTTAAGGTCAGGATACGTATATGACTGTATGCTATCTTACACCCTGTAGTTATGCTAAGTTTACACTGAAAATTAATTTTAGTTCGAAAGCGTTGCAAAAGCTCAACATTGTCAAAATGTTCTATGTAACGCCAGGGTCATGAATCTGAGAGTAAGTGTTCTTAACACCAAGTAATTGCGTAAAATTTACGCTGAAAACATTTAATCTGATTAATAAGGTAAAAGATGATCATATTTAAAAATATAATGCTGATGTTCAGAACAATATTGTTTTCCATATTCTTGGACTGCTGTCGTCATTTTGGGGTGTTACCGTATGTGTTTACTGTCTGCTTTACTCAAATCATGCTAATTAAAAGTAGGGTACTAGCAAAGAGAAATGCTTCGATGGAAGAAAAAGGACGAATATACTTGGAATTGCGTATTATCAAAGACACAAAAAGGAGGAAACTAGGAAAAAGTCACCTATGCGCTCAAAAAATTGTAAGAATCCGCTAAAAATCTGATTTCTCTACGCAACACAGAATCGAAGTACATTCTTAAAAAGGCAAATGAAAATTGTCTATATCATTGCGTCGTTTTTTTCATGTTTTATGCAAGCCTGTATACAAAATTGCACGTATTTAATAACATTATAATTAATATCATTATTACGCGCGATATAATGTACGTGCATATTAAATCTGTAAGAAGCACGCTGAGAAATGCGGAAAAAGGGCGATTGCGAAAGAGATTAAGATCGGAGCGGATGGAAGTTGATTTAAGCGATCAGGGAAACAACACAAAAGAGCAAAAGTCAGTTTTAATCCGACAGTTATCCGGAATTAATCCGGATAATCCATTAAAATTAGTAAAAAACGAGCACTTAATAGCGTTATAGATGTGTACTAAAGTATAGACAGGCTTTAGCACCTTAGTATGCGCAAATCCGCTTTAAACATGCAAGTATGCTTTCGCTATGTTAAGCGATGGATGCGATAGAACAAAAGCATCACACAAAATACAGCTCGTACAGGGACTAAAGGGGCAAAAGTTCGGAGAAAGTGAAAATACTATGGGCGTTGCCCGAAAGCATGTAAAACATACCCAATCCATGTAAATAATCCCTAAATATCAGCAAACCCAAACCCTCACCTGGCAGCTCGCCAGATCATCCATCAATCTGAGAAAAATTTGAAAGTTCTATATAAAGCAGATTACGATGCATATTTGGCTCAGTCACACCGTTGTTCTCTGTCGATTGGTACTTCCGACTCCCACCGCCAAGTAATTCCGCTCAAATTCATATCGTCAGCTTCGCTCCCCAACCAACGTTTATATTTTGTATTCACGACTTGTCATCTTACCGTGTTTCATATTTAACGATATAATACGACGTTAATACTACTTTGTTTTCGTCCACGATCAAACCGTCAAGTTCGTCATTTATTATAGAAACGTGAGTAATCGTTTTTCGTCTTACTCTGTAAAGTGTCTAGTGTCTAACATCGTTAAAGGATTATTTTTCTAAATAAAATAATCCAAAAGTCTCTGTGTTCTTGATAAACAAGTGTCACGCGTTTTGCGATTGGTTGAGTGAGAAATTGAGTTTAAAGAAGCGCGCTAAAATTATCGAAGCGTGCTAAGGTAAAAGAACGATAACAATAATATACGTAAAGAAATAGGTTTAATCGCACTAAACGTGACAAACCCCTTACGTCAACTTGTGGCCACAACTAGCTCCTGTGGGCCACAGACTGTACTTCGATTTTTGTTTTGCTTAGAGAAATCTGATTTTTGCAGATTCTTATGATTTTTTTGAGTGCATTAGTGACTTTTCCTTTTTCCTTCCTTTCATATTTTCAATAACCCGCAAATCCAAGTATATTCGTCTTGTTCCAGCGGTGCATTTTTCTTTGCTAGTTTTATAGCTATTCAAGAGGCGTATCTAGTGAAATAGGCCAGATTTGACATAATTGTAACCAGTTCTTATATTGTTTAATACTAGTTCCTACATGATAAGCAGTGGAAATATCTCCCTCTATATCGTATATAGAGCGGAGCATGAGATCAAATGTGGAAACGGTAGGTCGGCGGGTATGCTACAAAGAATGAAAATTTTTTTTGTGGGAATAGGCAACACTAAAACTGGATAAAATTCAAAAGTTATGCGAAAATTCTTGATGTTGAAAATAAACTGTTGAGGTATAAAGCGCATACTTTTCGTACTACTTACGTTTCTTATGTAATGTTGCCGAAAAATTGTGGATGAGGTCCTAGATGACTGACCATACATGCGGTGTAATTATGCACAAGAGACACAAAGGACTTTCGCAAGAAAAATTTCTGAAATATTCTTCAGAATAATGTGTATGTACTAACTCCTTTATTTCTATTTTTAAGACCCTTCATATTCCGCGAACAAATTTCCTCTAATAAAAAACAAAATCCGCACATATGTACATGCATGGAAAGGTTAGAATTTCACTGGAATGCGTTTAAAATCAAGCATCACTCACTTATTACATCCATTGAAGATGTATTTCAGGAAATCATGTACTTTTTCGTCAAATTCGTCAGGATGAAGGTAGGCCAAACTGAAAATTTATAAAAAATATTATTTATCTTATTTTTTCAATTAGGTATGTATTTTTGGACGACAGGGTTATAAACGCACACGGGTAATACGCATAGGTGGGCGGCACCAAAGTTCTGGAGGCGGGGGGGGGGGGGTGCCAGATTTTTTCAAAAGTCAAAAATAGCCTTAAAATTGGTGTTATGGTGGAAAAACACCACGTTTCGACGTTTTTTCATCAAGCACTATCCATTATCATCAAAACAAAATTGCGAAAAAAACAACAAAAAAATTTAAAAAAATGAATTCTGGGAGGGGGTGTTTTGGCTACGGGAGATTATTTGGGAATCGGTCTCTGTTGCAATTTTCGATTGTTTTTTTTTGACTAACAAATTGTCTAATTTCAAAGTACCTATCAAGGGTTGGTAAAAAGATTATTCTCTCTGAAAATTTTCAATTATTCTCTAATCTGGGATCTAGACTCTTCCTACGCAAAAGTCTGTTCCATACTTGCGATTCCCGACCTGTTGAAAAATGAAAATGGGGATTTTTCTTTGTTTAAATATTTGTAAATGAAATTCGAAAAAGTTTCGCGTGCTTATTGACTAGTCTTGGAAAAATGTTCCATTCCCCTGCAGCGCACGATGAAAAGTGCAGGAAACCGTTGCATGTGTGATTTTCAACTTTGAAAAAATAGCACTTTTACATAAAATATACTTGCACGAATTCTGTTCACCTTCTTTCCAACTTTTGAACCAAAAATGTGTTTTTCTGTGCTTATAACTTCATTGACCGAAAAGATGACGTCGTTTCGCATAGCTTGATTTTCATATTTTCTCATACCTTTTTCATGCTTTTTATATTTTTTAATTTTTTTGTTTTCTTTTAATTTGTTATTTTCATCTTTTCATTTTTATTTTCGTATTCCACATCCCAGCACCATTTCAGATGGCCCGCTACATCAACCAGAAATCCGATCCCTACTCCTGTAACGAAATTAATTTAATAATTTTTTTAATTAAAACACCATTTAATTTCAAGTAATTATTCAAGTCGCAGACTCACAAGCACACGGGCATGAGAAGGTGGGTTAGAGGGTATGCAACCCACTCCAACCCAAAAGTTGAAAAACCAAGCGCAGATTACTGTAGACCCCCAGAATTCTATTCCTAGCAACATTTTTGGCGTTTTTTTGGCAATTTTAGGCGATTTCAACCCCGCCCCCCACTATTTTCTAGTTGCATATGTAAGCCAACAATAACACCAGACATTATATATCTAGAATCTTTTCCATAGGACATAAATACTCTTTATTCAGTATCTCTTTCTTTTTAGAACATACAAAGATAGAAAAATTTTCCAAACAGTATGCGATATCGAGCAGAATAAAGTTGGATGATTGATCGAAAGCGCTCAAAACGGCCATATTTCCTTGAGTTTTCTCAAAGCCTCCAAAACTCCAAAATCCCCTATGATTCCGATTAAACAGATCTCACGATGAGTTAATTAATTGACCAGCCGATTCCAGATCATCGCAAACTTGCGCTTTTTCATATTCCTTGTTTTGGAAGGCGACGTCGAAATCAATTACTTTGATGTGTAAACTATTAGGTTTGACCAACATGATGTTATCTGACTGAAATTCTGATTATTTAATAAACTAATTAGATAACATACTCGTATGTACAACATAACTGCAAAGAATAAATAATAAATTAGATGATTATCATTGGAGTTATTTGAAAAATGAAGTTAAAATAATTAAAAATGATATATAAATTTGGAAAATTTAAAAAAATTAAAATATTTAGAGTTCTAAACAAGAAAAATAATTTGAGAAATGAAAAAATAATATCAGCTTTAATCGTCACTCAATTTCTATGGATTCATAGTCTGCGGTCGTAAAGATTTGGAAATTTTTGACATCATAGAATCTCGCAAACTTCACTGCAAACCCGGACACACGTGGGCGTAGAGGGGGAATTTAGGGGGTATGCACCCCCAGAAGTTCGAATACCCCCCAGAATTCAAAATACCCTCCAGAATTCAATTTTACAATTCTCCTTTGTTTTTCCGCAATTATTTGATGAAAGTGGATCGTGCTCGATGAGAAACGTTGAAAAATGGTGTTGTTTGCCATACCATTATTTATAAGACCACTTTTAGACCTTTGAAAAATCTTACGTCCCCCCAGAATTTTTGTGCTGCCCACCTATGGTCCTCGAGATCTGATTGAACCCTCTAAAAATCCAAAAGATTACTCCTAAAATTTTATTTTTAGTGATTTTTTGCTTTTCCGCGATTTTTTGATTGATAGACATAGATAAAAAATCAAGAAATGGTGGTTTTTTGCCCCTTTCTAACAATTTTTCGTCATTTCTTGACCTGTGCTTATGTTTAAACAAAGACTTCTATAAACTTAGTCTGCGGTCGTAAAGATTTGGAAAATTGTAGATGTACATACAAAAAATTTGAAAACAGAATTTGAAAATTTCGAAAATTTGAAAAAATGAAATATTTGAACTTAGACAACACCTTAAAAAATTCGACAGACCGCCGAACTTTCAAATTTCAAATTCAAAATTTTTAATTTTAAAATTTCGAAATGTCCACATTGCTCTATTTCATTCCTTTTATTTTTTAATGTGACATTTATATTGTTTTAATTTTATTTTTAGAAATTTAAAAAAAATTTCAAATTTCTATCAAATTTAAATCTGCATACACTCGCTGTACTTGGCGTAGTTCTGAAATCAGCAATAACATATCATTTGTTTAGGCAAAGGATATATTATTTTGAATTATCGCTTATTAGTCTTGGCCACACGTGAACGTGGAGGGGGCGGGTTTGTTGGTTTAGACCCCCATCCCTCGAAAATCCGGCAGACTTCCCAAAAATCGGTACACTATAAGAATTAAATTTTGGCTTTGGTTTTTAGCCAGCCATCATTTAGAACCTTCATAGAATTAGAGTGCTGCCAAACGTAAGACCTTGACCCTTGCTTCATTCGTTTTTCAAGGATAACACTTTGCCTCTGGTTATCTGCCATCTTTTAAGCTCGTTTTTTATCGTTTTCCAGTGAACTTAGATCGGAAACGCTTAACTAGATTCGATGATAATTTGCGTTAACTTTGCTGCTAAAGATAAATGTTTAGATGGCTTGTTTTCCTCATGATACCTAATGAGTAGATATAGGGGGTCTGGAACCTAGTAGGTCGGAGAGACGCCGAGTGGTTAACAGTTAATCCTACGAATCGCAAGGTTCTAGGTTCGAATCCACGTTGACGCAGTTCTTTTCGGCAGGCCAACCCAGCCTTTCATCCCTCCGGGGTCGATAAATGGGAAGCTGCGCTTGTGTGGCGGATGGTAACAGCGTTCTGCGCAGTCACACTGGCCCCGTGATACAGACTCGGTCTAATCAGACACGCTGGCCTAGGGCTGTGTATCGGGAAAAATAGGCACCCGCACCTACAGCAGAGGTGAATCAAGTAACTTCTTGCTACGGGATTTTACCATTTTTACCATGGGAACCTAGTTGCACATAGTGTTGTAAATGATATCTTTATCTTTTTAGCAAGATAAGAGATAAAGATATCTTTATCTTGACGATTTCTTTGTTTTATCTTTATCTTTATCTTTATTTTTTGGAAAAATCACAGGCCATAATTATCTTTATCTTTTTGATAGGAATTTATCTTACTAAAACAGATAAAGTATGTACATAAGTTAGCATGTAATCAAAAAGGCAGGTTTGACGTGAAAAAAAGAAATTTTTTTTATATTTTTTTATTATTTACTGTAATACAAGAAAAGAAAGGGAAACGATTGTTTAAACGCGGCCCAAACTAATGCCTGTAGTAAGCGGGAGTGATACCGATCTAAGCGGGATTACTACTACTAGCACCCACGTTAATCTAAGTCTAAGCATAGGAAAAATGAAGAAGTTTGAAAAAATCAATAAGTGTTGCGGCTATGCTTTGTACAGGCGCACAGAACAGGGTTTTGATGCTTGTGAAAAGAAAGAAGTGACTTGCTGTCAGTCAGTCAGATACCGCGGGTAAACCCCCAAACCTACATTTATGTGTGCTTCATGCCTATCACCTCTTTTCACCTCAGGTGTAAAAGTTAGGGCATTCAGTTGGCTGCTTTGCATCACCCACTCTCGTCTATTGCACTTCACATACATCATTCTCCTAGGTCCAGGCGACCATATTTACACTTTATCTTTATCTTTTTGGTTCCTTTATCTTGCTAATTATCTTTATCTTTATCTTCCTTAATTTTTTATCTTTATCGTCTAGATTTTAAGATTTCAACTTTATCTTTACGTTTTCTCTTGCAAAAATCCTTATCTTTCACAACACTAGACTTGCACAGCATTGTTGATCTGGGAAGGGTCAGCCAGTCTGAGGGGTCAAGAGATTTGAGCTGGGATAAAATGACCTCAAAAACTGGCATAAGCGATAAAATAGCGCTAAAACTACGATTCGGGTCAATTTAAAGCACTTTTGAAGAAAATTTTGTTTTTATCTAGTTTTGCTCTCATTTTGTCTCATTTTTCCGGGAAAACTTCCCATTTTTATGTTCTGGGGTTCTAGACCCCTAAACAACCCCCACGTGCATGTCTGGTCGGCCCTGGACCCCCAGAATCCGGCGGACTCCCCTCTCCCAGAATTTAATTTTGGATGCTATTTTCAGCAATTTTGTCCCAATGGACCCCCCCCCCCGAGAATTTTGTTGCTGCACAGTGTATGGGTATAAGTGTGTGACAGGCTAGTAAAGCAAGACAAAGTACGTACGTGTAAGTCTCCGTGACTAATATGACGAACGTGCATGTGCTGCAGCGCATTGAAAATTTGCCTGGCGAGGCACCTCACCTCTGCTTTTGTCAATTTGTGCTTATGTTCGTTGACGAATGATCTAAGACTGCCGCCAGTTAGACTGTAGATAAGATTGCAAATGATAAAAAGTACAATTTGCAATTTTGGAAGTAAAATTTGGAATCTTGGAAGTTAAGTGACTATAAATAAGAGTCCAAAATCTATTTTTTGGCAAGCCCTACATTGGAATTAAAAAAAATACTCTATTATCGCATTCGTATTATGCAAATAATTTACACGTTTTACTTCACTTTTTCTAAACCAGAGAGCATCAGCCGAAAAAACTTAAAATTGCATCAATACGTGTTCATTTTGGGGTATATAGGGCTGAAAATGAGACACAACCATCGTTTTTAAATCGAGCGCACTTCTTACTTAACTTTTTCTTGATTTTTGTATTAATTTTTTTGTTTTAATTTTTTCCTGCTTAGAGGCAGTCTTAGACATCTATACTGGTGCCGCTAGGTTGCGGTGACAGTCAGAGGATTAAAGGCACGAAACTATATTAACCTAGTTCTTCTCTGATGACCTCGCCCGTTTATATGATTTTGTACGTATTTTTGTGTTTTCTTCTGTTATATAATACTGCCTACCATAGGTGGGCGCATTAAAATTATGAGGGGTTACAAGATTTTTCAAAGGTCAAAAAATGGCCTTAAAAATGGTGATATGGCGAGAAAACACCATTTTTCAACATTTCTTATCGAGCACCATCCATTGGCATTAAAAAATTGCGAAAAAAAAACAAAAAAAATTCAAAAATTGAATTCTGTGGTATTTTGGTTTCTGGGTGGGGGGGTATTTTGGTTTCAGGGGGTGCATAGCCCCCACGCCCAGGTATGCTGCCTACTTCTTCACGCTTCACTTAGACTTTTGCACCTTGTAAAACATGTAATCTCTCATAATATAATTTTTTAGGCACTTTTGTCCTATTTTTCGCGTCTTTTTGTTTCTTTCTTACTAATAGCATGCTGCACTTCTATCTCTGTCTTCTTTTTTCTTTTTATTTCTTTTTTTATTATTATTTCCATTTATATGTTATTTATTTTTTCTCGTTATTGATGACTTTCTATTATATCTGGTAGCAATCCATTTCACTAATCACTCAACTTTGGGCATGAAAAGTGGTTAGAAAAATTATTCAGAGAAGGAAACAGGGACCGATCATGTCATGGGCAACAAACAAAGAGCACAAGAATGTTTCATCTTGCAAAATTGTTTAGCATTTCTAGAAAGCATATTTGTTTGCAGCCATTTCCTTGTGGGCCTTGTAAATCAAATATTATACACATAGTTTCGTGGAATAGATCACAGTATTCATTGACTTTTGAAATAACATCAATATTGCTTAAAAATGACGAAAAAATAGCGCAAAAAGCCGGACGAGAGCTGGAGATCTTATGAAAAATCCTAGGCAACAGATCCGAAAAATTTGAAAATACTTAGGTTTTATAAAAAAAATTATTTCCTTTTCAGTAAATCTCACTATCGGTTTCTTCACGCTTTTTTCTACATAAACGTATAGTTCTATCCAAGCTTTTTGCACTCACAGTTCTTGCACCAAGGCTGCCGTCTTTTCCAGAATGTAGGCTTCGTGCAAATGCACTATATTGATATGGTTTAGCTGTTGCATGATCGAGATTTCCCTAGGGGCCATCGTCTTATCGACCATGAACTTAACCGCCCAATTGACGTTACTTGATTTTTCGGTTACTCTGTACACGTTGTCCACCGCAGCCTTGGCCTATCTTTTCATGAACTTTGTATTTGGCGTCAAAGTATTCAGATGAAAAGCTTACATTCAAATCCGCTTCTGCAACCTATAAAAATGTAAATGCTCGTACATACATAATGCGAACCATGAGTTGGCAGCAGCCGAATTCAAGGGGATCAGCAGATGGGACGAAATCGCCAGAAAAAAAACAGCTCTAAATTTCAATTCTATAGGGTCTAGCGATTTGGAGGATTTCACATTTTGAAGGCTTAGTCAGCCATCCCGCGCCATACATGCAACAAGGGGGATTCTAGCGATTTGGAGGGGTACAGATTTTGAGGGCTTAGTCAGCCCCCATCCCGCGTCATACATGCAACAAGGGGGATAGGGGAGATCCTCCACTCAAAGTTGGTTGTCCCCATCAAACCCCCAAAAGTCAGAAAATTTTTGACCACTCCGATGATTTTTGAAAAAAATGCATTTTTGGCTTTATTTTCCGTTTTTTGGCGTTTTTTGCCACAAATTGAAGGTCATTTATCCCCTTCCCCTTCTAATGGCCAGGAGACCTCCACCTCAGCCCGAAATTTCGAGCTGTTACATGTATGCCCCACGCCCATGTGTGGTGCTACAAGCCAGACATTCCCGTTAGGAGGGAGACGTCGGGATTCATCTAGATTATAGACAGTACAGGGAATGGGTTTTAGGGTCTATTAGACCCCTGCCCCAGAGGCGAGAAAATGGTATATTTTTCTGGGAAAAAATAAAGCAATAGAAAGGCCGAAAATTGCTGAAAACATAATTTTTCAGCAAAAGTGCTTGCAAATGATCAGAAACTGTGGATCAGCATTGTTTTGTACTTATATATCCGTTTTTGAGGCCATTCTGACTCAAAAACGTTCTCTGGCCTACACATCCCTTCGACCGGCTGACTCTCCAGACCGTTTTTGCGGTGATAAGTCCTCGCTGATACGAAAAAATGAAAAATTTTCGAAAAAATGACCTAAATCGAGGTCAAAACGGAAAACATTGAACTGTGGCTACACAGCTCGAAATTGACCTCTCAGTCCAGCCTGCTTCACTATGCAGTATATGTAAGGTAATACCCATGTTGCACATTTCTCGCATCGAAAGTGATAATATATGGGCTGGACCGAGATTCTGAGGGGCAAAAGGTCTTCACGATCCCCATTTGCTCGCGTACAAAAGGAAATTAGAATGACATTAGCACCATTGAATAAATTAAACTACTTTTGTTGCCGATTCCATGCAAATTTAATTTAAGAGAAAACTTAAACTCAAATGAAACGGAGGTACACACCTTATAGAGCACTGATAAAAAGATCAGTGCTATATTCGTTAGAACTGCAAAACGAGTCATTTTGGACAATCAAAGCGTCGTAGTAGCTAGAACGATTGAATAATGAAAGAATAACGTCCTATTTCATACTATGCCATATAATAATTATTACACTTAACGTTATGCACAATGCGATGCAAACTTAATCGTGCAAGTTTATCTGACAACAACAGCATGGCTCAAAATTTAGTAAGCACCCAAGCTGAGCAAATAATTCCGTAAAACAAGCTTATTCTTCTCGCTCAGCCTCTCAGCATGCAGCATGACCTACTTTATAATTTCACATATATCTATTTTATACGTATGTCGGTATGTCGTACGAAAGCTTGCTTATAGAACGGCAATCCGGTACACCTCAGGTCAGCAGGGTTGTTGGATCAAGTCGTGCATTTCGAACGTGTTCTGAACATTTACAACGATTTTGAGAAATGGGCGAAAACTCCATTGGGATAAGGCATATAAAACGTCCTTCTAGGATAGACAAGATCATTTGTTGCAATTGCTTAGTCATTTGCCAAGAAATCTGGAGATCACGATCATAGGTGGGCGGCACAAAAGTTTTGAGGGGAAGATATTTTCAAAGGTCAAAAAATGGCCTTAAAAATGGTGGTATGGCAAAACACACCATTTTTCAACGTTTCTCATCTAGCACTATCCATTGGCATCAAAAAATTGCGAAAAAAACAAGAACATTTTCAAAAATTGAGTTCTGGGGGGTACTTTGGTTTCTGGGAGGGAGTATTTTGGTTTCTAGGGGGAGCATACTCCCAAACCCCCACGCCCAGGTATGATCAAGATAAAGCAAGCTGGATTGATGAAAATGTGTATCAAGATATTGCAATAGCACCGGTGCATGCATAAGCGATGGTGTATGGAATGCAGGCATATGCTTTAACCTGCTCTTGTATTCAGTGATAAACTCAGCCATGTTGGCAGAAATATCCACCACCTGATGCCTGATTAGAGACAATGGCGCATCATGATCCAGTGGTATATGTGAATGACGCGGGAAGAACTCTGACAGGATCGTTGTAGCCGTGGCGACGCTCGATCTGTGTTGGTGGTTCTAAATTTGGGTGTTTGAGTAGGTAACTAACATTGGCTTCATACATCATTGCTCCAATGAAGACGTAAAATCGCATCAAGCTATATGTAGGGTCGTTGTAAGACAGATGCGAATGTTGCATCATGCACGTTATATTTTGCAAGAATGCTGTGTCACAAGCACACATGGGCGTGGGGGGTTTGGGGGGTATGCACCCCGCTGAAGTTGAAATACCCCCCCCAGAAATCAAAATACCCCCCAGACGAAATCAGATGAAATGTCTTCAACAAGTGATTAGAACAACAAAGCAACATGTCGACTGAGGTGTTAACTTTTTCAGCACCGCTTCTCGCTCATTTTGTTCAGCGACGGTTCTGGCAGGCTTCGAACCGGCAATCGCTTAGTGAACCTTGAGATTTTGATCTTTGGAGACTTGCTTTATATGAATAAACTTTATAAATTAAATTAAAATAAATTAAATCCATAAGTTAAAATAAAATTTTTTTTAATTCATAAATTAAAATAAATTTTAAACTTCATACGAACGTTTCATTTTGCGCGGGGCTTGGCAATGCAATAAACGATGTACATATGCACCTGGGGCCAGTTGCACCAAATCTAGAAGTTCAGTAGTTCAGAAGTTCAGAAGTTCAGTCGGTTCAGAAGTCTACAATTTTTCGGTTGCACCAAATATAGAAGTTCAGAGGTTCAGAAGTTCAGAAGTTCAGAAGTCTGTTCAGAAGTTCAGAAGTGTCCGGTTGCACCAAAGACTTCTAGAGAGGTCGGTTCAGAAGTCCTTTCTAGTGGTTCAGAAGTCGTTTCTAGTAGTTCAGAAGTTCAGAAGTCCAAATGTTCATATGCGTAGACGTTTTGAGCAGTGCTCTTCCTTTCTAGAACAAAAAACATAAGAAAATTTGAAAGAATCGAGAAAATTAAACAAATTAACAGTCATATGTACATATTTGGCGCTAGACTTTTGAGCAAAAAATGAGCTAGAAACGCTTAAAATAGCACGCAGTTTATAATTTTTTTGAAAATCGACAATTCTGGGGGTCAGCGGCCATTTTGCGGAGGGTCAACCCCCAAGAACACATGTGGTTCTAACCCAGGGTCCTTTAAAAGAAAAGATTGGAAATTCTTGAAGTGTATTTTATAGATCGCCAAAATGAATTTTAAGTACTACCGAGCTAATGAGCTCCACATTTTCGACCGCTTCGAGCTCAATTTTTCGTTTTTATATAACTCTCAGTCTTCCAAACAGCCCGAGTTTGTGTGATCATAGTAAATATTGCAAAATTTTCTGATGCTGCCAATAGAATTTTCTGACATTAATTTTTTTCGCAAATAACCATTGGATATTAAACCACTAGAACATTTTAGCGTGGCCATGGTTATATAATCTTGTGGAATCGTTTGTGTGGCCAATATATCAAAATTCCTGAAGACAAATGAATTCAGGATAAATTTTTCAGTTTTTGAAATTTTTCCCTCCAATATGTACCTACCGCTGAGAAATGCGTAAAAATGTCATTATTTTTGTCTATCTACACGTATTTGCTTTGATACCTGACTTTAAGTATTTCCTCCCCGAATTTGAAAGGCCAGCTACATGCCTATTTCATAGATGAAAAGTTGGACAACTCAATAAAAGCATTTCAAGAAGAAAAAAACGCCTTACAGTTGGAAATGATTCGACTTACGAATGAAAAATTGAAAAAGGAAATCGACTTTATGGATGAGACTACAAAACTAGCGAATGAAAAAAAGCGCATGGAAATTGAGGTTTTTCTTTTTAAATAGATGGACATTCATCCTTATATTGTATTCAATATGTTTTCCATCGTTTCACGACTTAATCTAAATCTGTCAGTAAAATCATCTAAGTCGAAATTAATACGAGGTCGAACAAGGCGTTTTTTAGGCGCAGGCTCAAAATTATTATCTTCCTCATCACAGCTGCTAGTAATCATAGCTAATTCACAACAAATTACTGAAATCGCTGAATGATGTATGAGCTAAGTGCTGTCTATGAGTCGCTGTCGACCCATAGAAAATTGCACACTAAAGACTTTAGAACTTCTGAACTACTGAACTTCTAGATTTTTGGTGCAACCGGAATTTTTCTATAAGTCGAAAAAAGACTTCTCTAGAAGTCCGTGGACTTCTCTATGGGTTCAGAAGTGTGCGTTTTGGTGCAACGCAATTATTTTAGACTTCTGAACTTCTGAACTCATAGAAAGGTTCAGAAGTGTACGCGTTGGTGCAACGCAATTTTTCGACTTCTGAACTTCTGAACCAATAGAAAGGTTCAGAAGTCCTTGGTGCAACTGGCCCCTGGTGTTGGACAATGATAAAGAAGAGATCCAGAGTGCCCTGCGGATTGGTGACCAGGTATCGAGCCAATTTGTTCGGCAATGGTGTTGTGTTCTATGTTTGCCCAACGTAGACGCATGTGTTTATAGTCAGTTTCACATAACTTCGTGCATAAATTCTAAGAATATTCATTGGCAGTAAGCCAAGGATTACGATAATTATATATTAGATCAATAGTATAGTTGCAATCTATCAGCTTATTGGAAGATGGTAGGCTTCTGGCCTAGTCAAGATGCCTGAAGCTCTAACGTAGGACAAATCATGTGTATCAATGATTGTAGCACCGAACATGTTTCTGGGGTACAATTTCGGATCATGTTGTTGGACGCAGTGTGACATATTGATGTAAACAAACGCAATTTGCTGTGACGTTTACCACTTAGAAAGTAATTTATTCCTATCCTATTAGATCTTTCCCGACTTCTCAACGGAGAAAGTCCCGAATGAAAAACGGACAAAAATGTATTTTTCACCATCCAACACATTGTTAACTTTAAAAATCTGAGCCTAACTCCTCATTGAGTGTAAAGAAATTCGGTTTGGGTCAGTTTGTAGCCTTTTAATCGTAGTACGTTTGTATGTGGAAAACTTCTGTTCCGCAAAATATTTGAAATATTTACCCATCAAAATAAAGAGAAAACGTGTTTTTTCGCCCATTTAGCACCCCTGATTTCGAACTTTACACCCCCATAAATAATTCAATATTGCGTTCTTTTTAAACGCGGTTTGCTGCGACGTGTAGCTCTTAAAAGTTATTTTTATTTTTATTCAATTTATCCCGACTCATAAGTGCAAAAGTTGGCAGAGAAATCTTTGACAAAATCTATTTTTCACATTATTCACTAGAGTGTTGTGGTTTAAACCTTTATATCTAACTCCGTATTGAGTCTATGAGTGTACAAACATTTGCTGGTGAGCTGAAAGTAGTCCTTGAGTCGTAGTACATTTCTGCTGGGACAAATTTTTAGGGACTCATAACTGGAGTGGTTGGCAGACCAAATACAGGCCAAAATGTGATCTTTCACCCTCATATTCTTTACACTCTTTACAATGCCACTCTGGAAATAAGGCGCTATTCAAAAAAAATAAAAACGAATTATCGGGACTACACAACTTCTTCCATTTTTGAAAAAACTCAGACTTAAGAGAATGCAATACTGAGTTAGAATAGTCGTGTGACAGACCAAAATTTGAAAAATCTATATATTATACCGTTACAGTAAAACTTTACACGCTCTGTACACCACGGGTAGAAGTGTAAAAAAATTGAGAAAAGCTAAATCGAATGTTTTATTATCTTTTAAAGAGATCGCACAATACAGACGTTCCCCAGTGTTGCTATAGGTGGGTGGACATAAAATTCGCTTCTCGCCGTGATAAACATATGAGAAAAAAAGAAGACCAATTATATTATAGGTACGTGCTAACGCGCTACCTATGATATCGTTCTTCAGTCAAACACTACCTTTTCCATTATTATTGTCATCTACTTCTAATTATCGTTGACATTTATTTTTTTATTTTCATTCTTTTTTAAGCTGTTTTATCGCATACAACTTAATTATTTAAGGCTTTTGCAGCTTCAAGACAGGACTCGCCGCTCGCTGAGCCGTGTTGGGACGCTGCAACCTAAAAATCGGTGTCCAGAAGTTGATTAAGTGAGTTTCTATTGCTGTTCTTGATATTGCATAATTACTAATTCGCTTCAGCAATTACTTATTTTTCTTTTATTTCAGTAAACAATATCGATTTTTAAGATTTTTGCAAAATTTAATCCAATTTCTTTCCGAATTTTAAAAGTCACAAAACTAATAGCCACAGTGCGCAGAACGGATGCTAACGATTTATAATATTTCCTCTTTTTCAGCTTTACAGAGCTCGCACATAGTGAGCCTTTTTCTAAATATTGAAATAAAATTAAATAAATAAATTTGTTTCCCTTTAATTCAGTTTTATAATTGGCTCAAAAACAAATATTTTATCTTCATTTACTTCAAAACACAGGGATGAACCAAAACATTACAAAAATACATAATTATTTATATGTACTCATTTTATTATACTTTATCGCAATTTTCAGCAGGTGATTTCCCAAACATCGCGTTTTTGATCTTCATTAAATTTCGCCAACGTCTGATTGCCAAATGGCCATATTTTTTATACATATTATAAAATTTCGATTTTACTTCTTTTCACCCTTATTATAGATCACGAAGTTTACATACTTACATGCCGCGGAATTTTCTTTCGAAATCATCCGTCAAAAGTGAGTAGAAATTTTTCTCTACTCGCTTAAATCTTAGATGTTTCAGGTTACTCGTGTAGCCTGTCAAAAACGATAAATTGTATAAATTGTATCGATTATAAGTTCCTTACACACTTTTCATTACAAGGACAATATATTTTTCTTTTTTGGTAGGTTCACGCTGGGCCTCACTCTGGGATTTTATATAACAATTGATCCAACAAAACACCGGATCAATGGATAGATCAACATCTGACAGCGTCGGATGTGATAATCACGATTCGTTATCGTTCATATTGTAAAATTACATAATTAAGTACTTTATCGCATATTGATTGCTATATTATTTCTCGTTTAACATTTGTGTTTATGGGCGGATAGCCTGCATGCACGCATATAACAAATAGAATAATTCATTTTTCAAGGGAGAGAAACCTGCGAACACAAAATAAATTTAATTAAAAGACAAATTTTTGAGAGAAACTCCTGAGACTTTTTTTGGGTGATATAGGAACTCAGTTTGTTGACTTTTCGAGTTCTTTGAGACCCAGATATTGTCGCATCATATGTTTCGGCTTATATCCGATTCTTTTAATTACACAATACCGCCTAGCCTTATCATAGATAAGTAAAAGGTACCTATTTTTTGTTTAGGGTCAATTAGTTGTATTGTACCTAATTTTGGGCCCGTACATACGTTAATATACATATATGTCCCCTTTCTTGCCCTTCTAAGGACCAATTTACCTCTGTAATCTACTAATAAGTATTGGCGCTACAGTATTTACTGCGTCAGAGATTTTAAGCCTGGTCCAAAGCATTCTGGCGCTCACGCGCATGTATCTTAATCATATTTGTGTTAAACCCGTAATTCAATGTTTTATACCTTAGGACATTAATTTTTCTCATTGTTCTTATTCTCCTTGTATCAAATTTACATATTCTCTTTTATTGCAAATTTATGTTTAATCACTCAAATTATGCCTAATTCAAATAGCACACACTGCTTTATTCACTTTCATTTCAGATGACACGAAATTAAAAGGCAGATTTTATGATTTAGAAGGCATGCTACACGAAATATCGATAAAGTGTGGCATTTTTGGCATCCTTCACCCCCGACATTTCGCCCCCGACGTTTTGCCCCCAGCTACGTTTCGTCCCCGGAACTTTCGCCCCACAGATGTTTTGCCCCCATCCAATGAATATCTGCACACCAACCAATGTGACCTACGATTTGCCCTGTTCGATAATTATGTTTTATAAATCTTACCAAAACACATTTTTGGCTTAGTTATATGTATTATCATCGCAACCGGCAAGCATTGACCACATACGTTTTTGCTCAAGGGCTGATTTACGGGGAGCAGTGGGATTGACCTAAAAAGTTGACGAGATAAAGAATGGATATGTATGTAATTTGCAATGACTTATTTCATCACTGACCTGACCACCGTAATTTCTGAAATTTTCCACTTGGCGGTTTGAAAGCCATTTTCCATTTTTAGCTTTAAAGTCTGAAAATTCTCTGCGCTTCGCGTTGAATGCCTTAAGTAGGCTTTGCTCTAAGTGCTCAAACACAAGAAATACATAAGCAAGTAATTGAAGTCTCCAGACGTGTTTGTTGTCTAATTTTCACTAATTTTCTGGCGCATTTCACCAGCTAAAACTAAAGAAGTACATACTTTCTGACACAAAATTGCTTAAAATTCTGAAATTATTCCGAAAAATTTTGCACAAGAAATTATTTTGAGTTAAAATGGACAATATATGTATAACGGCAAAATACGATGCTTTGCATGTGAATAGCGAGGTTTTGGTTATTGAAAAAGGCTGTAGTACCGCGGCGCATACACTTACGAAATTCCTGATACCGCCACTGCTTTTGCTTATTTGCTAAGCATTTGTAAGAATCAGCTTAACCTTACCTAAGCTTGCACAGCTGAGAGTGAAACATCTGAGGGGCGAAATGTTTAGGAGCGAAACATCCGAGTGGCGAAAAGTCCGGGGCGAAACGTACCTGGAGGCAGACTGTCGGAGACGGAATGTCGGGGGCGAAATATTGGGGTGGAATGTGTAAGGAATCTTCCACAAACCGGTATTTTTACATATCTTGGTTCAATTCCTAATTACAGCCTTTGGTTTTAAAGTCTGATCATCACAATGAATTAATTACTGCGCATCAACACTTACTATAGCAATTTTACAGATCAAAGTGCACCACCTGCAACAGTTATTGCTCCCGCTTTTTTATTTTTATCTGTCAGCAAATACGTATGCATTTGATTCAGCAAATAAAAGCATGTAAACGACCATCATAAATTTTGTACAGCGCATTTGCATTTTAGGTTTTTTGAACTTAATACTTTCTGAAAACTTTATTTTTTAAGCAAAAAAACGACGAAGTCTGACTAAGTAGGCAATATGGAAAGATTTAAAAAATCAAGGTAAGACTATATTTTTTGCAATTTATAGTTTTATTTGGCTAAATGTGAAAAGAAATAGTATAAAATAAATGCCCGGAAATTATCAAATCATAGTCATTTTCAACGCAGCCATTGCGCGACACTGGCAAAAATAGGTACCAAAAACATGCCGAAATTCTATTCTGGAGGCTCCCGGTTTTGGAGGTCTACCAGACTCTCTGGGGATCTACAGTCTACTAAATCTAAGATTTTATCGATTTTTTCAAAATTTAAAATTAAAATAAAATTTAAATTGCATACAATAGTGTAAAGTAGAGTAGCTAAGTCATATAATTATTGATATCTGTAAGAAAAATTTGTCTTCGATCGAATCCGTTGTAATATGTAGGTTGAAAAATCATTAGTATTGACTGAGAAAATTAAATTCTAGTAAAAGTATAGAAAATTAGCGAAAATCGACAAAATACTCAACTTTGAAATAATTTAGCTCCACGAATTTTAAGTTCAAAAGAATGGTTTAACGGTATTTAGCACAAAAAACTATCCTACATGTGTCATTTTCAGGTATGATTAATTTTTGACTTATCAAAGGTCTCCATAGTCGGAGGTCGAAACTCTCAGAAAGCGTGTCTTATAGTCTGTTGTCTGTTTCACATGAATTTGGGCATAAATTTTAAGAATTTTTCCGGAAGTATGCCGGCAGATTACGATAATTATATATCAAATCAATGCTATAATCGCGATCTGTCGGCTTATTGTCGGACATGTTTTTGAAATTGTCCATCTTGTGTGAAAGAGACTATAATAGTTCGTACTGCAATCTTAATTAATCTTTTTTCTTACATATATGGTTGCTGCCAAAAACTATGCATTACATTTCATGTAGTGCATTAGCCCATACTTGCCTATAATATACTTGTCTACAACTAACACATGAGTAACATGAGTACCCCTCAGCAATAACGTTACAATCTGGGAAATTGATTTTTTCAAAGATAGATACCTAATAAAAAAGATTGGCGTTCATTTTTTGTTTTTCTTTATACTATAGTCTGTCTAGCTTTGAGGATTTTGAAAAAATTTAAAATAATTACAAAAGTGTTTTAAGCTAATACAGTAAATGTGATATTCTACAGTATAACATGTGATATAGAGACAAATGCCATTGCTAAGCCGCATTACTGCATCAACATTTTAAATCACTTTTGTAGCCTGATTCTTGCGGAAAAATTTAAACGAAAACCGCAAAATTAAATGAAATGGACTATAACTGTCTACCATATAACGAGCGTGTAAAGTTAATGCGCGACGTCATAACATAGAAAAGTTTTTTCAAAAAACCTAATTGAAGCTTTCCAGCAACTCTGATTTAAAAAATTTATTAAGACGGCTCTGGGTATAGACCACACCTGGGCGAGGAGGGGGTTTGGGGTATGCACCCCCCCAAAAACCAAAACACCCCCCTCCAGAAACCAAAATACCCACCCGGAAATCAATTTTTGGAAATTTTTGTTGTTGCTTGTTTCGCAATTTTTTGATGCCAATGATTAGTGCTCGATGAGAAACGTTGAAATATGGTGTTTTTCACCCTGCCACCATTCTAAGGCCATTTTTTGACCTTTGAAAAATCTTGCATCCCCCAGAATTTTTCATGCTGCCCACGTGTGGTATATTGTATGTCAATAATACAATTAAACCTCGAAAAAATTGAGAGAAAGAATGCTTGAAAAAATGTGCATAATTGCATGACAAATTCAAAATTTGAAATTATATCACACAGTAAGGCTTTTATGCATAATAAATTGACGCTTTTGACCCTCTGATCTAATGTTTGCTGCACATTCTTTTTTCATCAGAATGGACGTTTCGAATGTAATACATTAATAGAATAAATGACCGAAAAAAATGAAAAGAGTCTTCTACTTTTCCTATTGAATCATCTCAGCCACATTTTCTCCATAGTTTCTGACTGGTGAATCAGCGTTAATTGATCTTTCCTGAATGAAACATTGGATTTGTAGATGAGATACGTTAAGCTAAATTATCCATATTTTATAGTAAGTAGGTAAGCTGATAATTATATTGTATATTAATAATGTATAATAAAATTAATAATAATATTTAGGTAATTCTGAAGGGATATGAGCGTTTACATGTGATTTCGTTCAATTTAAATGAATGCAAGTGCAAACTTGGCTACATGCAAGGCTTTATACGATTTTAGTCTAATTAAGAAAGCAACATGAATAAATTCGAAAGCTCATTACTCGTATGTGCTCAATCAGCGAAAATCGGAGAACGTAAAGCAGAAGTCAATATCCTTTGACAAAAATTAAAAATTATTAGAATGCTATAACGAGGTGAATGTATTATGTGTGATGTGGTTACAAGCGTAGGCAACAGCAGCTCACTCCCAGATGGAGCCAAACTGCCAAAATTAGCACCAAACATTCAATTTTGAGGTGTACCAACATTTTTTCAATGGTCCGTCGGATTATCAGGGGGTCGGACATATATGGACAGCGAATCCTGAGGTCTGAATGGTGTAAAACTAGAAAAAAATCCAAAAAAACAAGCAGAGAATTCTATTCTGAAGACTCTGTTGATTTTTAGAAGGTCTACCAAGTTCTCTAAAATCCCCAGAGTTGTCAAGTTTTCGTAAAAATTGTAAAAAAAGCTTGCCTTATTAGGCGTCTCTAGCTCATTTTTGTCTCAAAAGTCCAAAATTTTCGGCGCTTCATGCTAATGCACATTTTTTGACTATATTTTCTTCAATTTATTCGACTTGTTCAATTTTTCAAGGTTTCTCTATGTTTTAAAACGAGCATTATCTGGAACGTCAAAAACAGTTTTTCTAATTGTGCTTATCGTTTTTGGCTCTCCAAGTTTTTTGGTTTGACCCCTATCGAAATTCTCATACTGTAAGGGCCTAATCACCCACGGAGCCCCCTATGCTCACGTGTGGTCAAGAACAAGGACGCGATAACCTGGCTTGGACAATAATTTTAATCGCAGATCAGTGTGCATTTTTCTACCACTAATCTAAAAAACTAAGAAATTTCTTGTGTTAGACCGATCTTTCTAATGGGGCAAAAAAAGCGAAAAATATAGAATGAGTACATACAGATCTGATTCCAAGCATTCCTCAAAAACCAAGACTTAATAACGATGACAAGAGGCTAAAATTTAAAACCAGCATGGCCGATCCGGGGGGTCAGCCGGTCTGGGGTGAACAAATGAGCTCTTTTGGACCAGATGACCTACACTGGTATAAGCGCTGAAATAGCTTTAAAACTACGTTATTACACAGTTTCTGATCAAGTTGAAGCAGTTTTAAACTAAATATTTGATTTTAATCTATGTTTTGCCTTTATCTTGCCAAATTTTTCAGAGAACGTTTCCCGTTCTTTTCATCCTGGGCGTCTAGAGCCCCAACTCCACCACGTGCATGTCTAGTCACCGCCAGAAATGTACGTGAGGGGGATGGGAGGCCTCGGGATAGAAGAGTAGGAAATTTCCTAGTGAAAACATGGCAAGACTGAAATTAACCAGAAACGGTGAAATGCGCGTTTTACGTTACTTCAGCATTTACATTACTTCGTGCAGTCATTGTCATTTCTGACTCAAAAAAGAATTGTGGCTGACCCCCAAGACCGGTCATGCTGTGCATCATGGTGCCTTTGTACACTTTCCATCAACCAAGGATGATTCAGCACTGCAGTAGCCGTTATATTTCCCCTATAATACGAAAAAAATGAGAATACGAAGGCACCAATTTCATGTTTTTTTTAAATACCTAAAATGTTAAAAAATCGTGATGTAAACAAAGTTCTGAATGTCGTAGTGATTTTCGAAAAAATTAGTGCGCATGCACGCACAAATGAGGAGAAAAAAGGACCTGAAAATTATTCAGACAAGAAATAGGGAAAATCAATGATAGAATAAACTACTCAACAGTTTTTTCACCAAGTAGGTTTGCGCTTTAGCGCGTACCTATAATATACTTGTGTAACCCCAACATTATGTCTACCTCCCCTACAGCTATAACGGGAAGCATTTGGAAAGAGTGGTCTTTTTTGTTTACACTCAATATTGAGTGTGTGATCAGCGTGTGAAGTATTGGCGTAAGGTTATAACATATAGTGAATTTGATGGTTTTTTTCTGCAGCGTGTTGGCAACTCTCTGTGGACGCCTTGTACAATTTAATAGTTAGACCTATTGGTTTTTGAATCACGCATCAGTTATCGAATGTGAGTGTAGAGAGTGTGAAAATCAGAGGAATGAAAACCGATTTTGGTCGAGTTTTTTACTTGTTTATGTCTGCCAACAATTCCAATTATGAGTTTTAAGAAATTTTTTCCCCATAGAAATGTACTGCGGCTTAAGGGCTGTTTTCTGCTTATCAGCAAACTTTTGTACTCTCAATACGGAGTTAGTACCAGGAAGTAAAACTTTACACTCTAGTGGATGGTGTAAAAGACAGATTTTGCAGATTTTGTCTAAATTTCTCTGCCAAATTTTCCGCTTATAAATCGCGATAAAATGAATAAAACATAAATAGAGTAATTTAAAGTGCTACACGTCGCAGCGAACCGCGTTTAAAAGCGCAATATTGAGATTTTTATGGGGGCGTAAAATTCGAAATCAGAGGTGTAAAATAGGAAAAAAGACGTTTTTTCCCATTTTGATTGCTAAAATATCACAAATATTTTGCGGAACAGAAGTTTTGCACGTACAAACGTACTACGGTTCAAAGGTTACAAACTGGCCCAAATCGAAAATTTCTTTACACTCAATGGCGAGTTAGTTTCAGATTTTTAAAGCTTAAAATGTGTTGGATGGTGGAAATTACGTTTTTGCCCCTTTTTTTGTTCGCCATTTTCTCCGTTTAGAAGTCGGGATAAGTTGAATATAATAAAAATAGAGCACTTTCTAACTTTCTAAGGGGTACACGTCATAGCAAATTGCGTTCGTTTACATCAATATTTAGCTTTACGGGAGGTATAAAGTCAAAAATGAGGTGTGTTGAACGCGTTTCTCTCTTGTGTTTCCTGCCAATTTCTCTGGTTATGCGTCTGGACATGATCTCACGTCCAAAAATGTAGCAGAAATAAAACGTGATACGCCAGTAAGGCGCATTTGTTTACAGTGTATATTAATTCACATCTTACATATCTTTGTCTTCAGGCCATTGTGAAGACTTAATTTTTTCATAAATGATGATCGTAATATCAGAATTACGTATCTGACTAAAATCTTCGTTACACTTTGTGGTTGTGTAAAGTTTATACTGCAAATTAATTTTAGTTCTAGAGCCTTGCGAAAGCTTCATTTTTATAAATATTCTACGTAACGTCAGAAATTTTAATCTGATTGTTACTTTTCTCTACACCCAGCAGTTGTGTAAAGTTTGCACAATTCATTTATTGTCAATGCGTAGTTTACATTACAAATTTATTTTACTTCCAAAGCGTAGCAAAACGTGAATTTTCCGAAATTTCTTTTGTGAGGTCCGGATTACGCAACTGGCTATAAATTTTCTTTACACCTAGTAGTTATGTAAAGTTTACACTCAAAATTAATTTCAGTTTTAGAGCCTTTAAGAAATCTAATTTTTTTCAAAATGTTTTGATTACAAATCTGAGCGTAAATTTCTTTACACTCATTATTTGCGTAAACTTTATGCTGAAAACCTTTGATCAGTCCAAATAAGGAAAGGTTGTCTTGTTTAAAAAAGATAATGCTGATGTTCAGAATAATATTGTTTTCCGCGTTCTTGGACTGCTGCTATTATTGTGGCATGTTACCCTATGTGTTTATTGACTGATTTACTCAAATCATGCTGATAAAAAGTAGGGTCTGTGAAAAATAAGACTTTCTATAAGCAACGCAAAAAATCGAAGTATATTCTGCGGCCTCTGAAAAAATGTAACCTTCTTTAAATGATTTCCAATACTTCACATAAGAGTGTATAAGCATAATCTAAAATGTTTACTTTTTATAAATTGCTTGCTAGTAGCGTTGGCAAAAGTCCGGACTAAGGACTGCCGGATCGTGGTCCAGGACTAGTCCTTATGATCACGGACTGTAAGTACTGGTCCTTTTCAAAACCGTAGTGCACTACCGGATCATAGTCTTTTTTAGGATCATGGTCCGGACTACGGACTATGATCCTCAAGTTGATCTTTAATTCACAAATTATTATTTAGTGTAATTACTGTAGATTTGTTTTTCTCTAAAGTTATTCACGCGCTTTTTGTTGTGTAGCGCTTTAAACAGTAAAGCTTGGAATATATCAAACTCAAAATTCGGCGAAATTCATGATTATTTTGTATATAATAAAGATGAAAACAAAAGTGTTTGCGAGGAATGCGCATCCCCACCTACGGGTCGCCCACCGACCAACCTTGAACGACATTGAGGAAAAAAAGCACCCACTGCTTCATGAAAAAACTTTGGCATCACAGAGAAAAGATGCGAGGGTGAGGGTAAAATCCGGAAACGGAAACGGAATCGGAGACGGAAACGAAGGGTAAAGGCCGGAAACGGAAATAATGGGTAAAAGCCGGAAACGGAAACAATGGGTAAAAGCCGGAACTGGAAACGGTAACGATCCAAAGTGGCGGAACCGGGGTTCCCCAAGTAGGGCCCATCAGGGTCAACACCCCCAACCCCGTTTCCGCCAAAATTTCCACAACTGATAGGGGTTTAGGGGCTCGGAAACGGGGTACCCCATTATTCATATGTGAAGCATGACCCCGAGTCCGTCGGGGGTTTCTCCGCTCTGGAGGCAGTCTAAAGTGGCGGAACCGAGGTTCTCCAAGTAGGGCCCATCAGGGTCAACACCCCTAACCCCGTTTCCATCAAAATTTCTCCAACTGAAGATGGGTTTAAGGGCTCGGAAACGGTGCACCCCATTATTCATATGTGAATCTGACCCCAATTCAGTCGGGAATTTCTCCGCCTTGGGGTGGTCCAAAGTGGCGGAACCGGGGTTGTAGGTCTTGACCCTGATTGGTCCTACTTTGGGAACGCCGGTTCCCGCCACTTTGGACGCCACCAGGGCGGAAAGACCCCCGACGGAACGGGGTCAGATTTACGTGTGAATAATGGTGTACCCCGTTTGCGTACCCTGAAACCCCCTTCTATAAGTGAACTTTTGACGGAAACGGGGTTGGGGTGTTGACCTAATGGGCCCTGCTTGGGAGCTTGATTCCTGTACACTTTGGATCGTTTCTGTTTCCAGTTCCGGCTTTTACCCATCGTTTCCGTTTCTGTTTCCATTTCCGGCTTTTATGATTTCCGTTTCCATTTCCGGATTTTACTTTTCCCCAAGATGCGAAGGAAAATACCGGCGTTGTCCAACCAAAATCAACAAATACTATTGCAAACGCTTTCTAATTGAGCTTCGAGAGGTACGTTCATGTCAGTTTAAGCTTATTGCGACATTCCACATAATTTAAAACTCTCACAGAAAAAAACAAAAAATTAGAAAATTTTTCATTTTTAAAACTGGTTATTTAAAACTGGCTATTTCTGGCGTGAACAAGACATTTTTTGTTTTTTTGCTAACTTTGAGCCACCTCTGAATATCTTGCTATTGAGGTGTCGATTTTTCAAATAAAATATTAAAATTCTGGGAGGTCATGTGTAGTAGTAACCAGGTGAGCAGTATCGGAATTCTAAGGGACGGGCTGTAAAATTTTTCAAAGGTCAAAGAATGGTCTTAAAAATGGTGACATGGCAAAAAACATCATTTCTCGGCGTTTCTCATCAAGCTCTATCCATTGGCATTAAAAAATCGCGAAAGAAAACAGAAAAATTTTCCAATAATTTAATTCTGGGGGATAGTGAGATTTTCTAATACTGGAAGAAAAGAAAACGTACATTTCCTGTGCTGTATCAAGTGGCAACGCGCATTTGGAAAATCCCAGCCCTTAGCTCCATGTGGACGCGTTTTCAGCCGGGCGAGTTTTGATTTTGGAGAAAAATCGTAACAATTTAAGTAATAATCAAATGAACAAGGTATTTTTTTAAATTTAATTCCGATTTATTTTTCAGTCATACGATTGATTTATGATTGTTGTTTGTTAACTGAATAAATACATTGATAAAGTTTGTAGCAAAACTGGATAATTTGATCAGAAATAAAATCAACATAGTAACGTAGCATTGAAGGACTGTGGTTCGGACTAGTGTTATTTCGGTAGCCCAAGAATAATTAAAATATGATATTGGTATAGTTGACTTATTTTTAATATGATATAAATATGATATTCTGCTATTTTTCATTTAAAATATGATATATTTTTGATATTTGGTATATATTTAATATACTTTTGGTAGGTAAGTACATATGTATACCTATTGTGTAAATTCTGCAGCCATGTGAAAGTAGGTATGTAAGCGAAATACAGGTAATTAAGACTCGTTTATTGTATATCAAAGTCAAACGACTAATGCAAGTAATCAATATTTTTTCGAAGAAAAGCACAAGCATTACATTTCTAGACGCTGTTTGAAAAATTTTCATTTATTTATAAAACTTTCAAAATTTACGAGATTAAGTTACAAAATTACATGAATTCCTTTCACTTTTCGTCAAATAACAACATTTCGGAATAACGATCAGACATGCGCGTGGGGATGTGGGGTCTAGACCACCCAGAATAGAAAGATGGAAAATTTTGTAGGGAAAATGAGGCCAAATGAAGGCCAAAACCGGATGCAAATTAGAAATTTTCACCAAAAGTGTTTCAAATTGACCAGTAACTTAGTAATATCGTGGTTTTAACGCTATTTAAGCGCTTATGCAAGTTTTTGAGGTCATTTTGGCCCAACTCAATCGCCCATGCTGTGCACCACACTTGAGCATGGGGGTTTAGAGGTATGCAGTATGCATCCACGAGAAACCAAAATACCCCCCAAGAAATCAAAATACCCCCCTATAATTCAATTTTTGGAATTTTTTGAGTTTTTTTCGCAATTCTTTGATACCAATTGATATTGCTCGATGAGAAATGTTTAAAAATGGTTTTTTTACGCCTAACCACTATTTTAAGGGTCATTTTTTCACCTTTGAAAAATCTTGCACTCCCCAGAATGATCTTGCTGCCCACGTATGCTGTGCACCTATGATCACTATTAGCGAATCACAACGGTAAGCAATACAGGTGGCAAACAAGGATCGAGAAAACAAAGTATAATTTGATGGGTCAATATCATGTGTTGTGGTACATACTTACCGACCTAACTGAGATTTTGAAATCTCCCAGATCTAGAGCCACCCTTAATGAGCTGAGCTTGCGGAAAGTTATGCATTTATCAATATCGACAGGATGTCACTCAATCATACTACATTGCGCTAATTGTATATATGTACACACGATTAAGGCAGAAGTACACAAACCTATATATATATGTATACATATGTACGAGACGAGGTGGCTTGGTTCGGTATATGTACATACATAATTAAGACACAATTTCTGAGAAGTTCGACCAACTTTGTGATAAGTCAAAAATTAATCATACCTCAAAACAACATATATAGCACAATTTTTTATTCTAAACATCATGACGCTATTCATTTGACTTGAAAACAAAAATTCGCTGTGCTACAGTACGCCAAACATTGAATTTTTTGCCATTTTCACCATTTTTCATTACTTTTATTAAAATTCGATTTTCTCCACGAATAATCAATATCATTCATTCAAACAGCTTTCAATCGATAGAAGAATAAATTTTCAATCAGCTGAATGCAAAAACTTTCGATACATATTAATTTACACTTTACACTGCAGTTTAAACTCAATAAGTATTCGTTAAAAATTACAAAAATTTTTAACTTATTTTCGGTTGCTTTGGGCCCCTTACATATACAGCAAAAATTTTTGCCCTTTTACACAGCTTGTGCCTTGGACTAAATACGAAAAAAATTTTATCAAAAAAAAGTACCCTGGACTACCAAAACAAGCGTCCGATTGACCCAATATATCCAAATTTGCATATAAAAACAGTGCATTGCATAAGCAGAGCCTTTTTGCAACAAATACTATCCGTAAAAACAGCTATCAATTGATAGAGAAAAAAATTTCTTATCAGCTGAATGCAAAAAATTGTTATACACTCTACTTATGACTTTACACTGCAGTTTAAACTTAATACATATTCTTTAAAAATTACAAAAATTTTAACATATTTACGGTTCCTGCGGGACTGTTACATGAAAAGCAAAATAGTTTGCCCTTTTTATACAGCACATCCCTTAGTCTAAACATAAAAAAAATTTTAGCAAAATAAAAGTACCCTGAACTACCAAAACAAGCGTCCGATTGACCCATCATACCCAAATTTGCATATAAAAAAGCGCATTCCATGAGCACAGATTTTTCTCAACGAATAATCGATATCCTTCGTTGAAACAGCTACCAATCGATAGAGAAAAAATTTCCTATTCGCTGAATGCAAAAATTGTTATACATTTCACTTTACACTTTACGCTGCGGTTTAAACTTAATAAGTATTTGTTGAAAATTACAAAAAAATTTAACTTATTTTCCGTTCCTGTAGGCCCCTTACATATACAGCAAAAATTTTTGCCCTTTCTACACAGCTTGTGCCTTGGACTAAATACAAAAAAAATTTTATCAGAAAAAAGTACCCTGGACAGACCCATAGGAACCGTAAATATGTTAAAATTATTGTAATTCCTAAAGAATATGTATTAAGTTTAAAGTGTAATGTAAAGCGTAAAGTGAAGTGTATAACAATTTTTTGCTTCAGCTAATAGGAAATTTTTTCCTCTATTGATTGGTAGCTGTTTCAACGAATGATTTTGATTATTCGTTGAGAAAAATCTGTGCTCATACAATGCACTGTTTTTATATGCAAATTTGGATATAATGGGTCGTTCGACGTTTTTTTGGTAGTTCAGGGTACTTTTATTTCGATAAATTTCTTTATATATTTAGACCATGAGTAAAAAGGGCAAAAACTTTTGCTTTTCACGTAAAAGACCCGCAGGAACCGTAAATATGTTAAAATTTTTTGTAATTTTTAACGAATCTATACTAAGTTTAAACCGCAGCATGAAGTGTAAAGTAAAGTTTATAACAATTTTTGCATTCAGCTAATAAGAAATTTTTTTCTCTATCGATTGGTAGCTGTTTCAACGAATGATATTGATTATTCGTGGAGAAAAATCTGTGCTCATGCAATGCGCTGTTTTATATGCAAAGTTGGGTATAATGGGTCAATCGGACGCTTGTTTTGGTAGTTCAGGGTACTTTTATTTTGCTGAAATTTTTTTTATGTTTAGACTAAGGGATGTGCTGCATAAAAAGGGCAAACTGTTGTGCTTTTCATGTAACAGACCCGCAGGAACCGTAAATATGTTGAAATTTTTATAATTTTCAAAGAATATGTATTAAGTTTAAACTGCAGTGTAAAGTGATAAGTAAAGTGCATAACAATTTTTTGCATTCAGCTGATAAGAAATTTTTTCTCTATGAATTGGTAGCTGTTTTCACGGATAGTATTCGTTGAAAAAAGGCTGTGCTTATGCAATGCACTGTTTTTATATGCAAATTTGGGTATATTGGGTCAATCGGACGCTTGTTTTGGTGGTCCAGGGTACTTTTTTTTGATAAAATTTTTTTTGTATTTAGTCCAAGGCACAAGCTGTGTAAAAAGCGCAAAAATTTTTGCTGTATATGTAAGGGGCCTACAGGAACCGAAAATAAGTTAAAATTTTTTGTAATTTTTAACGAATACTTATTGAGTTTAAACCGCAGTGTAAAGTGTAAATTAGAATGTATCAAAAGTTTTTGCATTCAGCTAATTGAAAATTTATCCTTCTATCGATTGAAAGCTGTTTGAATGGATGATATTAATTATTCGTGGAGAAGATCGAATTTTAATAAAAGCAATGAAAAATGGTGAAAATGGCGGAAAATTCAATGTTTGGCGTACTGTCGCACAGCGAATTTTTGTTTTCAAGTCGAATGAATAGCATCATGATATTTAGAATAAAAAACTGTGCTATATATCTTGTTTTGAGGTATGATTAATTTTTGACTTATCACAACTCACCATTGTCGAAGGTTGAACTTCTCAGAAATTGTGTCTTAAGTAGGTACCTATACTGCATGTTAACTCAAGTATGTATTATGAAGATATGACCTGGAAAATACCTACTGCATCATGCTTCGAAATTTGCAGGTAAGGTATCGAGCGAAAGAAGGAAAAAGTGCTACCACTTTGTACCAAAATTATACCAAAATTGTATCAAAAATATTTTCACATTTTCCGGAATTTTAATATGATAAGAATATGATATACCAAAATTCTCAGAATTAAAATATGATATTGTAGTCCAACAAGTGCCTACCAAAATCATACCAAAATTTACTTTTGGTATATCAAAATAACACTAGTCCGGACCAGTCTTTTATTAAAGGATCACAGTCCGGACCATAGTCCGGTAGTCTTTAAAATTGGATTTATAGCTCGGACTATAGTCCGGTAGTTTTTTTCACGGACTTTTGCCAACGCTACTTGCTAGTTGCAACGCTGACTTGCTTCGTATCGCGAAAACTAGAAAACTAACTGCAAATTGTTCTTGAAGGTGTTTATTTTGTTATCATGAGCATTATAGCAAGCAGACCTGGCGTCAATTGATTAGTGCACACGTTGCGGGGTTGCAAGTGTAATGACATGTAGTCTATTTCACGTAAGCTTAAGCGTTTCCTACTGCTTTGTTTCAACAATATCTTTGATTGTCTTGAATGCATCGATGTTTGCTATTTCATTCAATTGGCTTGCAAAGACGATCCTAGTTTACTCCATCTAATTTCCCATAGCTGCTGCATAGCTAACTTGCTGCTTTTTGAATCGTTTTTTGGCTCAATAGTTTATTTCAATTTGCAGGCCGCAGAATATGCTTCGATTTTTTGCGTTGCTTAGAGAAAGTGTGAATTTAAACAGATTTTGCTACTTTAGGCGTATAAATAGGTAGCTTTTCTTTAGTCCCGTCCTTTTACATCCTTTATAATCCACAATCCCAAGTAGTATTCGTCTTTTGTGTTCCATCGGAGCATTTTTCTTTGCTAGTATGAATATAAATTCAATTTTCTCCATAATTCTCTATTGCGTTCAATTGGTTTTTCTCATAGGTTTACCCACACATGTGTGAAGAAGGGACAATTTATTGGTATCCAACATGCATAATGCACGTCACGTATGTAGAAGAAATCAAGTCCAGATAAGAAATTGATAGACATGGGCAGACATTCAGCAGGAATTTTTGAGATAAAAATTTTAGGTGCATTTTTGGTTTCAAGAACGGTACACACGCGTCGAAATAATCGTTTTTTTGGTGTTCCTGACGATGCACTATCTTTATAGAGCATGAGACGATAGAAAGTTTTGAAATAAATTTGAACAATTTGAACAAAATATAGTCAAAAAATAAGTATATGGCGCTAAGCGCCAAAAATTTAACATTTTTAAGCAAATCAATAGCTAAAAACGTTTAAAACACCACCTTTTATACAAATTTTTCTGAAGGAAATTAAGATTTTGGAAATTTTCGGAAATTCAAAAAACTTCTGAAAATTCGCGAATCATGGTGAAGGCGGAAAAATAGGGGGTTCGAACTTCCCAAGATCATGCATATATGGTCATAAGTAATCGGCATCTAGATTGAGCATGCACATCATAGGCCTCTCGGGAGAAAAAGAAAACTTTTCTGCTGAAAATAAAGCAAAATATAAGATCAAAAAAGGACATAAATCACAGTTTTATCAGAAAAATCCTAAAAATTCAATAGAAACTGCCAGCACGCAGTTTTAACACTATTCCTCAAACATTATATCACAAAATTTCAAAGCAATTCAAGCTAAAAAGACTTCTCCAGCTGCATTCAGGAAGAGGGAAAACGACAATTTTTGTGCAAATCCAAATCGAATTGAAAATCGGACTTATAGTCTGTTTCACATGCAATTATAGTATTGGTCTGATATATAATTATCGTAACCTTTCGTCTTACTGTCGATAAAACCTATTAGGATTTATGCCCAAACTTATATGAAACAGACTATAATGTAATCTACGTAGTCTCTAAGCATAGCTGAAGGTGAAGTTTAATTAAAAACGTTCTCCGAAACATTAGGATTTCTCCTTAATATCAGGAGTACGAACTTGACTGCAATTTTCTTTACACCCTCTAGTTGTGTAAACCTTACGTTTTAGGTTGATTTCATATCAGTGAGGTTGTCCGTTGTAAGAGCTAAGTTTTATTAGAAAGTGTTCTCCGGAAAATTAGCCTTACGAATCCAACTTTGCTTTTTTGTGACTCAACGGCTGTGTCAAATTTGACCCTCTGTTTACCCTGCCATATGCCGGAGGATAATGGGTCACTTTTTGGCAATTTCTTCGGCTCCTTCTTATTCATGCGTCCAAAACTTTGTCTAGCCTCGTTTTGGCTTCAATTACATCATTCTTAATGGTTTAGCTTGATGAGAAATTATAGGGTAGTAAAAAATGAGCATTTTGGTCTAATTTTACTTACGTATATCACAAAAACTCAAAATGGGAAAATAAGGTTCTAATGAAAAATTTCGTGGCTTATTCCTTTCCAGCTTTTCGAATGCAACCCCTGGTTGTGTTTAAGGCAACAGAAATCTTTTTTACTCTTTTTGCATGGATATCCACCAGGGGTCTATTCTTATGCATCGTAATACTTTTTACTCTGTACCTCTCCGAAAAATAATTTTAACAAAAAATAAGATGCATATTTAGAAGGAGCATAAAAAATTACAATACATGAATGGAATAATTGTCACAACATATAAAGATGGTGTAATTTAATATCTAGTAGAGTTTCTGCTATGATGGGGCAATCCGACCGCAAAAACATGATGGTAAGCGGAGGGACTAAAATTAATTTTAATTTCAAAACGTTGTAGGAGGTGACTTTCTTAAAAGACTGTCCTTGACTTATTCAAGTATTTCATTCGGCAAGTTACCTCTGAGTATATTAATTGATTCACTCAAATCATGCTAATTAAAAGTAGGGTACCTACTATCAATGAGAAATGCACCGATGGAACGAAAAGGACAAATATACTTGGAACAGCAAATCCTTAAAAACATAAAAGGAGGGGACTACGAAAAGCAACCCATGCATGTAAAAAATCATCTGAATGTGCTACAAATCAGATTCCTCTAAGCCACAAAAAAATCAAAGTGTATTTTGTGGCCTCTAAAAACAAAAGATGCCCTCTCAAAACATTTCTTACTGGTTTAGTGAAGAGTTTGGAGGGAAAATTTGGCCTGTGCTAAGTGGCTGATTCATTTGGAGATCAGTATCGCATTTTCAAGACAATTTGTAATCAGTATTCAGCTAAGGCTCAATAAATGAATGATGGCATTCGCATGGGTCTACAGTCATACGTGTTATACAAGCACGATGAGATGACGTAGGTTCATTTTCTCCTGCTTCGACATTTTATGACGAGCTATTAAATTTTCTGGTCTATCATTATGCGCAATTACATTTATTTGCATAGTTAACCCGCTCACTCTCCTTGCCCCGTGTCCATAATTCTTTGGTGCAAAGCGCTTCGCACACGTTTAATGCTTTACTGCGCCTCTATGCCATCCCACATGGGCGTGGGGTAGAGGGTCTGGGGTTACACCCCCGCAGAAGTTAAATCCCCCCGCATATTACTGTTCGCCCCAGAATTCTATTCTAGCAATATTTTTGGCAATTTAATCCCCATCACTAGAATTTTCTTGCTGCCCATGTATGTATGCTATTGCAAGAGCGACCGTTCGGACTTGCATTTAATTAAGGTTAGTAAACAAAATGATTTGTCGTTTTCTTTTATTCAGCTCGATCAGTTCTTTTAAAGAATAAACTTTTGTGTCATTTACTTCTCAAACTGAGGCCGCAGCTACCTTCTTGTTTAGGCCGCAGAATATACTTCGATTTTTGTGTTGCTTACAGAAATCTGATTTTTAGCAGATTCAAATGATTTTTTGCGTGCATAGATGACTTTTTCCTGGTCCCCTCGTTTTATGTCTTTGATGATCCGCTATTCCAAGTATATTTGTCCTTTTTGTTCCATAAGTAATAGGCATATAGTACGTGTTCTAGGGCTGGCCTTCCAGATTGCCTACTGACCCCCGCAAATAGTTGTGACAACCCAGAATAATCGTTTTTCGTAAACATCATGAAAAAAGCGTTTTCAAAGCATTTTTACCTCATTCTTGGCTCAAGTGTCAAATTTTTATCGGCTTGCGACAAATGCTCATTTTTTGTTTATATTTTCTTCAATTTGCCGAATTTTTTTCATGAATTTTTTTCGGTACCTTTTCTGTTTTTATACTTTTAAAAGAAAGAGCAGTGTCCGAAACAACAGAAAAGAGCTTTTTGACGTGTACCCATCGTTTTTTAGCACAAACAGGCACTTTTAATAAATTTTTCGAACCTAACCTTCCCCCTCCGCTCAACCAGAATTTTCATGCTGTAGTAGTATGGCAATTGGTACTAACCTCGAACATCCACTGGAGATATATTTCAGGAAATCATTTACATTGGCATCAGATTCGTCAGGATGAAGTTCGACTACTCTGGAGAATGGTAAAAAATATTTGTATCATATAATTTATCAATTATGGTTCTAAAGCAATAAAGCCATGCACGCACACACGCAGCCAATTCTGAAGGGCATGGACTAGAGGTGTAAAAAATTTTAAAAGCCAAAAAAAGCCGAAAAATGACGCGCGCTAGGAGAAAAACTTCTATTTTCAACGTTTCTGATCGAAGTTCCGCTGACGTCACAAAATTGCAAAAAATGAAGTTTTTCGAACATGAGTTTGGGGATATTTTGTATGTCTGGAGCTTCAGAAACATAAATAGACAACAATTAAATTCTAGGTAGGTCTAATGAAGCAAAATTGCCAAAGAATCAACAAAAATTCAATTATTATGAAGCCTATAGATTTCGGGAGTCCTTCAGATTATCGGGGAAGGGAATCCGGATTTCGTATTTTGTAAAAAATTAAGATGCAGTATCGAAATCTATTGAACCAAAAGGCGAAAGAGCGCCGCTTAAACGTCTTAATCATGCCCAAATTATTCAGGATTAATCGTAAATTCTAACTTGATACGGATTCTCTTTTTGCCAAAAAATGGACTGACCACCCACATGTTTTCTCACAATCGGGTGTTTAGTTGAAGCGGAAATTTAGTAAGTTACGCTGCAATGTACAGACCTTATCGCCTAAGTTATGTTAAAGCATGTAGATATTGACATTGATTCTTCAAATTACTATTACTTTCAAAAAATATCCTGTAATTCTATTGATTTAAGTATGCAAAGCAAAGCCGATTGATAACGGGATCAGTCAGTGAATTAGTTGTGCCGGAATAGCCCCTTAAACTGGTGTAAATGCTAAAATAGCATAAAAACATCGTACAATAACCCGGAATTTTTCATTGTTTTCAAGCATATTTCAGAAAATTTTCGAATTCTCCATCTTTTATTCTGGGGCCTAGACAACACATAGGCAAAGGGGTTGGCTGGACCCCTAGTGCATCTAAAAGACCTCTACATAAATCAACAGACTTCCGAGAATTGAATTTTTGATGCTATTTCTGACAATCTTGACGAGTCGGGCGCCCAGAAATTTGGCTGCTGCCCACCAAGAGTCTAACCCATTACATGCACTTATCTAATCGAAATTCTTTCTGTTCTAAAAATCGGCACATTTATAGTATTGAAAATTTTGAAACAAGATTAAAAAAATAACACGTCAATTTGAAAATTTTATGATTTAAGCATCATTTGATTTGAAATGATAATTTATATTCGTCAGACACGCAATACAGACGGGCAGCATCTGATGAAAATTTCTCCAAAGGGCAGACCTTCTGCTTTGTTCAGAATTTTGGATTAATGATAATGCACGTTCTTCCTAGAATATAAAAACATGGGAAATTGTTCAAAGAATTACGATATTGAACGAATTAAAGTCAGAAGATTGATCAAGAAGTCGCTAAAAGCGCTTAAAGGCCTTATTTTCTTAAGTTGGAACGCAAATTCTGTTGGGAGGTAAAAGCCTCCAGAACCCCAAGAAACGAGTATGGTTCCGATAAAGCATGTCCTACAATGAGTCGATTAATTGACGAGCCGATATCAGATCAAGGCAAAGTAGCGCTTTTTGATTTTCGAACTTTTGAACGGCGAGCGCCGAAATCAATCACTTTGATGCTTAAACTATCAGGTCTGACCAAAACGATATTACCCATCTAAAATTTAGAATATTCGGCATACTAATCACATGATAAAACAAGCTACATAAAATCGAAGGATAAATTACCTTTTTTCATATTTTTACGATTATCATCAAAGTGGTGGAAAATAAAGAATAAATAATGGCGAATAAGTGATTGGTTAACGAGAGTAAATCATAGATCACATTTAGAAGATATCAAGATCCCCGATGCTATCAACGTTAGTCAATACTTACAATATTTTTAGAATTCGTATGCGGCTTATGGGATTCGAGAAAATTCGACATCGTAGGAATCTGGCAGGCACTCAAAAAATTTGGCGAGACTGCCTAAAATTTCGTTTTCGAAATACTTTGTGCATAGCTTGACAATATAAGTCGAAAAATAATGTTTTTCACCCGTCAACGTTTCTTCTGGGAGAAAAAAGTTAAAGCGAATTCTAAGAAGCTAAAAATGTATAACAATGAATTTATCGATTATTAGCCATACACCATTAGATCGCACCCAGATATTTAAAGACCTAATATGAATTTTCTTCAACAAAGCAGCTTTCAATCTAGTATGACAGATCAAGACTAATAGTAAACAGTATAAACATACAAGTTCAAATTCAAACAAGTACACAAATATATCAATTTGATACGATTAAATGTCACTGCAATTATCAAAAAATTAAGATAAAGCATTGCCCAAGATTAGCAGTAGCGTATTATCAATTAAAGAAGATATTATTTTCCGATTCGGCGAAATAGCTTATTGACTTTTGTTTGAATCTGTTTCACGAAGGGTAATATTTTGCTTTTGATAATTATCTGAGGTCTCTCAAGCTTGATGTTTTCAATTCTTCCCTACGCTCTCACATCAGAAACGTTAAACTCAAATATTCAGGCTTTTTTATACAGTTAAAAAAACTTGCATCATTCGTTGGTTTCTTTGTAATTTTTTTGCGAAAAATAAATGCTTTACAAGGTAGATACAAGCAAGAAAATGCACATACGTGTATGTCTTGGTGAAAGATATGACGATGGTGCATGTACTGAAGCGCCTTGAAAATTTGCCGTGCGAAGCACTTAACTTGTGCTTCTGTCAAATTGCGCCATCGTTCACTGACGAAAATATCAAGGCTGCCGCCAGTCAGACTATAAATCAAATCCACATTTTAGAAAATAGTGTTGAATTTCGGAAGAGACACATATAAATTCGCAAAATATGCTGGATTAATAATAAACCTTTCCTAAAGTATTAGTTTGGCTATGTGCGCGTGCATAACGTGTGTTCTAAGTCAGTGGCTAGAACCCAAAAAATCACAAACCACACTTGTGTTCATTACAGAGTTTGGAATGTCTGATTTGCAGGCACGGTTATACTAATGCTTTTGACGCATTGGTCGTTTTTTAGCTGAGTGTGGTTGTCCCTACATTAACATCGGGTACTCGCAGGTTCAATCGGGGTAAATAACCATGTAACACATTAAAGTTTGATAGCGGAGGGGCGCCGGCTAGCGTCGTAAAGTGTCCGAGCGGTAAAGCGTCTGGCCGGATACGTAACCATGCCATAAAATGTCCGGCGGACACATTACGATGAGGTCTTACACACACCTAGGCGTGGGAGGTTTGGGGGGTATGCAAACCCCCAGAAACCAAAATACCCCCAGAAACCAAACTATCCCCCAGAAACCAAAATACCCCCGCAGAAATCAGAATACCCCCAGAATTCAATTTTCGGAATTTTTTCCGTTTTTTCGGAATTTTTTGATGCCAATGGATAGTGCTTGATGAGAAACGTCGAAAAATGGTGTTTTTATCGCCATACCACCATTTTTAAGACCATTTTTTGACCTTCGAAAAATTTTGCACCCCCAGAATTTCCTTGCTGCTCACGTATGAGTCTTAAAGTGTCCGGGTCATACTAGTCATTATCATCTTGTTTTTCCTCATCAGTTATGAAACTAAGCTATACATAGATCGTACCACTCATTAATAAACTAACTAATGTTTGCAAAAACAATCAATTGGTTACATTTGTGAGCGTTGATCGATTAATATGGCCAAAAAACATTAATTTTGTTTTCCTCAATACGATTTTTTCAGTATCTCGAGCATCAGAGCTTTCGGAGTTCATTTAAAACTCGGCGGTTTATATCGAAAGATTGCTAAATTCTTCAAAATTTCGCCAAATTTTCTGGAGTTTTTGCCGTAATCGGCGTTATTGGAAAGCTGGTGACTTTCGACAATTCACAGAGCACTTAATCGAAAAGCTGAGTCTTAAAAGCTTCTGAAAATTATCTCTGGATTTCTGCTAAATTCGGCGGCTAATAGAAGGTTGGATTATTAGGATCGGATTTCTTTCAATTGAAAATTTTACATTGACGTCTTAATATCATTCAAAAATGCCACGTAAGGCAGCTATAATTAGAGGCAATAAAAATTTAAACAATAATAATAATCGAAAATATTAAATCATAACTTAAGGCACCTACAGCATTATTATAAGTCAATGAAGAAGATGGGAAAAGACAAACTCAGACTATTGTGGATGACATTGGTGAATGACGTTAACTCAAAAAATGGACCCTTTTATTTAAAACTATATTAGCATATTGCTTAGAATCAAAGAGTTTTTACTTTCTGCTAAGAAGAATATCTTGAAATACGAGTATCGTCAATTTCGATCTTTCATCTAGAAAAATACGCCAGTGTTTAGGTTTTAAGTTGTGTTTCTAGCTTACCTAAAAACAAAATTCTCCATCTGAATTATAAAATGCAAAAATTTACAAAGATTTAGATATTGAAAAATTCATTTTGAAAATTAGAATTATTCAAGAAGCAATAAGGTTCAAGCGCGCTGACCCAGATACTTTACGTCATACAAAACATAGGCCAGACATTTTAAGATGGACCCGGACACTTTAAGGCATCTTAAAGTATCCGGCTGGATAGTTAACGATGCTGGACACCTTACGGTGTGACAACGGCCATTTAAAGAGGGGGATAAATGACTTCCAAGTTTAGCCCGAAAATTGCGGAAAACCTAAAAACAGCCAAAATTCGCAAAATTTCTAAAGTAAACGAGCGGAGAGGGATCTAAAAATTTCTGACTTTAGGCATGAGTGGACGACCGACTTTATATAGTATCCTTCATCACCCTGTTAGATGTGACGGGCAATTTGTATGTATATGTAAATCGAGGACCTTTTGAATAATTGCCCCGCCACCGTTTTTTAGCCGGTCCGAAATAGCTACAGTAACGAAACTTTACATAAAACTAGCTTATGACTTCTTGTCTTTACACCTGCAAAATAAATGAGTTTAAGAAAAACATTTTTTTATATTCATACCTAAAATTTGATTACTGTATCTTTATTTCCTCTCTCAAACAACGGTGGCTGGAAAATTGTTCAAAAGGTCCTAAATCGGACACAAGTGGTTCAGACCGAAACAACAAAGATCATGTCACGGGACCAGCAAAGGGCGCATACATTTTTCATTACGTAAAATTAAATTTCTCAAAAGCACGTTTGCGCCTCGTCGTTGGACCAATCGAAACTCATGCGCAATCTTTCATGAAACACACCATAGTTTATATAATATGGAATTGAAATGACATCAGAAGTGTTCAAAACTTGAAAGAAAAATTGAGCCTAAGAGCCCTAATGAATACGGTCCGAGATCCTAAAAATCCTCACTAGTGGGCTCAGACATTTAAAAAGCGGGAATTATTCCCTTCTTGCAAGTTTTGTGTAAAAGTGAGATTAATTTCTTTACGTTTCGAAGTACTTTTATACATACATAAGTTTATCGCACTCACAGTTCTTGTATTAAGATTATCCGTGTTTTTAAGTCGTAAGCCTTGTGCAAATGCACTATATTTGTATGATTTAGCTGTTTCAAAATCAAAATTTCCCTATTGGCCATCGATCTATGAGTAGCATTCAAGGACTTGGCCGCCCAACTGACATTATTTGATTTTTCGACTACTTTGAAAACTAATCCACAGGAACCTCCGCCTATTTCTCCAATAACGTTGTATTTGTCGTAATATTCCGATGAAAAGCTAATATTCAGTTCCGCTTTCACAACCTGTAAATAAACATGTACTTGATGCGCACTAGATATGTACGTAACGAGGGGTGGATGCAAACGTGAATGTGGAGACGTCCCTGGACCATAAATAGATGGGCCGCAGCCAAATGTTGAGCGAGTTCGATGGGGCGAAATTGACAAAAATAGCACAAAAATTCAATTCTGGGGAAGTTTATCCATAGGTGGGTGGCACAAAAGCTCTGGGAGTGCAAGATTTTTTCACAGGTAAAAAAATGGCCTTTAAAATAGTGGTACGGCGAAAAAACATCATTTTTCAACGTTTCTCATCGAGCACTATCCATTGGCATCAAAAATTACGAATAAAAAAATTTCAAAAATTGAATTCTGTGGATATTTTGGTTTCTGGGGGTACATACTCCCAAACCCCCCACGCCCGCATATGGTGCATACCCCCAAACCCCCACGCCCAGGTATGAGTGTATCAGTCCACTGAATTCTCGGGTAGGAGGCCCCAGTCCCCCAATACGACCATACGTAATCTGGACTCCCTTCAAAAATCTCAAAGACCCCTCCCAAATTGATCGACTCCTCGAATTGAATTTCCGGTGCTATGTTTTACGATTCTGCACCATCAGACCCCATACTTTGGCTGCTGCCCATGCATGGTCGCTTACTGCATGGCACAGAATGGGGAAAGGATATGGGCTTCCTCCCACACGTGAGCCAGGGGGTTTGGTGGCTTGGGTATGTGCACCCCCAGAAGTTCGAATACCCCCAGAATTCAATTTTTAAAAATTTGATTCGCAATTTTTTGATGCCAATGGATAGTGCTCGATGAGAAACGTTGACAAATGGTGTTTTTAGCCACAACACCATTTTTAGGACCATTTTTTGACCTTTGAAAATTCTTGCACCCCCCCCCTAGAATTTTACTGCTGCCGCAGAACCTGACATGCTTATGGGAGCGGGGGAAGTTTAGGGATCTCAATCCCATAATGGGAAAATGGATAATTTTCTCGAGAAAATGAGGCAAAATAGAGGCCAAAAAGGGAAAATCGTAAAAAATTTTTAAAACCGCTCTAAATTGACCAGAAATTGCGTATGACCTAGTTTTACCACTATTTTAGCGCTTATACTACTTTATGAGGTCATTCTGGCTAAAAAAGGCTTGATTTTTGACCACGTGGAAATGGTTGTTCCCCCTCGATCAGCCATGCTTTTAGGCGCAAAACCATGTGTTACAGAAAGATTGGAAATTTTTTAAACTTTCATATTAAAAAACGTGCATCTCTTACTCCGTTTACATTAGACATATGGGTAAAAATTGTGCTAATCAAGGAGAAAACTATTTTAAATACTGATTTTACTCAACGAATTCCTTGTAAGCGTAAAATCTGTGGTACGTCCAAGGTCCACATTTCTAGCACAAAAACACTGTCAAAAAAGTCAATAAGCAGTAACGAGTACTATCCGATGCGAAGCGCCGAAAAAATTTGAAAAATGTGCATGGGTATACAATGGCTGAAAATCCTTATAAAACTCACATTCGTTGCATGTATATATTGGAAATTACTTTTGGGCTGACGGAGGAGGGAGGCCGTCCCTCCGCCAGTTGAATATATGTCATACCGAATATCATCACCTTATATGGCACTGATGTAAATAACAATGCAACCTTAATTATCAATGCAAAGCAAGTCATTTCGCAGGAAAGTGTAATTGAATAGTGAAAGAATAAAAGCTGTACCCACGTTAAAAGAACCTTACGCTATATTTTACTCAGTTATCATTGAAAGTCCTAAACGCGCATAGTATGCAGGCAAAATCGTGCAAGTTTATCGTTGAGAACAGCACCACTGAAAATTTAGTCCTCACACCCAAGCTGAGCAAATAATTTTGTTTAAATTTATCTTTGTCGTTCACCTTAACCTTACAGGATTACGTCCACACGTGTACACGACGATTTCAAGCTTAAGAGCTGGCAACACAACAGTAATCTGATGTGCGCCATGACTTTAGAGGGCCCGTTCACACGGCGGCAACTAGCGGCCATCGGCAACCTGGTGCGTGGACGGTGGCCGGTTGCCCCAGTTGCTCACGCAAAATAAGGCGGCAACTAACAGCCACCGGCCACCGGCAACTTGGTGGATGGTGGCCGGTTGCTGCCGGCAACAAACTCCTTCACACGAGTAACCTGGTGGTAAAAACTCAGCTAGGGAACCTGCAGAAAATAGGTAACTATGCCATTTTAATTCGATATGGCTCAAGTGAAGGCTGAATTGTTATTGTACGGCAATTATGAATTATTTAAAAATGATTCACAATCACGAAGGATTAGGGTTGAAAATCAAATAGCCAAGCGCCAGGAAAATGGGTTTTTCAATCTAGTTATTGCTGAAATAAAGTTTGAAAAATGCGTTTTATAATAAAATGCAAATGAATGCCGTACTTCTTATACATATGCATCTTTTTTAATCTTAATTTTTGTCTAACCTTTTTTGAAAGCGGAAATCGTTTCAACACTCGACAATAATCGAGATAAAAGAAGCATGACCATACGTGGGCAGCAAGAAAATTCTAGAGGGGTGCAAGATTTTTTGAAGGTCAAAAATGGCCTTAAAAATGGTGGTATGGCGATAAAAACACCATTTTTCGACGTTTCTCATCAAGCACTATCCATTGGCATCAAAAAATTGCGAAAAAAACGAAAAAACTTTCAAAAATTGAATTCTGGGGGGTATTTTGATTTCTGGAGGGTATTTTGGTTTCTGGGGGTGCATACCCCCCAAACTCCCCCACGCCCAGGTGTGAGCATGACTCAATGAATAAAATATAATTTGAGTCTAATTGAAAAAGAGTACCTGCTTAAATAATTATTTATTTTCTTCACAGTTTGCTAATGCACACTCGCAGAAAAATCGATAGCAATGTAAAATAGAGCAGGCGTGTGCTAAAAATAGCAGGTTGCCACCAAAAATTCGAGCATTGCTCGATCCGCCGACGGCAACCAAAACGCTAGGTTTCTCCAGGTTGCCGCGTAATTTTGCCTGGAAACTAGTGGCCACCGGCCACCAGAACCTGGTTGCCATGACATTTTTCGCTAACAAACTGCAGCAACCGGCCACCAGCCACCAGGTTGCCGTTGGCTGGTTGCCGCCGTGTGAACTGGCCTTAAGTCTCATATTGTTTGCCCCTTTAGAATTGCCCGTGTAAAACTGTCAGAATTAATTGTAAATCGATTCAACGTGCATAGTTGCACAGAATTCTAAAGTAATAGCTGCGTGCGACACAGTCAAACCCGGGTTACCGGTTAACAGGATCGCCGCTATTCCACCTATTGCACGAAAACTTTTGCGTGTGAAAGTCAATTTAAGCGCCGCTTAAGGTCTACAAAACGGGCTCAAGATTTACAAAAATAAAATTTTTTTCCTACTTATCAATTTGGAGTTTGTGGAAAAAAAGGATTTTATCGTTTAATAGAATGCTCTTCATGTTTGGGTCTAAGGGATACAACCATACGTGGGCAGCAAGAAAATTCTGGGGGGGGGGTGGAAGATTTTTTTGAAGGTCAAAAAATGGCCCAAAAAATGGTGGTATGGCGATAAAAACACCATTTTTCGACGTTTCTCATCAAGCACTATCCATTGGCATCAAAAAATTGCGAAAAAACGAAAAAAATTTCAAAAATTGAATTCTGGGGGGCTTATTTTGATTTCTGGGGGGGGGGTATTTTGGTTTCTGGGGGGTGCATACCTCCCCAAACCCCCCTACGCCCAGGTGTGCATACAACGCATCCTTGATCTGCAATTTTTCCGATCAAATTGGCCCGAACGAGCGGCTGAAACTCGGAGATGACGGCTTATTCGAAAAAAGTTTGAATGTTTTTGAGACGTCGCAGGGCAAAACTTTTGCGTCAGACTAGGCTAACTTTTAATGCTCTGTTGACTAGTGTAAAGTACATTACACCACAATATAAACTTGCTAAAAAGCGTAAAAAACTTATTTATTTGCATTTAAAGAATTTCTTGAATCGTACCTATTAAATTTCGATTAAATTATACATACACACATAATGGTAATAACCCGACTGATCTTACAACCGAACTTAAGTTGAGGAAAATCAACGGATTGCTGTTTGAGATACAGTAACCCAAATATACCCTATCCACATTGTGAAATTGGAAGTTTTTGTCTCTTAATAAAAGCACGACTTAAATGTTACTCCCTAACTTTGGCTTCATGAATTTGTTGGACCTCCGAATCCGAATTGAATTGTCAAAATTCCCGAACTGGCTCCTGAAACAGGTAAAAAGGAGTAAGCAGGAAATTACTGAAGGTTCAGAAAAACATGACTAATTCAGGGCGAGCCATCAGCTAGTCAAATCATAAGTAGCGCTTTAGCGTGTACTATATATAATATACTTGAATACATAAAAAAGCGCCCCTACAACTATAACGGGATACTTATGCATTGTGCGGTTTTGTAATGTTATATAATTAAAATTGATATTGCAGACTTTTTTATTTATACTCAGTACCCACCGTGTGATGAGCGTGTAAAGTTTTACTGTAATGTTATAACTTAGTTTTTTTTAAATTTTGGTCGGTCCGATGACTTATCCAACTCGGTTTTGTATTGTTTAAGGAATTAATCCAGGAGGGGCAGTGTGAAGAGTATAAAACAGGTGTTGAAAACACATTTTAGCCTCTTGTTTGTCTTCTTTCTGTCTGCCAACAATTCCGCTTATGAGTCCCAGAAAATTTCTCTGATAGAAATGTACTACGACTCAAGGACTACTTTCTGTTTACCAGCAAACTTTTTTACATTCAATACAGTTAGTTCCAGTGGTTTAAAGTTTACAATTTTTACATAAACTTGTTTAAGGTTTTGTCTCAGACTTATCCGTTTATAAGTCGAAACAGATTAAATAAAATTAAAATAAAGTACAAAAGTTCCAAAGGCTACAAGTCGCAGCAAACTGCGCTTAAAAATTCAATATTGAGTTACTTCTGGAGGTGTAAAGTTCGAAATTAATAGTGTAAGATTAGCGAGAAAACACATTTTCCCTTTAGTCTAGCAGTGTACCATGGGGCCTTATCGTCCCAAATCCAATAAAATGGGCAACCGCACGTGGAGAAAGAACTGTGCGCTAGCATAGATCTGGGCGAATTTTTATGTAATGCGGCTGAATCCGTCCGCGTTGGCAAAAGTCTGCAAAAAAGGACTTTCCGGTCTATAGTCCAGGTTTTAGCCCGGACTGCTTCGGATCAGGACTATAGTCCTTAAAATAACAGACTAAGTCTCGGACTGAGTCCTTCATAAAAAACAGAATCATTTATGCAGGGAAAACATACCCAGACACTAGACTGGCTTTTCGCTGAAAAATCAGAGAATAATGCTGGTACCTACTACATGATGGTATTCACTTTCTAGTGCTTTTCTGTTCAGATCTGATTCAATAGTCAATGAAAAGAACTTTACAATCAATGAATACATTCGAGCATACATATACATATATTATAGGTGCTACTATAAATACATTTTGTAACAAACTTTACTCAGATTCAAGTAAAAAATAGCACATATTACTGACCAAACAGTTCAGAGTTAAATTTCAAAAGAATTTCCATTTCAATATACTCATCGCTTGAATTATGACGATTTTTATCTAAAATCATACTTGCACAATTAAACACGCGTTCACATGGTGCCGACGTTGCGGGAATGGCCAAAATCGTGAATGCAAGTCTGGAGTGTATGCTTCGTATGAATCCAATAAGATTTAATCTTGAAACCAAAATATGAAAAAAAATTTTGAATTCAACAAAATTTAGTCTTGAAACCAAAATATGAAACTCTTTATGTTTATACAGCCAATTATGTTCCGAGGTTCTTACAAAAAATGACAGTGGATATTGGGGACAATACTTTTATTGAAAAACATTGATAATATAAACTTAACTATAGCTGTTGTTGAGTTGACAACTACTTAACTGTTGTATAGTTGACAACCCCGCCTGTTTATTCCGCCTCCACTGAACAAACAAAACATCTCTTTGAGTTCAGTTTGAAAATCAGACAATAAATGAAAAACTGACGTGAACATAGGCGTTAAACGCAAACAACACTCCTCAAAGAGAAGGAAGACTTGCAAAACGCACGTCAAACGTCGGATAGCACAACGTGGAAGAAGTTAGAGCTTTTGTCCGGTAGGTCGGACTATGGACTTAGTCCGCCAAAAAAAGGACTAGTCCGTTTCCGGACTAACGGGCTAAAACAAAAGACTAGGACTATAGTCCAAAGACTAAAGGACTTAGTCCGGACTATAGTTCTTGCTATAGTCTGTTTCATTTGTTCGAGAGCTTTTTAGTCAATTCTTATGAGGGCTACAGTAAGCGAAACAAGACGAATTACTGTAATTCGGCAGATCAGCTCAGCGAGGGCGAGTGGCTGGAATTCTTCCATTCTTAATGCACTAATCCGCCTATATAAATTTAATTTAGGCATTTAATCAGTACTGGGACATACTACAGTAAGTGCGCTAAATAAAAAGCTATCGGGTGGAATCGAACCCAGTTGCTTCGACACGACAAGCAGACGTTTTACCACTGAGCTATGAGGGAGTTTGCGGCGTTTCTTAACATTTTACTCTATTGTGTTTAAAGTGTCAACCAAGGATAAGCTGAATGCGCGATTTTTATCTGTAAGTTGATTAATTTGCTGGAAGACGAGAATAAATTATGTCGCAAAAATGTTATTGAAAAACCCTTTTCTGCTACGTAACTACAGTGAGATCTAGCGAACTACAGTAAATAAGAAAGAAGGGATTACTGTAGCCTCCAAAAACATTTACTGGAAAATGTAACTGCGAGAGTTACACGGTAGGCGAACCTGCCTTAGCAGGTCGCGATAGCCATAACATAGCCAATACTAGTAGCTATCTATGATAGTGCACTGTGGGCTATGCCTTCGGTCTTCCCATTATTTCCCCAAATTTTCAATAATAAAAAACATTTAGATACTTGTCCGGTAGCATAGAGTTAAGTGTATGA
>JAVLUZ010000836.1:128488-173976 GCA_036768485.1 Mermis nigrescens | reverse complement strand
CCATCTGCTAGAGTTTTTTTGTAAACAAATAATATCTTAACCAGTAATTAGAATGAAAAATTGAATGACTCTGCAATGGATCAGCGAGCGGTTTTTATATTTTTTATATCTAGCTGAGCTGCCCGGCGTTGCCCTGGCTGACTTGGAACCTGATAGCTGTATGGAATTGAGATGTCTCTTGTATTTTTTATTTTCGGGACTTTTGATGTTTTTGGGATATTTCTAAAAAATTGTTGGTAAAAACATATTGTATTTTTTAAATTTTTTAATTGTCTTTTGTCAACCATTTCTTTGATTAAATCCATATTTCTAACGTTATAGAATGGTTCTGAGAACTCTTTATCCTAAATCATATTTTTGATGTTCTGGGATGTTCTGGAAATTATACCATTAGATGGTTTGCGATATTTAAAAATTTTGTTTGATCATAACCATATTTTTAACGTTTTGGAATATTAAAGAAACTTTTTGGTCAAAACCATACTTTTTTGATGTTTTGGAGGTTTAAAACCTTTTTTAATCCAAAACCATTTTTTGATGTTTTAAGATGTTTAAAGATTTTTTTGGTGCAAACCATATTTTTGATGTTTTGGGACACCAATCTTACAGCACAGATGTGTTATAGCACTGGGTATGCTTTATCACGTCCTATCTTGTAGCATCGAGGTATGTTATATCACGTCCTATCCTGTAACACTGAGTATGTTATATCACGTCCTATCTTAAAGCATGGGGCATGTTATATCACGTCCTATTGTATAGCATGGGGTATGTAACATCACGTCCTATTGTATAGCATTGAGTATGTTGTATCACGTCCTATCTTATAGCGTCGGGTTCAACTTTGTACAATGTTCAACTTTGCCTTCATTGTAAACAAATGCAAAAAGTTGCATTTTAAATTAGCCGCTAGAAGCAAAAACATTTTGGATTTGTATTTTCGAAAGCCGCATGTTTGCTGCTTTCTTTCGAAAGCTGCATGTTTGCTGCTTCCGATTGCTTCGCATTAAATTTCACGCGCGCTGGTTTACAAGGTCAAAATTTTGACTTGGTGCAAGCTCTTTTTCAGTGATTAATCATGTTTATAAGTACCCGTACGTGATTTCCTTTCAGCCCGTCTCATACATGTTTTATGATGCCGGATCGTATATTTAAAGTAGTGAATATGGAATCAGCGGTCTCAGAAACCCCAGGGGCCAAATTTTGGAAACAGCAGTCAATGTGTGCTTCTGCAAAAAGACAAAAATCTAAATTTTACGCTATGCATAGGGTACCTTTGGGCTCCCGTATCTCAGAAACCAATCCTAAAATTTTCTTCAAATTTTACAGTAAGGTCAGTCATAAGATATCCAAAGAATTGGTGGAAATTTTAAAAAAATTTATTTCGCTGCGATTTGAGATATTTGATAAAATACATTTGTAAATCACGTTTTTCTTACGGCAAAACATCAGTTTACAATGTAGTGTAAAGTGGTTTACACCAGTCGATAGCGCATAAGAAGTTGATCTAGGGTGGCTTTAAAATTTTACCCTGCGGCAATTGCATAAGCGGCTAGAGCTACCTGCAAAACCTTTTACATAAATCCGTAGTTTCCGGGTTTCAGGAGTCCGATCGAGCCATTTTGATCAAAAAAATTGTAATTAGCGCTCGAGAATACCCATTGAGTGAAAATATAAGTATCACAAAATTATCCAGTAAAAACTTTTGCCTCACAGACACACACACACTTACACATAAGAATTTTTAACGGCAGTAAGCCTAGGGTTACGATGATTATATATCAGAATAATGCCATAATCGAAATCTGCCAGCTTATTGTTGGGATAATTTTAAAATTTATGACCAAAGTTGTGTGAAAGAGACTATAATTAAACTTTTAGGGCCGGATGACAGAAGGCGATTTAGTTTAAGTTCGATTTAGCGTTAAATCGAATTTAAACTACGCTTCAATCAAAGCCGAGCTTAAATCTCGATTTATGCCAAGTCGAGTTTAAATCGACTTGGTATGACAGAAGGCGATTTAAAGTCGATTTCCGTAAACCTAGCTTAAACTCGATTTAAGGTGACAGTTTGGAATCATTGTACACAATATTTCATGTTTGTAATAATAATTTCATATTAAAACCTCATTTTTGTAAAGTTCGTGTTGTGTCTCCACCTGTTAGTAAAACTACTGGGTGCCTTTTTCAAGTACTGCTATTTGTGCTGCTTAAATAAAATGAGTACGGATAAGAAAAAGGATCGGGATAGTAAGTTTTCACTATTGGAAATCAATTATCTTATCGTATGCGTCTCAGAACATTTGATTGTACTCGAAAACAAGAAAACAGACAGTAATGCAACAAATTCGAGGAATAAATCGTGGAGCGCTATAGCCGAAGCTCTTAAAGAAAATCCGAATGTAAAACACGGATTCCAGCACAACTTGAATCGAAGTGGAAGAACTTGAAGGCAGTAAGAAATATTTTTCACGTAAATATTATAAGTTAATACACAGGGTGGCTCAAAACGAAATCCATGTCGTAAAACTACAATATACTCGTACATAATACCTTTAAGATAGTTGATTTCAGCTACTTAAATAAATGCAGTCAACATTATCGTAGGCTTAGAAATATGTTAATTCCGTCAAGTTTAGTGCATTCTATGAAAATTTTGAAGCTAAGAATATCAACAACGCTACTGTTTATCAAAGCTAGTAGAATAGTATTAGCAATATGTTCTTGATGTCTCAAAGCGAAAATGTTTCGCATAAAGCATGAGTAAATAGCAAACAGAGTGGAAACTGAGAAAGCTAAAGTAATCAATTTATTTTTGATAAAAATAAATACATTTACAAAAATTTAATTTTCTTGCACACAACAAAATTTTTAAAGGTGACGTTTTGAGAACTTTTGCAGACAGCTTTGTCTTCTTTTGAAAGCAACCCGCTGCTTTCTAGCTTTCTAGCTGCTGTTCAAAAGATATTAACACATCGGTTTTGTTTTCTTGGTCACCCTGTAGAAGTACCAGCCATTTTACATATACTGAATCTAATTTCTTTCAACAGGGTGGCCACTCACCCAGGAATCCGGAAAACCCGGGAAAAGCCCGGGAATTTTTTCGGCACCCGGGAAACCCGAGAAAAAACCGGGATTTTCGTCACGAAATTTAGTTTAAACTCAGTTTTTGGAGGCCAAAAATATTAAAATAATAGTACAATGTTACATTTTTTATCGCTTTTAGTATCATACTACTTTACGTGTTTTCATATTTTGTCATGTAGCATTTATTTCCGTTTTTCTTCTCGCCCATTGTCACATGGTTAATTGCTATTTGTGTATTCTCTCTGTTTGATATAGCTAGTAGCTATTTGTACTATTGTTCGCTAAGACGTTTTTGCAACAGTGTTTTTTTGTAATTCTCGGCAAAGACTTTCGGGACCGTCTTTGTACATATACAAAGATTTTTGGGAAGACTAAAATTGCAAAAAAGGTCTGAAATTCGCAACAATTTTTGGCGCTCAGCGCCGAAATGAATAATTGTGTGTCATATATATCTTTATAATAGCAGAAATCGTATTTCGAAAGGGAAAATATTGAATTTTTCGGCGCTTCGCGCCGTTTTAAGATGATTCTTAATGATTTTTGCCCTCATAAAACCAGGAATTTACCAAAATACACTACCAAAGGTCGAACAACTCTGTTTTTACCACACTAAAGTCGCTACCGTACTACATATATCATAGTATCCAAAAATTTGTGAGTACAAAAATGTACAAAGTCTTTTAGGGACCATCTTTGTATATGTACAAACGGACCTTGAACAAAAAAACACTGCCTGGAAGCCATTTTCTGTTCATGTAGGTTTCAAAACAATTTTAACATCTATTTTTGCATAGTTTTCTTCTATTTTCAATTAAAAATTCCGATGTTTTGCATCAAATGCTATAAGTACAGGAAATCAAGCAGTAAATCATGCTTCTAGACGTCTATCCGCCTTGATTTCACAAATTTTTCGGCGCTTCGCGCCAGAGTTTTGTTAAAGTCAAAGAAATTAAATGATTTTTTCGCCCAAAATTGTCTAACATTTTAAAATTTTTAGAAAAAATATTGCGTCAGGTGATTTTATGTAAAAGTATAAAATGTAAAACACCGTAAAAACGCCATTTCGCGCATTAAGAGCAAATTTTTAAACCTATTTTTGACTTTTTCTGGAAAAGTTGGCATACCGCCCCCCTTAAGAAAATTCTAGATCCGCCACTCATCCTATATATCTTCAAAATAGCAGAATTTGCATTTAGAATGGAAAACTGCCAAATTTTTCGCTTCGCGAGTCGAATTTTTAGTAATTTTCGGCTTGAGAAACCCAGAAATTAGCTGAAATACACTACCAAAGATCGAAAACTCTATTTTGCCACACTAAAATCGCTACTGTACTATTTTATAGGCTGTGAGAACTGCTATCGACAACTCGTTAGCATCATTGAAAAAGAAATTATGATTGTTCCAAAATGTTTCGTGTAGTATTTGCATTTATTTGATTAAAAGTTGCTTGTGCCTTATCCTTTCTCATGTTCTTATCATGACACTTCTTCGTATATAGTGTGCGTTTACAGCATGATTTAAAACCGGGAAATTGTCCGTAAATCACCCGGGAAACCCCAGAAAAACCCGGGAATTTTATTTCGGGCCTGTTTCAAAATAATCGGTCACAATTGTGTGGCGTTTAGCCAATCCTTGATTATTGTTAAACACTGGATATTCAGCTTCTTCGTTTACTGACATTTGGAATTCTGCTTGCACGTCATCGTCTTGTAGATCACCACGCATCTGCGCAAAGTTATGAAGCACACAGCAGGCAACTATGATAACTCCACATTTCACAGGATTATATTGTATTATTTGACCAAGGCAGGGAAATCTTCTTTTAGGATTCCGTTCAGCCGTTCTATGACCATCCTAAATGAAGATAGAGCAAAGTTATACCCCTTTTCAGCAGGATTTTGGAGGTTGGCTAATGGAGTCATCGAATATCGTAAGCCGGGATAACCTCGATCATCCACAATGTGGAAACGACCGGGCAGTCCGTCTAGCTTCTCCTTTACGCGCGATTCGTGAAAAATTCTTGCATCATGGGTACTTCCCATCATACTAGCAACAATATTTCTGATGATGAGCTTGTGGTCGCACATTATTGCACATTGATCGAAAACCATCACTTCCTGTTTCTGTAGAGTTCTGTATCATTTCCGCCTGGGTTGATAATGGGCACACCACACCTGGGCGTGGGGGATTTGGGGGTATGCATCCCCCGAGAAACCAAAATACCCCCCATAAATCAAAATACCCCTCCAGAATTCAATTTTTGAAATTTTTTTTGTTTTTTTTTTGCAATTTTTGATGCCATTAGATTGTGCTCAATGAGAAACGTCGAAAAACGGTGTTTTTTCGCCATACCACCACTTTTAAGGCCATTTTTTGATTTTTGAAAAATCTTGCACCCCCCCCCAGAATTTTCTTGCAGCCAACGTATGATGGGCACGTGTGTACAATCAATTGCACCAAGAACTCCTAAGAAATTTCTTTTTTCATAGAATCTTTCCTGAATTTCTTGATATTCATCTTCATTCGGAAAGTTGATAAATTTTGGTTTCAATTCCGCAATAGCTTCGAATACGCTGTGGACAACACGTGACACTCCCGACTGGCTTACACCATGTACTACTTTTCAAATGAATTCATCCGACTCATAACATTTTGGGCAATGTCAATTTCTAAATCAGAATCGCTTAAAAGCTCGACAAATTCAACAAATTCGACTGCATTCATGATTTGCGAAATTATAATATGAATGTGTTTCATCCAGTTAAATCGACGATAAACCTGCCCCTGCCAGGCTTAAAATCTCGATTTAAAACGGTCAAATTTTAAATTGAGTTTAGTCTAAATCGCTTTCTGTCATACCACAAAAATTAAATCGAGTTTTAAAATCACGTTTAAGTCGACTTTAAACTGGGCTTAATGCTAAATCGCCTTCTGTCAACCGGCCCTAAATCTGACTTATGTTCACACGTAGGCGGGGATGGGTTGTGTGGGGTAGACTCCCAGAAGAAACCAAAATATTCCCAACTAGAATTCAATTTTTGAAAATTTGTTTGTCTTTTCCGCATTTTTTATGCCAATGAATAGAGCTCGAAGAGAAACGTTTAAAAATGGTGTTTTTTCGCCTAACCACCACTTTTAAAAAATTTTATTATATATATATATATATATATATATATATATATATATATATATATATATATATATATATATATATATATATATACTAGTTGAGCTGCCCGGCGTTGCCCGGGCTGAACTTAGGCCTGATAGCTATCTGGAATTAATATGTCTCTTGTATTTTTTATTTTTCAAGACTTTTGATGTTTTTGGGATATTTCTAAATAAATTGTTGGTACAAACCATATTTTATTTTTTGGATTTTTTTAAAATGTCTTTTGTCAACCATTTTTTTGATCAAATCCATATTTTTGACGTTACAGAATGGTTTTGAAAATTGTTTAGCCATAATCATATTTTTGATGTTCTGGGGTGTTCTGGAAATTTTTTCAATAAAACCCATATTTTTGAAGTTTTGGGATGTTTTGGAAAATTTTTTTCGTCAAGCCATATTTTTGATGTTTTAGGATGTTTTGAAAAATTTTTTCGGTCAAACCATATTTTTAATGTTTTAAAAATTTTTTGTTTGTTGTAGCAAAGGGTGTCATATATCACGTGATATGTTATAGCTGATGGTATCTCCTATCTTATATCACTGCATGTTATGGCACTGACAGGGTATCTATACCAAACCTATCTTATAGCATTGCCTATCTCGTAGCACAGGGTATCTTATATCCCATACTATCTTATAACATTGCCTATCTTGCATCTCGGGGTATCTTATATCACTTCCTATCTTATAGCATTGCCTATCTTGTAGCCCGGGGTGTCTTATATCACGTCCTATCTTATAGTATTGCCTATCCTGTAGAACAGAGTATCTTATATCACGTCCTATCTTATAGCATTGCATATCTTGTTGCCCATAGTATCTCATACCATGCCTATCTTATAAAATTGCCTATGTTATAGCATCATTTGGTTAAACCCGTATTTTGATGTTTCACAGTGCCGACCAATGCTATAACATATAACAATGTACATAGTGTTGCCAGGCATGCTCCTCTTGGCCGGGGTATCCCTATACAAACAGTATAAACTGATTTTTGAAAAAAATGGCAAAAAATCGGCCATCTCCCGAAATCGTGGAGGCTTATAGCACAGGGGCCAAACCCTGCTCCTTCCCTGCCCAGGGCCAATGGGTGCGTTTGTCGAAATTTCAAGATCGCTACGGCTCCTTCCCCCATCGGACCGACCTCGGCCCAAAATATCAGCCCACCATATTTCAATTGGGCCGGAGCCAACCCGGCACAAACATACGAACATACAAACAAACAAACTTTCAAAAATATATCGTAGATATATATATATATATACTAGCAAGAAAAAATGCTCCGATGGAACAAAAAAAGGCAGAATATACTTGGAACAAAGAATTATCAAGGACGTAAAAGTTTAAACCCCTGGTACTGTGTATTGATTGTAGAAAAGTTTGAAGATCAGATTCGTTATTGTGACCTCACAGAGAACATTTTAAAAAAATTCATCATCTACGACGCTCTGGGCGTAAAAGATTTTTTCAGTGTAAAGTTTACACCTGCACTAATAACGCAATATTGATTGTAAAGAAACAAAATAAATTTTTGACGTGTAGCGCTTAAGACGAGGCAGATTTTAAAGGTAGTTACCACGTTCTTTCTACTAAGTGGAGAATATGGCAGCGAAAAAATATTTTTTTGTCTAAGACTCTTTACATTAAACCGCCTCTAAATTCGAAAATATTACTTTTTAAGAAAAAAAATATAAGTTTCCCCTAGATTTTATAACCGTCTACCTTTTGAAACCAATCAGACTGCATAGAATGTAAAACTGAGTTAGATATGCTCGGCCACACGAAAACTGTAAAAAACCGTCTAGTTTACACTCCTGTGCAACAACCAATGAGTGTAAAGAAATTTTAAGACCAGATTCGTAACCTACTAATTAGGGAAAACATTTTTAAAAAAATTCATCATCCACAACGCTATAGGCGGAAAAAATTTTTTCAGTGTAAAGTTTACACTTGCACTAATAACGCAATATTGATTGTAAAGAAACAAATAAAATTTTTACGTGTAGCGCTTAAGACGAGGCACATTTTAAAGGTAGTTACCACGTTCTGTCTACCAAGTGGAGAATATGGCAGGAAAAAATATTTTTTTGTCCCAGCCTCTTTACAATAAACCGCCTCTAAATTCGAAAATGTTACTTTTTAAGAAAAATTTAAAAAAGTCTGTCCTAGATCTTTTAACCGTCTACTTTTGAAACCAATCAGACTGCATAGAATGTAAAACTGAGTTAGATATGCTCTTGCACACAAAAACTGTAAAAAACCGTCTAGTTTACACTCCTGTGCAACAACCAATGAGTGTAAAGAAATTTTAAGACCAGATTCTTAACCTACTAATTAGGGAAAACATTTTTAAAACAAAATTGGCCCTCCGCAAATTATTTGAATTTTTGGTGTAAACTTTACATACTCACGACGCGCTCGGTATTGAGTGTAAACAAGAAAAAAAATGGGGCACTAAGTTTTTTTATTATCTACCTTTTTAAAAAAACCGCACCTCTCAGATGTGTGCCGTTATAGCTGTGAGGGGGGGGACATATGTTGGGAGTACCCAAGTATATTATATAGGTACGCGCTGACGCGCTACCTATGATATATATATATATATATATATATATATATATATATATATATATATATATATATATATATATATATATATATATATATATATATATATATATATATATATATATATATATATATATTTATATATATATATATATATATATATATATATATATATATATATATATATATATATATATATATATATAATATACTTATAATATACTTGGTCATCTTTTTTTCTTATATGTTTTTTACAGCGAGTGCGAAATTTGTGTCCCCCCCTCACAGCTATAACGGCACACATCTGAGAGGTGCGGTTTTTTTTAAAAGGTAGATAATAAAAAAACTTAGTGCCCCATTTTTTTTCTTGTTTACACTCAACACCGAGCGCGTCGTGAGTGTGTAAAGTTTACACCAAAAATTCAAATAATCTGCGGAGGGCCAATTTTTTTATAAAAATGTTTTCCCTAATTAGTAGGTTACGAATCTGGTCTTAAAATTTCTTTACACTCATTGGTTGTTGCACAGGAGTGTAAATTAGACGGTTTTTTTACAGTTTTCATGTGGCCAAGCATATCTAACTCAGTTTTACATTCTATGCAGTCTGATTGGTTTCAAAATGTAGACGGTTAAAAAATCTAGGGGAGACTTTTTTTAATTTTTTTTAAAAGTAATATTCTCGAATTTAGAGGCGGTTTATTGTTAGCGCGTACCTATAATATACTTGGGTACCCCTAACACCTGTGCACCCCCTACAGCTATAACGGGACACTTCTGGAAGGTGCGATTTTTTTATAAGAAAGATAATAAAAAAATTCGCTGCTTGTGTTTTTTGTTTTTCTTGAAACTCAAAACTGACTGTGTAAAGAAGGTGTAAAGTTTTTGTGTAACGTTATAACATGGGACAAATTTTGGGACATTTATAATGCGGCATATGGACAACTGAGTATTGATGACTCGAAGAATTGAACCAGCATAGGATAATAGAGGGATGAATTCTACAGATGGCACTTCTTTTGTTTTTTGAGATTCGCATTATTTATCGAATGGCAGTGTAAAGAGTGTGAAAATCTGGGGGTAAAAAAGCACTCTTTGGTCGAGTTTTCAACCTGCTTATGTCCGATACTGAGTCCGGTTATGAGTTTTTCAAAATGTTTTCTGACAGAAATGTAGAGCGGATCAAGGGCTACATTCTGCATATAAGCAAAGTCTTCTATGCTCTATGGTGAGTTAGATCCTGGGGTTTAAAGTTTACACTCTAGTGGATGGTGTAAAAAAACGGATTTTAACTGAGATTTCTCTGCCAAATTTTCCCGCTTATGAGTCAGGGTGAATTGAATACAGCAGTAATAAAGTGCTTCTCAGGGGCTACACATCGCAGCAAACCGCATTTAAAAAAACGCAATATTGAGTTATTTATGGGGGTGTAAAGTTCGAAATTAGAGGTAAAAAATGGGCGAAAAAACACGTTTTTTCCGAATTTTGATTAATAAATCATACCAAATAATTTTTGCAAGATAATTTTGGCACACAGGAATGTACTACGATTTAAAAGCTACAAATTGTACCAAACCGAATTTCTTTAAACTCAATGGGGAGTTCGGTGCGGAATTTTAAAGTTTACAGTGTTCTAAATGATGGAAAATACGTTTTTGTTGCGTTTTTTGTTCCACTTTCTCCGTCCAGAAGTCGGGATAAGTCTAATAGAATAAAAATAAAGTGCTTTATATCGGGTGCATGTCAAAGCAAATTGTCTATACATTAATATTTAGCGAGTGTAAAGTCAAAAATTTGTGTTTAAAATGCGTTTCTGTCTTGTTTTTTCTGCCTGCTTCTCCGGTTATGAGTCAGGGACACGATTATCAAGTCTAGAAATGGACCAGGAACCAAATTTGATATGCCAGTCTGGCGCATATGTTTACACTCTACAGTGTTGTAAAGTGGTTTACACCAATTGTTAGTTTGCACATAGAACATTATGGAGACTTAATTTTTTTCATAAATATTAATCGTAATATCGGAACAATATCAAAATTACGAATCTGACCAAAATTTTCTTTAAACTAGGTGTTTACATGAAGTTTACACTACATATGTATTTATCTTGGTTTTTGAGCATTCCAGAAACCTAATTTTTTCCTGGAGTCTAAAAATTTTCAAAGGATCAAATGTGAGACGTCACGTAGGCGCGTTTGTTTACATCCAACAGTGATGTAAAGTAGTTTACACTCATTGTTTATTTGTCCTCAGACCATTGTAGAGACATAATTTTTTCATGAATGTTGATCATAATATCCGAGTAATTTTTACACTGCATGTTAGCCTTTGTTCTAGAGCATTGCAAAAACCGAAATTTTTTCCTGAGATCTAAAAATTTACAGGGAATGAAATATATACGTCAGTTGGGCGCGCTTGCTTACACTCAGCAGTATTGCAAAGTGGTTTAAACCTAATGTTTATTTGTCTTTAAAACATTATGGAGACTCATTTTTCCATAAATGTTGAAAGTAATATCGGAGCAATATCAAAATTACGAATCCGACTAAAATATTCTTTACAGCTATGTGTTTGTGTAAAGTTTACATTACGTGTTAACCTTAATTCGATAGACTTGCAGAGACTATGTAACTGAAGTCAAGAAATTTTCAAGGATTCATATGTGAGACATCAATTAAGTGAGTTTGTTTACCCTCAAAAGTAATCTAAAGTGATTTAAAAATTATGTTCAAGTGTCCTTAGATCATTGAAGAGATGTAATTTTGTCTTAAATGGGTTGCATTAAAGTTAAATCCTTCTTAGCCGTGTTTATAATATGTTTCACAAAATCTTGCACATGGAGAGCAATCGTTTAATTGATGTAAATTGCCTGCAAAAGTGGTTTAAAATGAACCAGCAATCACACTACTGTGCACAGAAGTCGACAAAGATATGCAGCTTTATTGTAATCATGTACATTAATAAGCCGTAAATCGGAAATACACCATTTGGAATGGAAAAGACTGCAGTTAATGAATACATATGTTAAACTTATTATCATAGGTAGCGCGATAGCGCTACCTATAATATACTTGGCCATCCTTTTTCTTATATGTTTATCACAGCGAGTGCGAAATTTGTGTCCCCCCCCTCACAGCAACAACGGCACACACCTGGGAGGTGCGGTCTTTTTTAATCGATGGATAATTAAAAAATTCGATGCCCGTGTTTTTTTCTTTTGTTTACACTCAATACTGAGTTAGCAATGAGCGGGTAAAGTGTAAAGCAAAAATTAAATAATTTGCGGAGGGCCAATGTTTTTTTAAAAATGTTGCCCCCCAGCTGTAGATTACGAATCTGACCTTAAAATTACTTTACACTCAATGGTTGTTGCACAAAAGTGTAAAGTATACGTGTTTTTTACTCTTTGCGTGTCCTTCAGCTTATCTAACTCAATTTTGGTTTCTGTGCAGTCCAATCGGTTCTATAATGTAGAGGGTTGCAAAATCTCAAATCGATTCTTTTTTCTTTCTTATAACGCAATATTTCTTGATCTGTGATCGCTTTAGTGTAAAGGGTTCGAGACGAAAAACGATATCTCTTCAACTACTCCGCTAAGTAGGCGGAACATGCTAATTATGCTTAAAAGGTGCCCTGACCTTAGCGTTACAGATCCCAGTTTATTTTGTTTTATACACCCAATATTGCGGTATTAGTACAAGTGTAAAGTTTACACCGAGGAGCATTTTTGCGCCCAGAGCGTCATGGATGATGAATTTTTTTAAATGTTCTCCGTAAGGTCAGAATAACGAATCTGACCTTTAAACTTTTCTACAGCCAGTGTTTGTTGAGGTAAAAGAGGTGAACTTTGAATTATACCTACATCTATTTTCTAATGCCGATAGACAACTCCGTATTGCATATTTTTGATCAGATTTTTCGTATTTCAGAGGTTTTTGACTCGTCTTAAATAAATAATTATTTTTGTCATCATAAATGCACTATTCTTAAACTTCAGTAGAATGATGAATATCTTTCAAGATAGGATAATCAAGCTGAAATCTGCTGATATGTCGAGTTGGCGCAGTGGTTGACAACTCCGTTCTCGGATGCGGTATTAAACAAAGAATGATGGATTCGAATCTTCTGAATGCTGACTTTTTTCATTTTTTTTAATTCTCTTGGCAAAACCATGTACTTCATTTGACTCATATATCTATTTAGGTTCTCCAGATAACACTTTTTCGTTTTTTGAATTTCGCCTCACTTCTCGAATGGGAGTGTAAAGAGTGTGAAAATCTGGGTGCGAAAATACACATTTTGGCCGAGCTTTCGACATGTTTATGTCTGCCAACAACTCCAGTTATAGTTTTAGGAAATTTTTTCTGACAGAAATGTACTTCGGATCAAGGGCTATCTTGTGCTTACCAGCAAACTTTTTTACAATCAATACGCAGTTAGTACCAGGGCTTTGAACTTTACTCTCTAGTGGATGAGTAAAAAACAGATTTTGTCCAAGATTTCTGTGCCAAAAGTTAGGGTTAATTAAATAAAATAGAAATAAAGTAACTTCTAATGGCTACACGTCGAAGCGAGCTGCGTTCAAAAAAACGTTATATTGAGTTGTTTATGGGGTGTAAAGTTCGAAATCTGAGGTGTAAAGTGGGCGAAAAAAACAGGTTTTTTCGTATTTTGATTGATAAATCATATCAAATATTTTGCAGAACATGAGTTGGGCACATACAAACCTACTACAATCAAAGGGCAACAAACTGGCCCGAACCGAATTTATTTACATTCAATGGGCGTTAGGTTCAGATTTTTAAAGTTTACAATGTGGTGGACAGTGGAAAATACGTGTTTGTACATTTTTTGTTCGCCACTTTCTCTGTTCAGAAGTCGGGCGAGGTCGAATAGGATAAAAATAAAGTAAAATTCTAGTTTTTTTCCACGTTAAAATCAGAATTGAGAATCTGACTGTTAGTATTCTCTACACTTAGTAGTTTTGTAAAATTTGCACAATTCATTTGTTGTTAACGTGTAGTTTATACTACAAATTTATTTTACTACCAAATCTGAGCGTTAGTGTTCCTTACACTTGATATTTGCGTGAAATTTTGGAATTTTTGCCGAAAAACTTTGTTTTTTAATTTACCAACATCCCACCTTTTCAATTCTCTTAAAGTTTAAAATCTTTTACCATTCTCTTCATAATTTAATGGTAGGTTTAAACTTTAAGTTTCTCTTGGTTTACAACTCTCGCTTAGCAAGCTCATTTTTCAAAACTTTTTCATAGTGATCAATCGCGTTTAGTTCGGAATTGGTGGACGGCCCTTATTTTATTACTCGGCTTAAATTATCAAAGTGACTGCCTTTTGATTATTTTCTTTATCGCAAATTCAAACACCCAAATTTCAGTTTAAAAATCATAAAAATTATTTCATTATTTTTATGTAAGATGACTGGCTGGTTTAGAGCTCTTTTTTGTTGTTTTCACTGTTCATTGTGCTCGTAGGAATCGGAAAAGAAATAGTTTTTCGCCATAGGTTTTCTCTGGCCAAAACAAGTTAACAAAGCTTTTTGCGTTAATTATTATTTTGGTCCAAAATAGGTCAACTGACCTAGGGCAAAATTCCGGGGCTACTTAATTACTACTGCGTTAGGTTTTTAGGGCATAGCTGCCAATAGCTCCGTAGGTACTGACGAATTTAGGTCCGAGGAGTTTGAGACCGTAGTTATTGAGGGTCGTGTTGTTGAGTCCGGCGTTTCGCCCTAACAACCTGACCAGCGCTAAGTGTAGCCAGGTACTTAAGTAAGTCCCGTAGGTACGTTATATGTCGTTTCCAAGTTAATTTAAATGTGGAACGACCTCTATAACTTACAGGACTGTTTAGAATGTAACATATATTTACTATAGCTAATAAAAAATAGTAAACTTTATACTTCCGACAATCAAGAGCATATCTAACTCAGTTTTAAATTCTATGCAGTCTGATTGATTTCAAAAGGTAGACGGTTATAAAATCTAGGGAGTCTCTTTTTTGAAACAATATTTTTTAAATTTAGAGGCAATTAATTTATGTTAAGAGCAATATTGTTTTCCGCGTTCTTGGACTGCTGTCATTATTGTGGTATGTTACTGTATGTGTTTGCTGACTGATGCACTGAAATCATGCTAATTAAAAGTGGGGTACTAGCAAAGAAAAATGCTCCGATGGAACAAAAAAGATGAATATACTCGGAATTGTGGATTATTAAGGATGTAAAAGGAGGGGACTAGGAAGAATCTACCTAAAGTCGCAAAATCTGCTAAAAATCACACTTTCTCTAAGCAACGCAAAAAATCGAAGTATATTCTGCGGTCAACACATTAGAATAAATATTTAACCATGAATATGATTGAAAAAGCAGCACGTTAGCTATGCAGCAGCTATCGGAAATGATATCGAGTAACAGTCTTTCTAAGCCAATTGAATGAAATAGCAAACATCGATGCATCCAAAACAATTGCAATAATTGTTGGTTCAAAACAGTAGGGAACGCGTGAGGTGACTTGAAACAGACTAAATGTAGGTACACTAGCATGCCTGTAACGATTGTGTGCACTAATCAATCGGCCCCTGCTTTGCTTGCTATAATACTCATAGCAAAATAAAACAACTTTAAATACAATACCACTAAGTTTTCTTTCAATCAGGATACGAAGCTAGTCAGTGTTGCTACTTGCCAGCAATTTAAAAAAGGAAACATTATAGATTTCGTTTATTATCTGAAATTTTGAAAATTATTTAAAAAAGCCACTTTTTAGAGGCCGCAGAATATACTTCGATTTCTTGCGTTGCTTAAAGAAAGTGTGATTTTTAGCAGATTTTGCGACTTTAGGTATATTCTTCCTAGTCCCCTCCTTTTTACATCCTTAATAATCCACAATTCCAAGTATATTCATCTTTTTGTTCCATCGGAGCATTTTTCTTTGCATATGTATATATATATATATATATATATATATATATATATATATATATATATATATATATATATATATATATATATATATATATATATATATATATATATATATATATATATATATATATATATATATATATATATATATATATATATATATATATATATATATATATATATATATATATATATATATATATATATATATATATATATATATATATATATATATATATATATATATATATATATATATATATATATATATACTAGCAAAGAAAAATGCTCCGATGGAACAAAAAGATGAATATACTTGGAATTGTGGATTATTAAGGATGTAAAAGGATAGGACTAGGAAAAATCTACCTAAAGTCGCAAAATCTGCTAAAAATTACACTTTCTCTAAGCAACGCAAAAAATCGAAGTATATTCTGCAGCCTCTAAAAAGTGTCTTTTTTAAATAATGTTGAAAGTTTCAGATAAGAGTGTATAAACGAAATCTGTAATGTTTATTTTTTTAAATTAATGGCAAGTAGCAACGCTGACTAGCTTCGTATCCTGATCGATAGAAAATTAAGTGGTATTGTATTTAAAGTTGTTTTGTTTTGTTCTGAGCATTAAAGCAAGCAAAGCAGCGGCCGATTGATTAGTGCACACAATCCTTAAGGGCATGCTAGTGTACCTACATCTAGTCTGTTTCAAGTCAACTTGAGTGTTTCCTACTGTTTTAAACCATTCATTCAATTGGCTTAGAAAGACAGTTAGTTTACTCAACATCATTTCCCATAGCTACTACGTAGCTAATGTGCTGCTTTTTCAATCATTTTATGGTTAAATATTTATTTTAATCTGTTGGCCGCAGAATATACTTCGATTTTTTGCGTTGCTTAGAGAAAGTGTGATTTTTAGCAGATTTTGCGACTTTAGGTAGATTTTCCTAGTCCCATCCTTTTACATCCTTAATAATCCACAATTCCAAGTATATTCATTTTTTTGTTCCATCGGAGCATTTTTCTTTGCTAGTACCCCGCTTTTAATTAGTATGATTTGAGTACATCAGTCATTAAACACATACAGTAACATGCCATTATAATGACAGCAGTCCGAGAACACGGAAAGCAATACTGTTCTTAACATCAGCATTATCCTTCTCAAACAAGACAACCTTACATTATTTTAACAGATCAAAGTTTTTCAGCATTAACTTTACGCAAATTTCAAGTGTAAGGAACACTAACGCTCAGATTTGGAAGTAAAATAAATTTGTAGTATAAACTACATTTTAACAACAAATGATTAGTGCAAATTTAACACAACTACTAGGTGTAGAGAAAACTAGTAGTCAGATTCTCAATTCTGATTTTACGTAGAACATTTTGAAAAAAATTAAGCTTCCGCAAGGCTCTAGAACAAGAGTTGACTTAATAGGCAGTGTAAACTTTACACAACCACAGAGTTTAAAGAAAATTTCAGTCGGATTCGTTATTCTGATATTACGATCAACATTTTTGAAAAAATTAAGTCTCCACAATGGCCCAAGGACAAATAAATATCAGATGTGTTAACGTAGACTCAAGCTACGTTCACTTCGCTTACTTAACATGAATCTCAAGCTTATGCGCTCACACGGGGGTTCTCGCCTTTTTTAGGAGTTCGATCACCAGCCGGCGATTTGGGGGTAAGCGGCCCGGCTTATTCAAGGTAGCCCGTCCCTCTACGCACGCACCTAGTGAAACTTACTTACTTAACCCCTTTGAGATTAAGTACCTAATTAAAGTAAGTTCCCCGGAAACCTAATTGAGGGCTCAAAAAGATTATTATTTAACTTGTTTTGGACCGAATTCCGGTGCTTCAAAATATTAAGGGTTCCTAAGTATAGTGTAGCACAAGGACAGAATTCAACAGCACGGAAATTCAACCGAGCCCAGCATCGTTAATTAAATAATTAATTTTTACAATATTTTTTGGACAGAAAAATTATGAAGCAATTAAAAAGCGACAGCATGGAGGATACATGCTGCTGACTGTCGTGTTACACTAATCGGGTAAAATCAAACAATGTAATTAAACAAGGGCACGAAACCCTGCCAAAGGCATACAACAACTGATGCCAATTGGCACAAACACGAATGATAAAAAACAAAGCATACGGCGAAAAGAAGTGTGCACACTACGCAGGAAAACTAACAGACGAGTTCTGCAGCCAAGCAGATAAAAAGGCACGTACGGAGTCTGTTCACGTACGGCGACGAAGAAAAAAGATACGCTCAGCGCGGAAGCTGGCGGAGAGGCTCTCAGGCTCAAAAACTAATTGTAAAATGTAAAATCTTAAAGTGCCGTCAAAACTGCGCTCGCACGCAGTTTTAACTGATGCGGAAAAAGAGGCGTAACAATACAAACCAAGAGATGAAAAGGATCTATGAATACGACAATAGGCCTATGGGCAAAAGCTTACGGTAAAGGCAGTGGCGGATCTAGGATTTTCCTAAGGGGGGCGGTACCACTAAGGGGGGCGGAACCCTGACTTGGGCGGAAAAATTAACCGTTTTAACCCGAAAATCGCTTAAAAATGCTTAATTTTGCGCACTTTTTTGGGCCAATGGGGGAGGCGGCCGCCCCCCCCCTAAATCCGCCCCTGGGTAAAGGTAAGTACAAACGAGACAGGCACAAATATGAGACACACACATATGATCCTTTAACACACGTAAGATTTGATAACACATATACCAATTCGTACTCAAGTCGCATTAAGCCCGAGTACCCATTTTCCTATCCGGGATTTTGATTGAAAATATGTGTGGGAATGGAATGGAAGATATGATAATTTTTAGGGGAAGGTGGTCCCGGGCGACTCACTTAAGCGTTGCGCTTAACGGTCGTGTACGTGCGTATGAAAATTGAGCACAAGAATGTTCATCTTGAGCAATCAATCGGTTTTTTTCATCTGTTTCAAAAAAACCCAAACCGATTTTTTTCCCGAAAAATTTTTTCAGTGTAAAGTTTACAAACATAAGTTTGGCACATACAAACGTACTACAATAAAGGGCTACAAACTGGCCCAAACCGAATTTATTTACACTCCACTTTCTCTGTTCAGAAGTCGGGAGAGGTCGAATAGGATTAAAATAAAGTACTTTCTAAGGGGTGGCGAACAAAAATATGAAGTGAAGAAGTCGAGAGAGGTCGAATAGGATAAAAATAAAGTACTTTCTAAGGGGTGGCGAACAAAAATATGGACAAACACGTATTTTTCACAGTCCACCACATTGTAAACTTTAAAAATCTGAACCGAACGCCCCATTGAGTGTAAATAAATTCGGTTTGGGCCAGTTTGTAGCCCTTTGATTGTAGTACGTTTGTATGTGCCAAACTTATGTTCCGCAAAATATTTGATATGATTGTTTTATTCGCCTATTTTACACCTCAGATTTCGAACTTTACACCCCATAAACAACTCAATATTACGTTTTTTTGAACGCGGTTGGCTTCGACGTGTAGCCCTTAAAAGTTACGTTATATTTATCTATTTAAATTATCTTAACTCATAAACGAAATAGTTGGCAGAGAAATCTTGGACAAAATCTGTTTTTTTACTCATCCACTAGAGTGTAAAGTTTAAACCCCTGGTACTGTGTATTAATTGTAGAAAAGTTTGAAGGTCAGATTCGTTATTCTGACCTCACAGTAAACATTTTTAAAAAAAATTTATCATCCACGACGCTCTGGGCGGAAAAAATTTTTTCAGTGTAAAGTTTACACCTGCACTAATAACGCAATATTGATTGTAAAGAAACAAAATAAATTTTGACGTGTAGAGCTTAAGACGAGGCAGATTCTAAAAGTAATTACCACGTTCTTTCTACTAAGTGGAGAATATGGCAGGGAAAAAATATTTTTTGTCTCAGACTCTTTACAATAAACCGCCTCTAAATTCGAAAATATTACTTTTTAAGAAGAAATAAAAAAAGTTTCTCCTAGATTTTATAACCGTCTACCTTTTGAAACTAATCAGAGTGCATAGAATGTAAAACTGAGTTAGATATGCTCTCGCACATGGAAACACTAAAAAACCGTCTAATTTACACTCCTGTGCAACAACGAATGAGTGTAAAGAAATTTTAAGACTAGATTCGTAACCTACTAATTAGGGAAAACATTTTTTTTTAAAATTCATCATATACGACGCTATGGGCGGAAAAAATGTTTTCAGTGTAAAGTTTACACTTGCACTAATAACGCAATATTGATTGTAAAAAAACAAAATAAATTTTGACGTGTAGCGCTTAAGACGAGGCACATTTTAAGGGTAGTTACCACGTTTTGTCTACCAAGTGGAGAATATGGCAGGGAAAAATTTTTTTGTCTTAGACTCTTTACAATAAACCGCCTCTAAATTCGAGAATATTACTTTTGAAAAAAATAAAAAAAAGTCTCCCCTGGATTTTCTAACCGTCTGCATTTTGAAACCAATCAGACTGCATAGAATGTAAAACTGAGTTAGATATGCTTGGCCACATTAAAACTGTGAAAAAACCGTCTAATTTACAGTCCTGTGCAACAACCAATGAGTGTAAAGAAATTTTAAGACCAGATTCGTAACCAACTAATTAGGGAAAACATTTTTTAAAAAAATTGGCCCTCCGCAAATTATTCGAATTTTTGGTGTAAACTTTACACACTCACGACGCGCTCGGTTTTGAGTGTAAACAAGAAAAAAAATGGGGGCACTAAGTTTTTTTATTATCTACCTTTTAAAAAAAACCGCACCTCTCAGATGTGTGCCGTTATAGCTGTGAGGGGGGGACACAAATTTCGCACTCGCTGTGAAAAACATATAAGAAAAAAGGATGGCCAAGTATATTATGAGTAGCGCTATCGCGCTACCTATGATATATATATATATATATATATATATATATATATATATATATATATATATATATATCATAGGTAGTGCGTTAGCGCGTGCCTACAATATACTTGGGTACCCCTAACACCTGTGCACCCCCCAACAGCTATAACAGGACACATCTAGAAGGTGCGGTTTTTTTAAAAGATAGATAATAAAAAAATTCGCGGCCCATGTTTTTTTGTTTTTCTTCAAACTCAAAAGTGGCTGTGTAAAGAAGGTATAAACTTTTTGTGTAACTTTATAACATAGGATAAATTTTAGGAGGTTTATTAGGCGGCATGTGGACAACTCAGTATTGACTCCTCGAATAAGTTTAATGGCACAGATTTGTAGAGGGAGGGATGCTCCAAATAGCTTTTTTTTGTTTGTTGAAATTCGCATTAGTTCTCGAATGGGAGTGTAAAGAGTTCGAAAATCTGGGGATGAAAAAGCACATCTTGGTCAAGTTTTCAACTCGTTTATGTCTGATACTAACTCCGGTTATGAGTTTTTAAAAATATTTTCTAACAGAAATGTAGAGCGGATCAAGGGCTACAATCTGCTTACAAGCAGACTTTTCTACGCTCAATAGGAAGTTAGGTCTTGGGGTTTAAAGTTCACACTCTAAGTCGATGGTGTAAAAAACAGATTTTAACTTAGAATTATCGGCCAGCTTTTTCCGCTTATGAGTCGGGCTAAAATGAGTATAACAGTAATCAAGCAGCTTCTAGGGGCTACACTTTGCAGCAAACCGCGTTCAAAAAAACTCAATATTGAGTTATTTGTGTGAAGTGTAAAGTTCGAAATCAGACGTGAAAAATGGGCGAAAAAACACGTTTTTTCCCCAATTCTGATTGATAAATCATATCAAATAATTTTTGCAACAGAATTTTTGCACATAGAAACGTACTGACGACTCGAAAGCTACAAACTGTACCAAATCCGAATTTCTTTACACTCAATGGGGAATACGGTACGGATTTTTTAAAGTTTACAATGTCCTGAATGATGAAAAATATGTCTTTGTTTGGGTTTTGTTCGCCACTTTCTCCTTTCAGAGGTCAGGATAGGTCCAATAAAATAAAAATAAAGTGCCTTATATGGGGTGTATGTCATAGCGAATCGCGTATGTCTAAAACAATATTAAGCGAGTGTAAAGTAAAGAATGAGGTGCTTTAAACAGGTTTCTGTCTTGTTTCTTTCTGCCAGCTTCTCCGGTTATGAGTCAGGGACATGATTCTCAAGTCTGTAAATGAACCTGAAACCAAATTCGATACGCAATTTTGGCGCGTATGTTTACACTCAACAGTTCAGTAAAGTGGTTTAAACCAATGCTAATTTATCCTTACAACATTTTGGAGACTTACTATTTTCATAAAAGTTGGTCGTAATATCGAAGCAATATTAAAATTACGATTGTGACTAAAATCTTTTTTACACTAGGTGTTAACATATCGTTATACACTACATATTAATCTTCGTTTAAGAGCCTTGCGGAAACCTAATTTTTTCCTTATGACTAGAAACTTTTAAGGAATCAAGAGTGAGAAGTCGGTTAGACACAATTTTTTACACAACAGTAGTGTAAACTATTTTACACCTAATGTTAATTTGTCATCAGACCATTGTTGAGACGTGATGTCTTTATAAATGTTGATTGCAATATCCGCGTAATATCAAATTTATGAATCCGACTAAAATCTTCTGTGCATTCTGTGTATGTAAGTAAACACTGCATATGAACTTTTGACCTAGAGCCTTGCAAAAACATAATATTTTTCTCAAATTCAAAAAACAATAAATCAAGTGTGAGATGCCAGTTGGGCGCGTTTGTTTACAATGACGCTTTTCAAAAAGTGGTCTTATAACGATTAGAACATAGGTTTTGGCTTTCTGTTGATGCTACAGTCTTATGTATTTCATGTAATTCTGTGCATGAGAATCAATTTTCAGCTCATTATCAAGTGACCACAGAAGTGATTGAAAAATTGCCTAACAGTAATATAGTTATGAAAAGTAAACATTCATGTGTCATGTAATTGTTAAGTACAATATTATGATTGTTGCTTCAGCTAAAGTCACTTCAGTTTTTTTGAGTACAGTGATTCAAAAATTGTTATTCATGCATGTTGCTCCGCATTCATAATGGTTTGCTTTAGAAATTGTTATAAGTGTTGGTTACGTTATCATACATGTGTAAATTTATCATAAATGCTTTGATCCGCAGGTAATTGATTTGTCGTTCTTTGACTTGTTGAATAAGCTTAATTACAGTACGTAGTGTTAATGCGGGTATTGATAGAGTGAGTTGAGCGAATGCGAATAGAATATTCCGACTACTGCTTCTCATGCAACTTTCTCGGAGCCTTCAAGGCTAAAATTGATCTACAAAAGTTTCCTACAGCAAGAGATAAAGGATTAAGCGCTACTAGGTAGAGATGAAAAGTCAGGGCCCGACAACCCGACCCGATCAGGGCTGGCAAAAACCCAGATTTGAAAATTTTGCGTTCTGGGTTTTTGGGGTTTTCGTGGGTGTTTGGGGTTTTTCGAGTGTGTTTGGGGTTTCTGATGGGTTTTTTGGGGGTTTTCGGTGGGTTTTTCCTGATATAGGTACATCAGACTTGACTGTTTGCATACCTACACTTATAAATATTGACTTGGCTGATTTTGTGACATACCTAGCCAAAAAATAATGTTCCCACTTGAACGACGCATGCTTTTTACTTTGAAATGCGTGTTTCTTAGGTCCATTAGCCAGTGCATTGCTGCGGGCAGTCAGCTTTATCGGACTAAATAAGAGTCAGCGAGAAGTAAAATGACAAAACGTGAGATTATTTGTTGAAGTTGCATCATGGTCGAAGTAAGCAACGATCAGAAGCGATAAGTGAATTCCAGCTTGAGCACAGAAAATAATGCTGCTTGGAACTTCAGCTAAATAATATTGCAAACGCGCGGAGTCGGAATATAACTCATACACAATGCAAGTATAAATTGCCAAGATGCAAGCAGTACCTAATGACATTTGCTACAACACTGACAAAGATAGGAATAACTACTATTTTTTGATAACAAAAAGTTGGGTACTAGCAAAAAAAATGCTCCGATGGAACAAAAAAAGGCAGAATATTACTTGGAACAAAGAATTATCAAGGACGTAGAAGGAGGGGACTAGAAAAAGCTCCTATCTACAAATGTCACTAAATTTGCTAAAACTCAGAAATTTCCTAAACAAAGAAAAAATGAAAGTAAGTAAATCAAAGAAAAAACCTACCTGTGCCTAAAACTGCAAGATCTGCTAAAAATCAGACTTTTTCTAAGCAACGCAAAAATCGAAGTATATTCTGCGGCCTCTGAAAAAAATAGGTGAACCTTCTCATATTGTCCACCATACAGTGGGCGGTTCCAAAATTCTGAGGGTGGTTTTCAAATTGGAATATTGGCCTTAAAAATAGTGCTATGGCGAAGAAAACACCATTTTTGAACGTTTCTTGTCGAGCTCTATCTATTGGTACCTACCAAAAAAAACCCAAAAAGAGCAGGAAGATTTGAAAAATTGAATTCTGGAGGTATTGTTGGGTATTTGCGTTTTCTTGTTGGGTATTTTGCCTTAGGGGTGCATACTCCCCAAACCCCCTACGTCTAGGTATGGTGTCCAATGCTTGATATAAAGCTTATAAAATAAATCTCAAATCTGCGTTTTTGCTAATCACTTGCAACGTTAATTTATTCGATATTGTGGCTAGATAAATATTACAAAAAGTTATATCCTATGATTATTTGCGATACCGCAACGAAAGACTGTGATTTCTATATAATGCATGCGTCCATTCAGTACTCTTCTGGCGTTTAATCCCACCAGACCACCCGGATTTCATTCCTGCCCATGTAAACTGATAACCATTAGGCATGGGAGGTTAGGGGTATGCACCAGTGTTCAATCAGAAACGTCGAATATTGCCGTTTTTCCAACATACCATAATTACTGTTTTTTTGACCCAGTAAAATATTGCAACATGGCGCTGCTCAGCTTTGGCGATATCTGCTTTTGCAGAGTGAGTGGTTCACTTATCTAGCCCAATGTTTTATCTTTGTTCGACAGGATGCTGCTTTCTTCTGCAGGCCGCAGAATATATCTTCGATTTTCGCGTTGCTTAGAAAAAGTCTGATTTTTAGCCGATCTTGTAGTTTTAGGCACAGGTAGGTTTTTTTCTTTGATTTACTTACTTTCATTTTTTCTTTGTTTAGGAAATTTCTGAGTTTTAGCAAATTTTGTGACATTTGTAGATAGGAGCTTTTTCTAGTCCCCTCCTTTTACGTCCTTGATAATTCTTCGTTCCAAGTATATTCTAGCCTTTTTTTGTTCCATCGGAGCATTTTTTCTTGCTAGTATATATATATATATATATATATATATATATATATATATATATATATATATATATATATATATATATATATATATATATATATATATATATATATATATATATATATATATATATATATATATATATATATATATATATATATATATATATATATATATATATATAATATAGGTACTATGGATATATATATATATATATATATATATATATATATATGATATATATATATATATATGATAGTATATATATATATATATATACCTATATATATATATCATAGGTAGCGCATTAGCGCGTACCTATAATATCCTTAGTACCATTATTCTTATATGCCCTTCACAGTGAGTTCGAATTTTGTGTCCTCCCCTCACAGCTATAACGGCACACATCTGAGAGGTGCGGTTTTTTTGAAAGGTAGATAATAAAAAAACTTAGTGCCCCAATTTTTTCTTGTTTACACTCAATACCGAGCGCGTCGTGAGTGTGTTAAGTTTACACCAAATATTCAAATAATTTGCGAGAGGGCCAATTTTTATTAAAAAATGTTTTTCCTAATTAGTAGGTTACGAATCTGGTCTTAAAATTTCTTTACACTCATTGGTTGTTGCACAGGAGTGTAAATCTAGACAGGTTTTTTACAGCTTTTCATGTGCCAGAGCATATCTAACTCAGTTTTACATTCTATGCAGTCTGATTGGTTTCAAAAGGTAGACGGTTAAAAAATCTAGGGAAGACTTTTTTATTTTTTTAAAAAGTAATATTTTCGAATTTAGAGGCGGTTTATTGTAAAGAGTCTAGGACAAAAAAATATTTTTTCTCCTGCCATATTCTCCACTTGGTAGACAGAACGTGGTAGCTACCTTTGAAATGTGCCTCGTCTTAAGCGCTACATGTCAAAATTTATTTTGTTTCTTTACAATCAATATTGCGTTATTAGTGCAAGTGTAAACTTTACACTGAGAAAATGTTTTTGCGCCCATAGCGTAGTGGATGATGAATTTTAAAAAAAATGTTTTCCCTAATTAGTAGGTTACGAATCTGGTCTTGAAATTTCTTTACACTCATTGGTTGTTGCACAGGAGTGTAAACTGAGACAGTTTTTTACTGTTTTCGTGTGTCCAGAGCATATCTAACTTCCAGTTTTACATTCTATGCAGTCTGATTGGTTTCAAAAGGTAGACGGTTATAAAATCTAGGGGAAACTTTTTTTTATTTTTTCTTAAAAAGTAATATTTTCGAATTTAGAGGCGGTTTATTGTAAAGAGTCTGAGACAAAAAAATATTTTTTCCCTGCCATATTCTCCACTTAGTAGAAACAACGTGGTAACTACCTTTAAAATCTGCCTCGTCTTAAGCGCTACACGTCAAAATTTATTTTGCTTCTTTACAATCAATATTGCATTATTAGTGCAGGTGTAAACTTTACACTGGAAAAATTTTTTCCGCCCAGAGCGTCGTGGATGATGAATTTTTAAAAAAATGTTCTCTGTGAGGTCAGAATAACGAATCTGACCTTCAAACTTTTCTACAATCAATACACAGTACCAGGGGTTTAAACTTTACACTCTAGTGGAAGAGTAGAAAAACAGATTCTGTCAAAGATTTCTAAGCCAACTTTTTCGGTTAAGAGTGTAAGATAATTTAAATAAATAAAAATAAAGTAACTTCTGAAGGGCTACACGTCAAAGCAAACCGCGTTCAAAAAAACGTAATATTGAGTTGTTTATGGGGGTGTAAAGTTCTGAAATCTGAGGTGTAAAATGTGCGAAAAAAACAGGTTTTTTCATATTTAATTGGTAAATCATATCAAATATTTTGCGGAACATACAGTTTGGCACAAACAAACGTACTACAATCATAGGGCTACAAACTGGCCCAAACCGAATTTATTTACACTCAATGGGGCGGAATGTTCGGTTCAGATTTCTAAAGTTTACAATGTGGTTGACAGTGAAAAATACGTGTTTGTCCATATTTTTGTTCGCCACCCCTTAGAAAGTACTTTATTTTTATCCTATTCGACTTCTCCCGACTTCTTCACTTCGTATTTTTGTTCGCCACCCCTTATAAAGTACTTTATCTTTATCAGTATTTGACCTCTCCCGACTTCTGAACAGAGAGAGTGGCCAACAAAAATATGCACAAACACGTATTTTTCACTGTCCACCAAATTGTAAATTTTATAAATCTGAACCTAACGCCCCATTGAGTATAAATAAATTCGGTTTGGGCCAGTTTGTAGCCCTATGATTGTAGTACGTTTGTATGTGCCAAACTTAGGTTTGTAAACTTTACACTGAAAAAATTTTTTGGGAAAAAAATCAGTTTGGGTTTTTTTTGAAGCAGATGAAAAAAACCGATTGATTGCCCCAGATGTACATTCTTGTGCTCAATTTCCATACGCACGTACACAACCGTTAAGCGCAACGCCTTAGTGAGTCGCCCGGGACCACCTTCCCCTAAAAATTATCTTATTTTTCATCCCAATCCCACACATGTTTTCAATCAAAATCCGGGATTGGAAAATGGGCACTCGGGCTTAATGCGACTCGAGTACGAATTGGTATGTGTGTTATCATATCTTACGTGTGTTAAAAGATCATATGTGTGTTTCTCATATTTGTGCCTGTCTCGTTTGTACATACCTTTACCGTAAGCTTTTGCCCATAGGCCTATTGTCGTATTCATAGATCCTTTTCATATCTATTGGTTCGTGTTGTTAAGCCTCTTTTTCCGCGTCAGTTAAAACTGCATGCGAGCGCAGTTTTGACGGCACTTCAAGATTTTACATTTTACAATTAGTTTTTGAGCCTGAGAGCCTCTCCGCCAGCTTCCGCGCTGAGCGTATCTTTATTTTCTTTTCGTCGCAGTACGTGAGCAGACTCCGTACGTGCCTTTTTATCTGCTTGGCTGCAGAACTCGTCTGTTAGTTTTCCTGCGTAGTGTGCAGTGTGCACGCTTCTTTTCGCCGTACGCTTTGTTTTCAATCGTTCGTGTTTGTGCCAATTGGCATCAGTTGTGATGCCTTTGGCAGGGACTTGTGCCCTTCGTTTAATTACATTGTTTGATTTTACCCGATTAGCGTAACACGACGGTCGGCAGCAGGTATCCTCCATGCTGTCGCTTTTGAATTGCTTCATAATTTTTTGTCCAAAAAATATTGTCAAAATTAATTATTTAATTAACGATGCTGGGCTCGGTTTAATTTCCATGCTGTTGAATTCTGTCCTTGTGCTACACTGTACTTAGGAACCCTTAATATTTTCAAGCACCGGAATTCGGTCCAAAACAAGTTGAATAATAATCTTTTTGAGCCCTCAATTAGGTTTCTGGGGAACTTACTCTAATCAGGTACTTAATCTCAAAGGGGTTAAGCAAGTTAGTTTCACTAGGTTCGTGCGTAGAGGGCCGGGCTACCTTGAATAGGCCGGGCCGCTTACCCCCGAATCGCCGTCTGGTGATCGACCTCCTAAAAAGGACGAGAACCCCCGTGTGAGCGCATAAGCTTGAGATTCGGGTTAAGTAAGCGAAGTGAACGTAGCTTGAGTCTACGTTTACACATCTGATATTTATTTGTCCTTGGGCCATTGTGGAGACTTAATTTTTCCATAAATGTTAATCGTAATATCAGATTTACGAATCCGACTGAAATTTACTTTAAACTCTGTGGTTGTGTAAAGTTTACACTGCATATTAACTCTTGTTCTAGAGCCTTGCGGAAGCTTAATTTTTTTCAAAATGTTCTTCGTAAAATTAGAATTGAGAATCTGACTGTTAGTTTTCTCTACACCTAGTAGTTGTGCGAAGTTTGCACTAATCATTTGTTGTTAAAATGTAGTTTATATTACAAATTTATTTTACTTCCAAATCTGAGCGTTAGTATCCGTTACACTTGATATGTGCGTACACTTAATGCTGAAAAACGTTGATCTGTTAAAATAATGTAAGGTTGTCTTGTTTGAAAAGGATAATGCTGATGTTAAGAACAGTATTGTTGTCCTTGTTCTCGGACTGCTGTCATTATTGTGGCATGTTACTGTATGTGTTTACTGCCTGATGTAGTCAAATCATACTAATTAAAAGTGGGGTACTAGCAAAGAAAAATGCTCTGATGGAACAAAAAAGATGAACATACTTGGAATTGTGGATTATTAAGGATGTAAAAGGAGGGGACTAGGTAAAATCTACCAAAAGTCGCAAAATCTGCTAAAAATCAGACGTTCTCTAAGCAACGCTAAAAATCAATGTATATTCTGCGGCCAACAGATTAAAATAAATATGTAACTATAAAAATGATTGAAAAAACAGCACGTTAGCTATGCAGTAGTTATGGGAAATGATATTGAGTAAACTAACAGTTTTCTAAGCCAATTGAATGAAATAGCAAACATCGAAGACAATTGGAGACATGGTTGGTTCAAAACAGAAGGAAACGCGTAAGTTGACTTGAAACAGACTAAATGTAGATATACTAGCATGCCCGAAACGATTGTGTGCACTAATCAATCGGCCCCTGCTTTGCTTGATATAATGCTCATAACAAAATAAAACAACTTTAAATACAATACCTCTTAGCTTTCTATCAATCAGGTGCCAGCAATTTAAAAAGGTAACTGATAGATTTCGTACACTCTTATCTGAAACTTCGAACATTATTAAAAAAAGGCACTTTTTTAAAGGCCGCAGAATATACTTCGATTTTTAGCGTTGCTTAGAGAAAGTCTGATTTTTAGCAGATTTTGCGACTTTAGGTAGATTTTTCCTAGTATGATACATACATAATGCAAGTATAAATTGCTAAGTACCTAATGACATCTCGCTACAACACTGACAAAGATAGGAATAACTACTATTTCTTGTTAACAAAAAGTTGGGTACTAGCAAGAAAAAATGCTCCGGTGGAACAAAAAAGGTAGAATATACTTGGAACAAAGAATTATCAAGGACGTAAAAGGAGGGGACTAGAAAATCTCCTATCTACAAATGTCACAAAATCTGCTAAAACTCAGAAATTTCCTAAACAAAGGAAAAATGAAAGTAAGTAAATCAAAGAAAAAACCTACCTGTGCCTAAAACTGCAAGATCTGCTAAAAATCAGACTTTTTCTAAGCAACGCAAAAATCGAAGTATATTCTGCGGCCTCTGAAAAAATAGGTGAACCTTCTCATATTGTCCACCATACAGTGGGCGGTTCCAAAAATTCTGAGGGGGTTTTCAAATTGGAATATTGGCCTTAAAAATAGTACTATGGCGAAGAAAACACCATTTTTGAACGTTTCTTGTCGAGCTCTATCTATCGGTACCTACCACAAAAACCCAAAAAGAGGAGAAAGATTTAACAAATTGAACTTTGGAGGTATTGTTGGGTATTTGCGTTTTCTTGTTGGGTATTTTGCTTTGGGGTGCATACTCCCCAAACCCCCTACGCCTAGGTATGGTGTCCAATGCTTAATATAAAGCTTATAAAGAAAAATCTCAAATCTGCGTTTTTGCTAATCACTTGCAACGTTAATTTATTCGATATTGTGGCTAGATAAATATTACAAAAAGTTATATCCTATGATTATTTGTGATACCGCAACGAAAGACTGTGATTTCTATATAATGCATGCGCCCATTCAGTACTCTTCTGGATTTTAATCCCACCAGACCACCCGGATTTCATTCCTGCCCATGTAAACTGATATCTATTAGGCATGGGAGGTTAGGGGTATGCACCAGTGTTCAATCAGAAACATCGAAAATTGCCGTTTTTCCAACATACCATAATTACTATTTTTTGACTCAGAGAAATATTGCAACATAGCGCTGCTCAGCTATGTCGATATCTGCTTTTGCAGAGTGAGTGGTTCAGTTATCTAGCCCAATGTTTTTATCTTTGTTCGACAGGATGCTGCTTTCTTCTGCAGGCCGCAGAATATACTTCGATTTTTGCGTTGCTTAGACAAAGTCTGATTTTTAGCAGATCTTGCAGTTTTAGGCACAGGTAGGTTTTTTCTTTTGATTTACTTACTTTCATTTTTTCTTTGTTTAGGAAATTTCTGAGTTTTAGCAAATTTTGTGACATTTGTAGATAGGAGCTTTTTCTAGTCCCCTCCTTTTACGTCTTGATGATTCTTTGTTCCAAGTATATTCTACCTTTTTTTGTTCCATCGGAGCATTTTTTTTGCTAGTACTAATAAATAATTAGGGAGTGCAACCTCCGAAGTGAAGCTTAAGAGTGAACTAAGTCTAGGTGTAAACCGCAATGGTCAACCTTGAGGAGCCCAGATTGGTATACTAATAAATAATTGGGGGCTTGGACCCCATAATTTAAGTCTAAGTTTAAAATAAGCCTGTGGTCGGAATCTCACCAGCCTAGCTAAGTCTATTAGAGACCTAAACCCAGGGAGGAAGGATAATACACCGATTTGTAACCCTAAGTGTAAACTAAGCGTAGGTGGGTCGTGAACGGACCCCCTAATCAACGTGTCCTATGCAGGCTGGGGAACTCCTATTGGTGGGAGGCGGCACCCGGTACCCGAGTTAAACTAAGATTAAACTAATATTAATTGTATCTGTATTTGTTTCATTAAAAAAACTCGCCCCCGAACAACTCGTCCTCATACATCTGGCCACCTACGACTTGCCCCGCAGAACTTGCCCCCCTCCACAACTCTAGCCCTTGGAACTTCATGCCGAGGATTTATGATTGCTACCTGCGCAACGACTATAGATGCGCAACATGGCCAAACTAGGAAGAGTGGTGGTAAGCCGATCTCAGAGGGGTGTCAGAACTGAGATTTTTTGGGCTAAAATGAATTTAAAAATCGGTATAAGCTCGAAAATAGCATTAAAATTACGTTCTTACATCGTTTTTGGGCAATTTAAAGAATTTTTGAAGTAAATATTTCTTTTTTTATTCGTTTTGCCTCATTTGTTCGAAAAATTTCCCATTTTGGTGGCGCTAGATGGTGATATTAGATGGTGCTAGATATATATGAGATCGTACTAGATGGTGCTAGACCATCCTCGCCCTTATAGTCCTACTCCTGGGACCATTGTGCATACTAATTTTATTTACACTGCTTTAAGTTTGAAAACGATATGTAAACAATGTATGTAGAGTAATTAACACAAAATTTGGACTACAAAGAGCGCTAGGTGGATAGTTACGAATACGAGTGCTTTACTCACCTTACACGGTCACGGCTTTACTGCTTCGTTTATGCCTCAACATTTGAAGTATTCCATTCCAAATTATCTATGTATTATCTTTATAACATTGGGTCGATTTTAGTCAAACCGATATTGTAAATGAAAGCAAAAGGCATTATTGGCGCGTAAATAAATCACTGATGCAGCTTTTACGATTTAGGCAAAGATTGGGAAATAAGGAACAGAATAATTTTATGAGAATATTATTTTTGGTGACGTAAATAATATCAAATAACTAACAATCTTAGTCTGTTATTCCACTAATACTATAGTATTAAATAATTAGCAGGAAACTATGGGTTAACAAGTTCAACCATGCTATAACCCTTTTCAAAGTGAGGAATCTTTTTTTTGTTCTGGGAATGCCCCATTCCCACCTACTGGATACAAACTTGCACGTAATAAACATTCTTTTTTATCCAAAGAACCACTAATTCTTCTATGTATAATGATTATCTTTCAAAAATCCGCTATATTTCACTTTTTTCAAAATTCAGCTGTTTTGGAAGGAACTTGTAAATTTGGTATCGTTTGACGAAATTACTTGCAAATGCGTTAAGGGATTTCTTATTATATATGTAAGCGTTTTAAAATTTAGCCAGTGCTGAATGCAATAGTCGCTTAAACCTTAAATATAAAGGCTGAAAATTTTCGCAAGAGGGTTCCTCGGCCATTTATAGTATGTTGCAGATAACTTCGTGCATAAATTCTAAGAATTTTCGTCGACAGTAGGCCGAGCTTTACGATATTTATATTTCAGATCAATGCTATAATCACAATCTGTCAGCTGATTGTCGGGTATTGTGAAAGAGACTATAGATGGGCGGTGAACGGGGGTAAATGACCCCCAATTATTGGCCAAAATGGCATAAAAAGCACCTAAAATTGGCCAAGAAACAAAGGTCTCCCCCAAAAATCGGGCTGACTTCGAAGGGATAGCTGGAGGACCAACCTTGGCTAGTGGGATCCACCCATACATGTAATGGCTCGAAATTAAGGGGGTGTTACGGTCATTTTTAGGAGAGGGGGTAAATGACCTTCAATTTTTGATCAAAAACGGGGAAAAAAACCAAAAAACGGCCGAAAAATTCAATTTTTTCCAAAAATTGGGGGAGGGTTCAAAATTTTCTGGCGTTGGAGGGAGGGTTGGGAAGGTCCGACCTCGGGTCGGGGATCCCTCTTCCACCTGTTACATGTATGGATCCCCCATGCGTTCTGTTACATTTAGGGTTGAGACATTCAGCAGATTACAATTAGGATAAGGTGGCTTTCCTTCGACTCAAAGACGACCAGCTCTCCAGATGTTTAGTTTTTATTTCTTATGGAAATTCTGGCTAGGTACAGTTAAAAGTGCTTTCTGGGCTTCAGAATGTGGTTACTCGCATACTTGCATAGCATGGGAATTCTAGGGGTCATGATAAATTTTTGCAGGGGGAGGGGTAAATCTTTTCCCGAAGGGTGAAAAGCCCCCCCAGAATCATGTATGGTTAGAGTCAAAAAATAAGTCTGGGGTGCGAAGCTCCGAAAAATTAATATTTTTGCATCAAAAGATCGCTGAAAACGCTTTAACCAGCGCCGTTACAAATTTTACGGAATTTTTCGGAAAATCGTGAATTCTGTGGAGGTGTAAACTTTTCTGGTGGGAGAAGCACTCCCCAAACCCCCTCAAGATCAATATGCCCTCTTAAATTCCTGGATAAATACTTGTCCTTGTTGACCTTGTTAGGCCTTTAGTGTCATTTCTGACTAAAAATAGAAGATAATTTACCCCAACCCTTCTCTAATGGTCGACCAGCCCCACGCAACATTTTGAGCCTTGGCTACACATTCGTCTCATTTTCTTTAAATTTAAAATTTTTGTATTGTTCCTAATTAAGAACGTGAAATTCAAAACATGTTAAATGCATAAAAATTCAAAACATGTTAAATGCATAAATAATAGAGGTTTCGTTCAATGGAAAGTTTTCTCGGATTTGCATTACGGAGTATGCATTTCTATTTTAAATTTGCACTGATTACGTGTCGAACACGTGGGCGTGGGAGGAGGTTCGGGGGAACGTTTGTACCCCCTCAGAATTCGGTAAGCCTGCATGAATTGGTAGCTCCAGAATTTAAGTTTTGGCATGTTTTTTGGGGATTTGCCAGTTTTACAACACATGGAACCCAGACTTTGGTCGCTGCTCATGCTTAATACACCCTTGAAGTCTGCAAATCATGTCATTTTTAATATTTTGATAATTTTTTACAAAGCGGTAGGATTTGGTGGAATGCAACTTTTTTCTGTTCTTCCCGAGTTTAATTAAAAGTGTAACCTCTGCGTTCCTTTATTGAAAACTAAGTCTCTCCTCGTTTTTTTCCGTATAAGTTGGTCGGAGTGAAAAAAATCGTTACTCTCCTTTAACCCAAATTTTAAGCGGATTTTTTACACAATGAGGAGCAATATCCTGATTTGACGAGTTCTCAATAGTTTACACCAGCGCAGACTTCCCTTTTCTTCCAAAATAAATACACTGTTGCGCCAGAAACTCGAAAGTTGCTGATACTGCCAAATTTGTCCAAATAGAAGGGTCTAGGACAATTCGTAGGAAAACAATTCGTAGAACGACAACTGTAGGAGGACAATTGGTAGGATGACAATTTGTAGGATAGGACAATTGTTCGGAGGACAATTCGTAGGATGCAGTACCACGATAAATGAAATCAAATTATATGAGGCTTAATCACACACGAACAGCACAAAAATCATGCTCAGATGAAGGAGAGGGTTAATTCGACCTGAGCATTGGTCTTCTGGGGTATATTTTTATTATTGTGCGATTTCGGTCCAAAATGGCGATAAATGGCTAACATTTTCATGTTTTTCGCGAGTCGAACAGTTGGGATTGGGGAAGACGGACCCATCTTAAGTGGGGCGATGCCCCATCCCCCTGTTACATGTGTGGCTAATTGATTTCAAAGTGGTTCAAGCTTTCGCTACTTAAAAAAAATGTTGTGCTGTTTACTTTAAATGCGTTTGTTTTCAGAGCAACTTACTTTGTGAGAAATGTTTTTAAAGAACTGATTTTTGTCAAGCGTATCCGTCAAAAAATAGCTCTCTTTTTCCACGCTCAGTCAAGTAAAATTCATCCATTTAGCAACAAGTCAACGAAATAATTAAAAATAGCGACCACAACTCTCCTGACATTTAACCGTAAATGATTTTGACCACTGTGACATGTTGACCGAAATTAACCCATTTTTTACCTCTTGTTTACTTTACTGCACTCTCTTTGCGTAATTGCTATCTTCGATTATATACATACGATACCTACTAGTTGGTATCCTGGTATCCTACCAATTGACCTATACAACAAATTGTCTTCCTACGAATTGTCATCCTACCAATTGTCCTCCTACGAATTGTTTTCCTAGCAATTGTCCGGATTCCCAAATAGAAGGTTTATACAAATAAGATGGAAGACAAGCCGAATTGGGAGATTAAATTAGAATTGTAAAAAATGATTAAAAAATATACACTCGGACATGAAAAGATTAGAAAAATGGGTTAATCGAGCGGCAGGCGCTCAGGAGCGCATAGAATACTTTGAGAGCTCTTCATATAAGCTGAAAAGAAATAAAAGAATTTTACAAATCAATAATGTGCGGAATAAAATAATAATCTAGTAAACAATGAAAAATTGAGGGTCAGAGTGGAGTCTAAGTCTGGCTGCACCCCCCTTAGAATATAAAAGATCTCGAAAATTCGGCAGATCCTCATGTTAAAATTTTCTGATTTTTTTCGCAATTTTTTTATGCGAATGGGTAGAATTCAAAGAGTGTATCATCGAAAAATTTTGTCTTTTGCCTTTACCATCAAATTTTGACACTTGCTATTATGCTCAATTTACATATCAAATTTTTGATTATGAAACCTACCGCATAATTTAATCAGTTTGGGAAAATATAAATTAGCAATATACAAAGATTTTTGAGTGGGTCGTGCTTTTTTAATATCGCATCGATATTGATGTCGAATTGAGCCAGTGCTGTTATTAATGTTTTTACTACATCTTGAATTGCACGTGTTTAATATGACATAGTATTTAATAAACTTTGGGAAAATTTTTGATGGTGTAAAAATACCATATGAACCAGTTGTACAAGATTTTGGGGGTGGCGTTTCCGCCTCTGTCCCAGCAAATTTTCACTCTTCCACGGCGCAGAAATTTTTCCGCATGTTAGAATTGAGTTTTTTTTAAGAAAATATATATGGGTAAGGCGCTGTTTTATGCGCTTTTAGTTATCTGCCTGCTCTCAAATTTTTGGTGCCCCGCGCTGCATACTTATTTTTTTATTATATTTTTAATCAATTTATTCGAATTTTTCCATAATTTTTTAGAAAAAAATGAGACGTCAGAAAAATTTTCTAATTTGTCTTACCCATCTAGTCTATATCTTAACCTGTTAAGATACCAGGTGTCAGCATATACACACGGCGACAAAACTCCGGGGATCTAGGGGTCAAAAAGCTTTGGCAGTTCAAAGGGTTACAAAAAAGTGGCGATTAGACGATAGGAAAAAATCTTCATAGAACCAATTCTGGTGATCTGTGGAGGTTTATTAACTCTGGGGATAGACCCCCCGCGATATTTGAGTATGTATATGTCGGATAGGAGCTGACAGCAAGTTCGATATTTCACTAAGCAAGAACAGAAGCTCCTCAGAATTCCGAATAGCCCAAAATTCCGTTTAATATTTGTGTTTTTCTTGATCTCTTGCGACTAGATACATTTTTCCACCTCTGCTATAATATATGAGTGATATAAGATATCACGTGATATATGACATCCTTTGCTACAACAAACAAGAAATTTTTAAAACATCAAAAATATTGTTTGACTAAAAAATTTTCCAAACATCCCAAAACATCAAAACCATGGTTTGACCAAAGAAATTTTCCAAACAATCCAAAACATCAAAGTATACGTTTGACCAAAAAATTTTCAGAACATCTCAAAACATTAAAAATGTGATTTTGGCTAGAGAATTTTTAAAACCATTCTGTTACGTCAAAAAATGTGGATTTGATCAATAAAAAAGGTGCAGGGGTGAAGCGGGAGGCGTCCCTATGCTTAAGCATGGCCGATTTCGGGACGTAGCCAATAACATGCGCCATTACATGCAGTGATATAAGATAGGATATACCCTTTGCTATAACATATGAGTGATATAAGATATCACCTGATATATGACACCTTTTGCTGCAACAAATAAAAAAATTTTTAAAACATCAAAAATATAGTTTGACCAGAAAAATTCTTTAAAATATCCCAAAAGATCAAAAATATAGATTTGACCAAAAAAATTTCAAGAACGTCCCAAAACATCAAACCTATGATTTTGGCTAAAGAATTTTCAAAATCATTCTGTAAAGTCAAAAATATGAATTTGATCAGGAAAATGGCAAACAAAAAACATTTTAAAAAATCCAAAAATAAAACATGGTTAATGTCAACTATTTTTTAAATATCCCAAAAACATCAAAAGTCCTCAAAAATACAAAATATAAGAGACATCTCAATTTCGTATAGCTCTCAGGCCTAAGTTCAGCCCGGGCAACGCTCGGGCATCTCAACTAGTTATCAGATAAAATCAATACTGCTCTTGCTGTGCACGATTCTTTTCAGATTTACTTTAGGTTCGCGCTCCGCACTGCTTTGATAAAGTCCACGGCGTGCGGAACGCATAATTCGCCTGATACACTTTAGAACGAGAAGAATGATGAGTATTTGCGCATCAGAATACTTACTTAATGATTTTTCTTATGTACTTTTGCTCTGAAATACAAGTTTGCATGTGCGGCACATGCGACATGTGCACCGCGGACCGAAAATTTCGAAATGCGGGTGTTTGTGCAGTAAAAACGACCAATTTTGAAAAATTGCGGCCGCAGCTCCACAATTCGTTCAGGGTACACATTTTGTAGAATCGTTTTATTTTTGAGGCGAATGTACATGAAATACATAATAATCTACAAATCGGTACGCTTTGACAAGATTATCACAACTATTTCAAAAATTGTTGACTCAAAGAGCAGGCTAAATGAGACACAAAAATAATTTTTTTGCACCGGGCAAGTTGACCAAAAATTGTACTTCTCAAAAAGTAATTCTTTTTATTTTCTTTATTTTTCGCACATATTAACACACATAGGTAAGTAGACCATAGGTTAGCAGAATTTCAACTGATCCCACTTTGGTTCAGATGGTATGGGAAGAATATCGAATTGTTAGTATATTGATTGATGCTAGATTTGATTGACAAATCGTAAGAGAGGCAGTACAACTTCATTTTTATATTCAAAATTATTCATTCTTAGAACGTTAGTAGCAACCATGGCCCAACCAGCTGTACAATGGTTAAGCATATAGCCGTGCTTAAGCATAGCATATGCTCAAGCATAGAGACTGTGGAAGTATAGGCGCGAAGCACCGAACTCGAGCGTTCTATTCTAAGCATGGCGCGGAGCACCAAAATTCGGGCCATACTACAACACAATAAAGCACACTACACTTTACAGTATAGGCGTGAAGCGCCGAACTTTTTAATGCACAGTCGGTTATCCTGGACGGGCGGAAGCAATTAATTTTTATTGCCTTTGTAGTTAGCAGCGTAATGTCGGACACCCCCTAACCATACAGCATGACGTAGAATATGGGCTTATAGGGCGGCGGCCCCGAAACAAATTTCTACACTACAATGCATTAGTACGACGCTTAAAACATCATAAAACGAGTTAAACGCTTAAACATGGAGAATCGGCCCTTGTGGGTGCGAAGCGCAGAATTTCTGGTATTTATTCTCTAAAGTAGTGTACTGCTTGTATTCTGAGCATTTTTATCCCATCTAGATAGTCGAGCAGAGCACTGCTGGACTCTTCAACAGTTCAAAGGTAAAAAAATTGCCTCAAAAATGGTGGTATGGCGAAGAAACAGCATTTTTCGACGTTTCTCATCGAGCACTATCCATTAGCATATAAAAATTGCGGAAAAAACGAAAAAAACTTTAAAAATTGAATTCTGGGTGGGGAATTTTGGTTTCTCGGGGAAAGGGTTCATACCCCTAAACCCCGCCCCCACGCCTAGGTGTGGTATAGACATATACATCACAAATCTATTTTTGTCTTTCCTTCCTTTACACGTTATAGATGTATTTGTTAATTTCTTTCAGCAAGCCTGTGCATTTGACTAAGTATGTATGTCACAATTTACCTGGAGAATGCATATAATTATCGACTGAAACATCGTTAGCGAATGAAGCGAAATAGAAACCAACGATTTAATTAACTAAAAGCTAAATTTTGTTATGCCATCCATTTTATGTATTGTGTTGTGACCACACATGGGCGTGGGGGGATCTGGGGGGGGGGGTCTGGACCCCCCTAGAACCAAAAGACCCCCCCCCAGAAATCAAAAGACCCCCCCAGAAATCAATTTTTGAAAATTTTTTTCGTTTTTTTCGCAATTTTTTGATGCCAATGGATAGTGCTTGATGAGAAACGTCGAAAAATGGTGTTTTTATCGCCATATCACCATTTTTAAGGCCATTTTTTGACCTTCAAAAAATCTTGGACCCCCCAGAATTTTCTTGCCGCCCACGTATGGTTGTGACCACTATCTATCGCATGTGCAAATCCTAGTCTTAGGTCTACGTGCTTTTCTGAGTTAACAGGCACACCTATGTCTATCTCAAACCGATCGTCTATAGTAAAAATGTCTTGTTATCAGCGTGTGCATACTCGTACATAAAATTTTTATACCTATCCACATACATAGCACTTAATCGTGAAAAAATCTGTATTAAAATGATGCAGACTCTCATTAGCATAGGTAGTTTTAATACGAAATTTTCTTCTTACCCTTCATAAATGTTCCTTATGATGTCTAGTGTTTTCCATTGAATTGCACTGTATATTGATTTAGGATATAAAACCAACCAAGATTGCTGAGTTGTTGCGGCGGCACTGATCGCTGACGAACGTTTCTCTAATACATTGGTGTTTCTTATCAAAGCTGAGCTAATCTATGTTTTTGGGACGCTTTGAAAAAAGCGGGGAGGGGAGTGGTCGCCCCATCCTCTCCTCCCCTAACCCCGTTGGCCCAAGATAATTGGCGAGATAACGAATGGATATGTAATGAGCAATGATTTTTAGTTGTCAGTGAGCATAATTTCTCAGATTATTTCATTTTTTTTAATCACATAGGTACAACGTACTAGCTATGCTAGGATGTACACTGAATGTCACGTGCAGACTGCAGATATACATTTTTCGTTCCTTGTAAGTTGCATTGCATCAATACTTGAAAATTGGGCGGTTGAGAATTCTAGGTTCTAAAGATTTTCAGAGTCAAAACGTGCCTAGGGCAAAAACACTGTTTTTCTGCGTTTCTCAATGAGCTTCATGCATCGGCATCGAAAAATTGCAGGAAAAACGAATAAAATTCAGAAAAATCAATTTCTGGGGTGAGGGTCTGGCTGGCGGATTCTGATGTGGTTGCAATGTAAGTTGAGGTTCGCTGACTTCTAATGGGAATTATTCATTGAAGCAACTTCATAAAATGCACAATTTAGAATCATAGTCTATTTTGAGACAGTTTTTTGAGTGCCAAAAAGCATGCTTTCTTAATCATATAAATGACTCTTTTGAATTAGTTTTCTCTTTTTTTAGAAATAGGGTTAGAGTTACCTCTAACCGTCTTGACTTTTTGAAATGGAGTGAACCCTAACCCTAAATCTATTGTAATTTACTAACTTTGACAACGCTAGCTGTGAGAAACAGAAAAACTCTTAAAAATAATGTACTCAAATTTTTATTTGCATTTGTGCGCTAAAATACGCTGAAATTATAATACTTAGGCAATGATTTGTTCACAAATTTCTGTCACATCAGCCTCTAATTCAGCTATAAGACTTTGCCTGAAATTACTGACGTTTGCTTATTTTAGCTTAATGTAACTTCTATCTTCTATAAGCTTTTATCCTCAAAACTGGCTTTTCAGTCTGGGCCACGATTTAGTGCTTCAGTTATTGCATCTCAATGGCTTTGTAGACATCGAATCAGACGCTGTTTTTCCCATTAAGACAGTTGGAAAACCACCTGCCCGAATCCTTCGTATATTTATTTCTTTTGTTGTTAGCGAAAAGCTGCTTATTCATTAAAAAATTTTAAGGTATTATAGCTCGTGAAACCACTCCTTAACCGGCACAGAACCAGGTTAGTTGAAAATGTTTCACGAAATACGCTCGTGATACGCATCAGTTATTTTAACATAGGGATTCAACTAGCCTATCTCGTCATATGATGACGATACTGTTACGAAACGTATCACGAAGCATATCAGTCTTTTAGCGTATGGCTTACCAGAAGCTTTATCACGACATACTATGTATATCACAAACTCATGATACAATAGTATTACAAGCTCCTGATACCGTCTTAGTATACGGGCCCAGGTGATTTTTTTATGGTAGATCCTGATTTGTGCTTATTTCTGTCTTAATTTTGCTTTATTTTGTCACTTTTTTGTGACTCTGTGTACCCATACGTGGGCCGCACCAAAATTCTGTGGGGGTGCAAGATTTTTTAAAGGTCAAAAAATAGCCATAAAAATGGCGGTATGACGAGAAAAACACCATTTTTCAATGTTTCTCATCGAGCACTATCCATTGGGAACAAAAAAATGCGAAAAAAGAAAAAAATTCAAAAATTGAATAATGGAGGTTGCATACCCCCAAAGCCCCACGCCCAGGTGTGCGTGAACGTATTGCTGACATCATAGTCATATGTACGAGTATGTACTGTTTGCAGCTCATTATATTAAACTGTCTTGAGAATCTACCGCTTTTCTTTGGTGATTCGAATTAAGTATGTTGCGCAATTGATGTTTTTTTCTGGTAATGTGTTTGATTAATTTGGTAAGTAATATGCCAATGCAAAGGTTTAAATCATATGAAAATCTTCGTTGTTATTTTTCAGTAAAAAAGTGTCCTTGCTATTCATTGCGAATTGATTTGTACATATTAGCTCCGCATGGGAAATAGCGTTATGTCAATATGGATCATTGGCATGATGATATTGATTTATATCAAGCACGTTAGTCAACTTTTATAGATTTTTATTAATTCGCTTGTTTTGATTTTATTTTATGATGTTTCACAATATTGTCCTGGATAGGTCACTGTCTCCTTGAGCAGCAATGTAATTCCCTTGATAAAATAAAAAAAGTTGCGCGACGTTTTTATTAATCTCTGGCTATTTTATATTTAGGATTATCCAATTTCCAATTTTCAAAAAGCCTTATCAGAATAGAAGCTTCTATTAATCGGTGTTTCAGACTCAATAAAATGTAGCGCTGAGTGCCAAAAATGTGAAGATCTTCAATTTAACGCGATGTATAAGCGCGCGCACTCTTTACCGTTTTAAGAAGTAGTCTGACAGCTATGGTAATCGTTAACTGCTTATGCGTATCCAAGGCCTGAATTGAGCAGGATTCGGGCCCTGAAATTTTCTTAATAAAAGCACAGAAAAAATCTTTTTCTCATTATCGAGTGCTATCGACTGGCATCGAAAGTCGTTGAAGAAAAATTTTTCAAAAATAGAATCTGATGATTTTGCGATAAATATATATTGCTCTCATAGAGACCGAACTTCCGAAATTCTTATTTTTCACTCCTTTCAAATCGATTTAATTTCTCACAGTACTCCGCTTCACCCGATACATCGGCGCTAATGAAAGCTCGTGTGTTCGACGCAGCTCGTGAGCTTGATTCATACTTGGCCACAGAAGAACCATGCTATTTCAATGCTGGATATGGTTTTCATACGTCTGATCCAATCTATATTACGTGGGAAGTAAAGAGCATCCAAGAATGCGTAATGTTGTGTCGACATACTAAACTCTGCTTGTCCGGAAATTTCATCGAAGAAACGAACAAGCATGCCATCTGCCTCTTGCATTCGAGCAACGCCTTAGACGCCGATTCACTTGAACACATATCTGCTATAAATTCAGTCCATTTCTTCGTTAGGTGCAGTCGCAGTAAGTGCGTACGGCTCAGACGTTCAGGGACCTTAAGTGTGCAACACTGAAATTCCAGGGGTGGTGGGTGTGCAAGATTTTTCGAAGGTTAAGAAATGGTCTTAAAAATGGTGGTATGCACACCTGGGCGTGGGGTTTAGGGGTATGCACCCCTCCCCGACAAACCAGAATACCCTTAGAAATCAAAACCCCCCAGAATTCAATTTTTAAATTGTTTTTGTTTTTTTCGCAATTTTTTTGATGCCAATGTATAGTGCTCGACGAGAAACGTCGAAAAAATTGTGTTTTCTTCATCATACCACCATTTTTCAGGCCATGTTTTGACCTTTGAAAATTCTTGGACCCCACAGAATTTTCTTGCTGCCCACGTATGATGGTATGGCGAAAAGACAGCATTTTTCAACGTTCCTCATCAAGCACTTTCTATTGACACCAAAATATTGCGATAAAACAAAGAATAAAAGTTTAAAAATTGAATTCTGGGTGGATTTTGATTTCTGGAGGGGGAGTATTCGGCCGTCTGGGGTATGTATACCCTTTCAGCCACCCACGCCCACGTGTGGCACGGAGGAATTTGGGATCTGTTCGAATGTGAAAATTGGATAATTTTCAGGCAAGAAAATGGCGAAAAGAAGACCGAAAATAGATGGAATGAATAACTTTTTTCGAGAATGCCTAAATATCATCATAATTTGCGAATCAACTTAGTTTTTACGCTGTTTTACCATTAAACTCGTTTTTTGGGGCCGTTTTGTATCAGAAAAGCCTTCTGCTTAAGTCCGCTTGGACTGATCATGCTGTACGTCTATAATTCTCAGTCCCCAGATAGGTAAAAACGCTAAAGTTTTCAAAAAATAAGACAAAATTAGGGCTAAGAACAGAGAAAAATCTTTTTTTCCGCAAGCGCTCAAAATTGGTCGAAAATGTGGTAATTTTGACACTGCCCTTTTACATGAATTTTCGAAACCGTTTTAACCGATGAAACCTCTCGACAACCTCTGATCGAATATGCTAAGCATTTATGATATGAATTATTGTGGTCGTCGGAGGTTCGACTTGTCGTTTTATTCGATTGATATTCAGAAGCCGACGTCGCAGCCTTTGCAGCATGCTACTCCTAAAGATAGTTTATTTTAGGGTGAAATATGAATTTCAGGGCCGCATACGCGGATGTGCGACTGGATAATGCCACCATACGTGGGCATGTGGGGGTATGCAATAAGTTCGAATAACACACTCCAATAAAACAAAAACACCCTAGAATTCAATTTTTGAATTTCGTTTTGTTTTTTTCGCAATTCTTCTGATGACAATGGATAGTGCTCGATGAGATACGTTAAATAACGGTGTTTTTTCGCCATACAACCATTTTAGAGACCATTTTTTGACCTTTAGAAAATGTTGCACTCCCCATATTTAGAATTTCGGTGCTGCCCACCTATGAACGCCACACCCACATTTGGTCTTCCTCCAGTCCTCATAATCTCAGAAATATTTGATCCCTCAATTTTCGACTTAGATTTGCATTCTTGGCCATTTTTATGTGTGCTTTTTGCCATTTTCTATGTGCTTTTTGCCTTTGTTGGCCAAATTATGGAGGTCATTTGCCGCCGGCCATAGTCCATAAAAATTATCGACTACCCACACTAAAAATTTTGAGCTCTTATGGTCGCTAAAGTTACAGGATACTACTAAGGAAGAACTTTTCATTTTTCCACAATCTCTTGACCTAAATCAATATATTTTCATAAAAAGTGTGGAATAAAGGCGGTTTTGTCCGTTAGCATGGATATCTTTAATCTATATAGTCAATGAAAAATTTTGATACCTCGGAATTAGAGCTTTGCTCAGGTGGACCACCAATTAAATGCTTGATAATTACGTTAATTGCGACCCGAATAAGTAGGTATTTTCAAGAATGACTCATATTTTTTATAAGAACTTGACTCTCAAGAAGCGTGCTTGCTGAATAGCTGATTGATGTGTAATGGATCAGATTTATTTCTAATCAAAATGTTATCGCACTATATTAGGTCTTTTTGCTTGTTCTCACAACAATCTGCTCAGATTTCAGTCTTCTATAAAGTTTTTATTATTTTATTCAAGTTGAAGGCACCGCTTAATTTCGGCAAAAGTCACTGTCAATTGGAATAATAGCATTA
>JAVLUZ010000836.1:0-128388 GCA_036768485.1 Mermis nigrescens | reverse complement strand
ATCGCAACACAAAGTATACTGCCTATGTGCTTCAACACAGGACTATATGCTTCAACATAGCCTATGCTTAAGCACTGGCTATACTTTGTACACGGTCCAGGGAGACAGGCTTAACTACTGATACCCAACCACTGTGTAAACAGAAATTGGTCGGCTCTCAGGTCCAACAAAAAAATTGATACTTTACACTGTATTGGGTTCATGGGGCGCTCCCTTTTCTTCCTTGGCCCCTGGGAAGGACCTCTCGCCACCCCTCCCTAGAGAGCAAGATAACTAAGTTCCGAAGATGCCAGAATGAAACCTGCCAGGCATGACTATCAAAAAGTTCGGGAACTCAGATCCGACTACTGGCTCTTGAGATAGGCCTCTTCAAAAATTTCCCCCTACCCCCACCTCCTGGGCGGGGTAGGTCCGGGTCCACCCTCAAACCCAGCTCTGGGCAGGCTCGGGCAGGCCCCCAACCCATTTTGCTCCCTGGCGCGACCTCGATTTTGGGCCAGGGGGCAGATCTGCCTATCTTATAACACTACAAGGCTATAACACTGCCCCCTAGGGTGGCACGATATACTACTGACATTCTTTTTAAGTTAGATTTTAGCAGCTATTAGCGTAATTCTAATAATGTTGCCTGCTTTTTCGCCTATTTTCGGTCCACGTAATCTCTAAGCTCAACTTGCAGAACTTGTCATAATAAGACTTTTGATATATTTGCACTTCGGTAAATGCTCATATGTGATCTCTAATCTTTTCCGCTTTTCATTTTGCTTTTGTCACAGTCAGGGAAGAATTTCGTCTTTTTGCCATTGAATTTTTTCGATTTTTCGTTCGATGTTATTCTCAATAAAAAGGACAAATAAAAACCGTAAATGTAGACTGATATTGACTCCATGAATATTGGTATATTTTTGTATAGGAGCCTCGATTCTGGTAAGCATGCATTTGAATGAAATATCTTCAAAAACTATTTTAACCCCGAGACTGAATTGAACCTTTCATTATGCTATAGTGCGCTGTAATGGATCGATAGCATTCTTAATCTTCAACTGTTGATGGCGATCAATGCTGTACAGACGAGCATTTCAGCGCATAAGTTTGCGACATACCTATATGGTCAGGGCCAAAGTAGGGTTGGGTGCCTGAGAGTCCAATAAATTTCAAGGTTCAAGAAAAAGCGGAAAGACTGGTGGTCTGATCAGAAACCTTTGGACATTTGTTATCATGCTTTTGCATCAAAACGAAAAGCTCTTGGTTTTTGGAGCCCAACTAAACTCGTCATGTGACTCCACGCTCATGTGTGGTGACGTTGTAACATTACCTAATTAAAGTTCAACTCTGAAAGTGAAGTTTAGTATGATCATGCAGGTGGCCAGCACTACTAGTAGATAGACAAAAATAATGATGTTTTTGACCGTTTTCAAAGAAAAACGATACAGAAAATGAACAATGCTACGCAGAACCCCAGAAAATTTTGATATATTCATTATACTGAAACTCGGGCTGTTCAAAAGACAATAGATGTTCAAAAACAATAAACGCGACGCGAAGCGCCTGAAAATGTTGGGATTCGTAGCTCATAAGTGTGCTAAAATATATTTTGGCAGTTTTTCAAATGCGCTTCAAGAATTTTTGATTTTATCCTTTGGGGTACCCTAATAAAAATACTCGTACTTCCGAAGAGGAACGATTTCCCCTGTACCCCATAGCGTGCCTACGTACACTGCAAAAAATTGTTGAATTTAAACAACAAATATTTTACTCCTTCAGGCGAAGTTATGATTTCTTGCTTTAACGTAACGCAATGAATACAAATAGAATTTGTTTTTATTAGGCTATGAAATAAGGTACGTTCCATTGAAAGACAGCCGATTCTTGAGAGTCTATTTCCCAACGCCTGATCTTCAAGAGCATTTCTACTCGCTGCCAGCCGACTACATAACGAAATTATTTTCTAACCGCGGATCGAAAAGCTTTGTGAATTGGTTGAAAAACAATAACTTGATCACTGACATGGTTGTCTCGTATTCCCGATGGCCCATCGATTTTGGATATTTTACCATTAAATTTGATTTGACGGTACACGGCTTACGTAATACGGATACGCTTCTGCGAGAGCTATTTGCATACGTGAATTTCGTAAGGTCTCAACCGACTCAAGAGTGGATACAAAACGAAATTAATATCAAAAGAAGACTGGATTTCTTCTATAAGGTGCTTTTTACTCTTTTTCACGAATAATCAAACATTTATAATACTATATACATAAGAGGATAGTTTTTGGGAATCTCAGCCCAACTTGCGTCGCGAGCTGTTTTAAATCCTGGGAACCTTGACTAAATAAGCACGCCAAAATTGGAAGTATACATAGAACTTTCAGAATAAGGTAGGGGTCAAAAATTGACAAAAATCAAAATTTCTGGAATAGCACCTACTTAAAATTATCTAGAAGCTGTAGAGTGAAATTTTAAGACCAGGTAGACCCAATCTCGTACGATTTTCTTCCTAGTATCCGTAATTGTATAGAAATCTTGCTTGATCAAATAGATTAGCGAGATCGTCAAAAATTTAGTTGCGACTTTATACTTACAAACAGCAAAAAAGCGATTGTACTTAATATCTAATAAATTATTTTAAGCACTTTTGTGAATTTCCATTCCACTCATCCTTCGGTCCCGTCCCGGATGACTGACAGTCCCAGGTGACCGATAGTCCTGGGTCACCGACAGTCCTGGTGACCAACAGTCCCGGATCACCGGCAAACGATATAAAATAGATCTGCCAAACAAAAAGTTCCCGGGTGACTGACAGTATGGATTAGCCGACTGTTTGGAGTGGCCGACAGTACCGGGCGGCCGACTGTTCAGTGTAGGCGACAGTCCCGCTTGGCCGACAGTACCGAGTGGTCAACAACCCAGAGTGGCCGATACATGCAAACACCTGGACCAACTGCCAAAAAATAGTTCACCGAACTGCCTCAAATATAAACATGAAATCAGCAGGAATGAAGCTTACTTAAAGTATAAATCAGAATGTTGAGAAATTTCTTGTGAAATTTTTCATGTATTTAGTTTTGCCTATTATTTGATTATGTTCCCTCGAACGTGACACTAAGATCGACCCGAGTGAAGCAGTCGGAGAAAGAGCTAGAGTTTCGAAATAGAAATTCACTAAAATCTCAGTTTTGCTGATCGTTAGTGGAAGAAACATGCATGTTATTAGAAGAGTAGAAGTGGCGACGAACTGAAGCACACATAAATGCACTACGGCCGGCCTGAGGTCAGATAATGAGATTTTAAAAGCTAAAATGTCCTCTAAAATAACACCATTGCTAAAATATGGTAAATACAATCTTAATCCACTGTTTCTGGCCAATATCAAGCGTGTTTGGAGAAAATTTTGGATTTTCATCTATGTTGACCATAATTTGTGTTTATACATGCATATTTGCTTTTTTACTATCAAAAAGGCATAGTCTTGCTGGAAAAATAAGTGAAAGTAAATAATCATAGGCAAACAATGTTTGATAAATTGAAAATTTTTTTTAAGTTCTGGAAACATACCTGAGTCACAATTCATAGTTAGTTTTTAAAAATCCTTCGTTCAACGCACATTCGTGTGTGCTAATGGAGCATTCGGGAAGACCACAGAAGGAAAAAAGCGAGAATTATTTTTTTAAAGAAAAAATTATAGCCGAAAACGATTGAAAATGAAATCTTTCACGCAAAAGTTTGTGATATCATCAATGATTGAAATTACGTCTGTTGCCGACATTTGAGCCACTTTTTGAAGCCTTGTGTACATTCAAGCCCTATAGATTTGTCACTTAGGAACAGAAAAACCGACATTTCTTCAAGAAAGCAGTGCAACTTAGAGGCAGAAAATCAGACGTTCCACAGGAATGATGTACAAGAATTTTGAAATTGTCAGCATTTATGCTATTTTTAACTTTACACATTCCAAAGCTCGTTTTAGGCTCGATAATTTACTTTTCAGGAGATATAAAGTCTGTTCTTAGGAAAAATCAACAGCATTGGAGTCAGTGAAGGCTATGTCTCAAGGAATGTGCTTGTTTGGCATACAGAAGGCGATTAGCGGACCATATCAAGAAAAAGTCTATTTTGACGAAAAACCGCTGAAAGATGCCTTACAGCTTTTGAATCCAAATAATTTGATATACATAGTAGCGTCAAAGGCATTCAAAGGTAAGATAAATGAAAAAAATCATTTTGTTATTAATCTCAAAAATTGAATATGCCGAACCTTAAGGTGTGTCAAGAAAACTAGATAAATTCTTCTACTTTATTGCGTGGTAGATTTGAAAATGAGGCTCTCCAAAATGCATCTTCCGTGATTTGTATAAAAAATTAGATGCTGAAAGGTCAACAAGTTTAAAAAATGAGATGGCATTTGCAATTTCACAGATCATTTCTGAAGCTTAAGAATAGATAATGTAAGTCCGTATATTGTGTCATGTGAACTCTTTAGAGAAGCTCACAGGCGAAAATTTTTTCCGTCGATTTATCTTATAAGTCCTTTAAAAAATTTACATATTGTATTGGATATTTCTTCTCTGACAAATAAAAATAATTGATTGCTTCGCATCAATATGCTTATTTGCTTATTAAATCAACGATCTAACACGGATATTGAAATTCTGGAATTGTCATCGCTCTAGGAAAAACGGATCGGATCGGCAAGTGGTATAAGGCATCGTACAGTATCAATAAAATATGTTCCGATAAATTGAAAGACTTTGGAATGGCTACAATCGACGGATCAGACATAGACTTACCCAAACCGAGTGATTTTATTCCTTCAAACACGACTATTCCGAATTACAAAGCTACCATGATCGATTCTGCACTTTCATATCCGAAGACTATCTATGAGGATGAAAAGAAGCGACTCTGGTAATACATTTCTATTCTGTGAATCAGTTTGTAGTGATGATCAGACATGCGAGTAGAGTTTACAGAGTTTAGATTCCCAAAGTAGAATATGAATATTTTTTGTTGAAAATAAAGCAAGATTTAGGCTGACAGGTGTGTACAAATCATCTGATTTAGCATTTATCAGTTTTAAGGTCATTTTAGAAACGTATTCAGCTAGGTCCCAAAATCGGCCCGACTTAGCGAATGACGAGGCTGATTTAACTGTCACGCAAGAGATAGAAGTTGATGACTTCAGTAAGAGTCATTCATTACTTCTGACACGTACATCTAATTCTATGCTTGACGAGTTTAAAGTACGTAAAACATATGAAGGTTTTTTAAATTCTTTCAAATCCAAAAGAGGAAAAATAAGTTTTTTGCTATCTAGCATTTCTTATAGCTACTTCCTAGGTTTGATTTAGCTTTTGATTTTGCTGCTGTGAATTTGACCTTAAAAGATCGATTCAAAACAAGGAAAATATAAATGCCTCATTAGTTTAAAAGGATAAAAAATTCGTGTTGTTGTAATTGAGTTGAATAAAATAAATTGCTTTGAAAGAATTTATATGCAGCGAACGGAAAATAGCTGTATAAAGCTAATTCGAATCAAATTCTAGGTCAATTTTCGGACACGCAATCACATGCCAGCCATGAAAATGTGAGTAAGTTTGCTTATGAAAAACGAGTAATATTTTAGGTAAAATAAGGCGAAATTACGGCAAAGGCGAACACAGTCCGTGGGCAATTTCAATTTTATTCATATCAAATTTAGTTATTTTTCTGTACATGCAAGCATAGGTAGGCAGCACAAAAATTCTGGGGATGGGGGGTTTAGAGATATTTTCCAGAGGTCAAAAAATGGTCTCAAAAATGGTGGTATGGTGATGAAAGCACCATTTTTCAACGGTTCTCATCGAGCACTATCCATTGGCATCAAAAAATTGCGAAAAAAACTGTAAAAAATTTCAAAAATTAATGCTGGGGGAATCGGCCCTCTGAGGAGGTGCAGACCCCTCCTTCCACCCCCCACATCCACGTGTGCATGCAACTAAAGCAAGTCTAAAATCTACAAAAACTGGAGCTTTTCTTTTAAACGAAATCTCAAGAACTAATATCACACTTGGAGGTCCAGAAATCCCTTGCTGCTTAAGTGTATGCTATTCTATGACACGCTGATTACCGGAAAATTGCTCGCCAACAATTGCTCGAGGACTATTGCTCGCCAACAATTGCTCGCCCAGCAATTGCTCGCCCAGCAATTGCTCGCCCAGCAATTGCTCGCCCAACAATTGCTCGCCCAGCAATTGCTCGCCCAGCAATTGCTCGCTCAGCAATTGCTCGCCCAGCAATTGCTCGCCAAACAATTGCTCGCCAATCACCAACAATTGGTAGTCGAACGATTACTTGCTGAGCAATTGCTCGCCAGTGAATTTATCACATGGGAACCGCTCCTTAAGCATTGTTGCTTCTCATTTATTTGAATCAGCAATTGTCATTCTATATAGAAATCATATACGCTATAAAAATGGAAGGTTCGTTAACTTCAAAAATCGACCATCCCCGGATCTTGTAATCATCTGGTCTGAACAAAATGGTTTAATTAAGTACAATTTAGTTCTGCTGTGATGTTGCATGAATTTGCCCTCATACATTTATCTATGTACAGATTGTTTCGTTTTTGGTAGGAAAGAGAGAAGAAGCAGTAGTTTCAGTTTGAAAGTATTCATTTTTAGTGTACTAAAATGATTTTTAATTCCTTTAATTTTAATTTTCAGTTTTAATGCACTCAATAAAGTCGACAGGTGCTCGCCACCGCCAGGCGATTGCTCGCCAATCACCTGTGATTAGTCGAGAAATGCATTTTTAAGTTTTTTTAATTCGTTTTATCAGTTACAAGCTGATCATTGAAGCAAAGTAATTCAAGTCGGAAATTTTTCCGATTTTCAGAACAGGTATTTGGCAGCGCAGAATTTTTTCATGTATGAGCGCAAATTTATGCTACATCACAGCAGAACTAACTTGTACTTAATTCCAATCGCTCAGCAAGTAATCGTTCGGCTAGCAGTTGTTGGTGATTGGCGAGCAATTGTTAGGCGAGCGATTATTCGTCGAGCAATCAAATGGCGAGTAATTGATGGGCGAGCAATTGTTGGCGAGCAATAGTTGGCGAGCAATTGCTGGGCGAGCAATTGTTGGGCGAGCTATTGCTGGGCGAGCAATTGCTGGGCGAGCAATTGCTGGGCGAGCAATTGCTGGGCGAGCAATTGCTGGGCGAGCAATTGCTGGGCGAGCAATTGCTGGGCGAGCAATTGCTGGGCGAGCAATTGCTGGGCGAGCAATTGCTGGGCGAGCAATTGCTGGGCGAGCAATTGTTCTGGGCGAGCAATTGCTGGGCGAGCAATTTTGCGCACACGAACAACGCTATAATAAGTGTATTAAGAATGAAAGTAACAGTAATACTAATACACAATTACAACGACTCAGTCTATCTGAGCGAAATGACGTGGGTATAGATGCTTAACAATGCGGCGTGCGAAGGGGAAATCGACTTTTTTGTATCGAAATGTCTTATTGCAACCAAAAAATGGTATAGTTTCAACATGGCTACCGCGAGTCCCAACATTGCGCCACCGTCCCAAACATGGATGTACAGCATGACCGATGTGGGGGGTCAGTCGGTCTAAGGGGTCAAAAATATAGATTTTTTGGGGCCTAAATGACCTCAAAAACTAGTATTAGCGCTAAAATAGCGTTAAAACAACTTCATTACTTAGTTTCTACTTAATTTGAAGCACTTTTTGTGAAGAATTTTAAATTTCGATCCGTTTTTAACCTTCATTTTGCTTCATTTTCTCCACAGAATTTTCCAGATATCCATTCTGGAGTCTACGAACCCCAAGCCCCCTCGTGCATGTCTGGTCCCAACATTGCCACGTCTTAACATTGTCACTGTGAGACTCAACATTGCCTTACTGAGTCTTGTCAAGGGGTAATGGTAAAATGGTTATAAAGTATTTTTAATTAAGTGTTTAAAATGATTTAGCATAGATTTCTGAGAACAAAAAACCGTTTAGATTATTCCAGACGACGGCTATATGAATACTCGTATTCGAATGTAAATACAGGATTTATTTATAACGGGAGCATCCTCCATTACACTGTCGGTTCAGTGATTTACCAGAAACGAGTTTTTTACTTACGCAGAGTCGTCAAATTAACATGAAATTAGCATGCTAATATCGCTTTATCACTACCTTCGAATCTTAACAGGTTCAGCGATGCAGGATTCGATCGTCCGAAAGTATATGCAAACTTTATTCTTCAAATTTCGTCAGTTTTCGGCGAGAGTCAACTCGATTTATTCCGTCAAATCGTCAAAGAAAATATCGAGGAGCAAATGGACGCCGCTTTACGAATGGACTATTCGGTGAACTTGTTCAATATTCCTTCGCGTCTAATTTTAGAAATAAGCGGTTCATTCGAAAAAATTCAAATTTTTGTGGAAGGCGTATTTAAAATTTTAGTGGGCTGCGAAACTGATTCGAAGAAGTTTGTCAACAGTCGCTCGGTTCTAATACAGAGGATTAATGGATCGATTGCCGACGATCCCCTCTTAAAAGCCAATCAGAATCTTAAGCGCATTTTGATGGTGCCTTACATGAGCCATACAGAAAAAATATCTGAAGTGCAGGGTATCCGATTTATTTTCTTTATGGTTCTTTTGTCCATTTAAAAAAACACGCGTCGCATCATAGATGAATTATGATTTAACTTATCAGTCGCTTAAGGCGAGATGGAGTGAATCTCGAGCCAAAATGAGGTCAAAAGCTGGTAGAAATGCTAAATAAGTTCAAACTACGTTAATCTGCAGTTACTAGTCAATTTAAAGCACTTTTAAAGAAGTTTATATTTTCATCGATTCTTAGCTTTATTTTGCATCATTTTTATTGAAAGAAAATCTCCAATTTTCCCATTCTGGGGTCTATATCCCTAAACCCTCAAGCGCACGTCACGTACATGGTGGTTTTGAGATCTAGACCCCGAGCAGGCGCGAATTTGGAGGGAATTATGGTTTGATAGAGTTTATTGGTTAATTTTATATTATTACAATAATAACTTTTATCATTAATATTATAATTAATTTAATTATAACGATAATGTGAGCGCAATAGAGAATAATGTGTGATTTTTTTGTGATTTTAGCCATTTTTAATCACTATTTCTCAGATTTTTAGTATTTATTAATTTATTGATTAATATTTATTAACAGTACTTCAATGGCATTTATTGACTTTCTTGACACTCTAGAAACTTTATTTTCCGTCAGAAGAGTACATTATGTACAAAAACAAGCATTTTCTAGTCTTAACGATGATTTATCTAGTATTTTTCGGTGCTTCGCGCCGTTTTTCACACTAATTGTGTGTTTTTCGTAGAAGCTTTCATAAATTCCTAACTTTCTGGGATCACAAATAATTCTGTCTATCAAAAGACGGCAAAAAACCGATACTTCAAGTATAAGGGACGGACGGATTTATTTTTTGGACAATTTTTGACACTATCAGGAAAATTTGTGGTTCAGCCCCTTGTCCGAAAATGTGGAATCCACCACTGACCCTCCAGAATGGAAAAATGGAAAATTCTCAGGGGTAAATGAAGCAAAATGAAGGCCAACAGTGGACGAGAATTGAAATTTACTTCAAGGTGCTTGAAATTGACTATAAACTATGAAATAACGTAGTTTTAACGCTATTTTAGCATTTATGCTAATTTTTAAGGTGATTTTGGCAAAAAACGCAATTTTTGAACCCTCTTCTTCTAAACCGGCGGATCCCCACAGATCGGCCATGCTGTGATCTATGGCTGCAACTACATATTCTAAAAGTTGGAAGCAGCACATCAGATTGAAAAGATCAAAGATAAAAATAAGTATATAGAATCTAGAAATGTCTTCTTAGCTGATTGATAAGTATGTTTTCTTTATATTACCTTTATTGCTCTCCAAAGTTAGCAGTAATCAGAAGTTCTTGATATACCCAAAATACGTCATACTTCCTGAATGGGATAATTTTAGGAAGTCTTTTTCAAAAACTGTTTTTGTTAATTTTTTTCTATGCATTTTTCAGTCAACAAATGGAAACTGATGAGATATATTGGAATGCATTGGGGGTAGATCCCAGAATGTAAAAATGGGAAATTTTCTGAAAAAGTGAGGCGAAATGAAGGCTAAAAATGGATGAATACTAAAAATTTATTTTAAAAGTGCTTTAAATTGACTAAAAACTGTGCAAAAACATAGTTTTAATGATATTTTATCTCTTATACCAGTATTTAGGTCATTTTGACCCTAAACTCAAAAAAGTTCAATTTTTGATCTCTCAGACACCAATAAATTAAACACTAAAATTGATTGCTAGAAAATTTAGTCCGTGTCGTCAAAATTTTTTTATTTCGAATTGTTTAATAAGAATAACCTAAAATTGATTTTCAATAGTGACGCAATTTTTTAGTTTATATCGTCTTCTATATATTATGGCACCAGGGCTTGAACTTATGCAGCTCCCCTCTAATTCCACAATTTTAATTTTTAATGTTAGTCTTATATATTTAATCAGCTTGTGTCTCTAAAGACCTCAGATTAAGCAAGTTTGGGTCTACTTTAAATCAAATCCGCTTTGTTAAAGAATTTTCCATTTAACTCATCGCTTATAGTGTTATTTTAAAATTAAGCCATGAGAATCGAAGACATATTGTCGCTCAAGTCGAAAATTTCTTCGTCATTCTTCTTGGAATCGTTCATTTACGGAAACATTGGACAATACAGTAAGCGTAGATCTTATTTTTTATTTATTTAGCCACAAACTCGTATTCAAATAAATCTTCTGTTACAATTAGCACTCTTGAGAATGATAGAAATTAACTTAGATAAAACAGTCAGTGATTCGGATTTCCGGCCTGTTATAGAAACAGACTGTCTTTGATTACAAATCAAAATCATATTCCATCTTGGTAAAAAAACAGGCATATAGCTGTGGGGATATTTTGTATGCGGGGACGGTAGTCCTAATTGTCCAAAAGCAGTAGAAAATGGGTTCGAAAATTTGTCCTTGACGTATGAGATAGCGTTTTTTCAGCGTTTTATGTCGTCCATTTAAAATCGCTTTTGGTGCAACATTTTTTAGAAAAATATTTAAAAATTTTCGTCTGTTTTGTACGGAAAAAACTATTTATTATTCACACGAATAAAGGTCAAGTGATGACAGGTGCCGAGCATGACTAATCTAGATGACAGCTGGAAAACTCTATGGACGAAAATGACTTTATATTTGCGATCCACGCTTGGGTGTGGGGGTCTGAAGGGCGTCTGGGGACTCTTTGTATCTGAAAGACTTCCCAAAAGTCGAATTCAGAATTATATTTCTTGGTGCTTTTTTGGCTATCCGGCCCCATCGGATTCTCCAGAATTTTGTTGCTGCCCATGTACATTTGTATCCAAGTTCCTAACCGATTTCAAAGCTGTTTTGCATCATAAATTTGATTTTAACCTTATTTTCGCTTTTACTTTCGTCCGTCAAAATACGAAACATCGATATCTGTCTTTCGTCTTCTTTACAAAAATAAATAAAGTTAATAGTAATTTCCGTTATACTTTTACATCATGAATTTGTTGATGTCCCTTACTCTAACTCAAACTTCAAGCAAGCACTGCAGTTGTTCAAAAACGCTGCAGCTATAATTGAAAATCGCGGAAGAACATATCGGCTCGTGAATTCCGACATTCAAGTCAAGAGATCAGGTACAGCTGCCGCACAGTACGTGAATAAACATTTTTTATTTACGATTAAATCAACTCAGCAGGCGATATCAAGTGTAACGAATTTAAATTTAAATAAAACACACAATTAAAATTTTGAATGTTGAACTGAACAAATACTGTCAAATAGAGCTTTAATTCATTTTGTATTATAATTGATTAATTTGGAATTATTTTCGATATCTATATTATAAGTTTTTGATTAAATTAAATGAAATTGTTATTATAATGAATTTGTTTTGCAGAAGCAGACAGAATTTCTAAACAGCTCGTTGTCTGGCTTTGACAAGTCTTACTGAGGACGATGACGTACACCAAAGATGCACAGCATGGCCGATCTGTCAGTCCGCCTGGGGGAAGGGTCAGTCAATGAGCTTTTTCGAGTTAAAATGACTGAATGCAAAGACAGTATACAAAGTGATGTCCCGGTGCCGCTTTTTTTACCGGTGCCGGTGCCGGTGCTACATTAGCATATTATATAGTGTGCTATGCTTCTTCAAAAAGGGTTAAATTTGTACCTATTTTTCACCGGATATACATATTAAGAGCAAAATTTCATTCGGCTAGTAACGACTTCATTATTTTTAATTTATAAATACATATTAATTTTCTCACTTAAGCATTAAACAAACAAAAAATTGTAATAAAACTGAAATTCGAAGAAAAATTAAAGTCAAATAGTGTATTATAAGCTTTAAGTGTAGCGCAATCAAGATTGGCTTGTGCAGTAGTTGATTCTTTAGTCTAATCGAAATTTGGTTTTAGTGCATTAGTTAAATATTCCAACTAGTAAGAAACAAGCATGAAAATAGCCACAAAACTTTTTGAGGTTAAATTATTTGAGTTTATCGTTTCACATTTTCAAAAGCCTCTGAAAACAAACATGGGATATATTAGTAACGCAAAAGACTTACATAGAAGTTCATTTTGCAAAGTTTTATTAAGCTTTTTCTGAATAATTTGCAGGAAAAAGTTTTGCATAAAAACTATTTTAAAATTCTAGCTGCGTTTTACGGTCTTCTGCTCACGAAATGGAAAAATAAAAATGGATTTGATGAAATTAAGTTGAAAACTACTCTGTAGCACTCATCCTTCTTGCTCTACAGATGGTAGAATTAGAAGAACTTTCCACTCTATATGTCGATGTTTTTAATTTTAATTTACTTTATGTATTAGTGTCCACGCTTCTTGCTGTTAATTGATGTTTTCAATAAGATGTGTTTCGTTAAATGAATAATTCATTTTTAAAGCTCGAAGACTTGTTCTGAAGTTCAGTCAAAAATGCTTCACTATGCTAATCAGAAGATTTTATTAACAAAATGCTACCTTTTTGCGCCTTTATTCATTAAATTGGTGATGAATGAGCTTTCAATTATTCTTTTTACACTAATTTTTTCTTCTTTATCCGGCACCGGCACCGGAACGCCGGTACCAGCCTAGCACCGGCCCGGTGCTGGTGCTTAGGCACCGGTGCCGGTGCCGGTGCCGGTGCCGGTGCCGGTGCCGGTGCCCAGGACATCACTAATACAAACCATATTAATTCTCAGTTTTCGGTCAATTTCAAGCGCTTTTGAAGGATATTTTAAATTTTCATTTATTTTTAGGTTTTTATTTGCCTCATTTTTGCTGAAAATTTCTCCTTTCTTTATTTCAAGAATTTTGACCCCGAATCATCTTCTCCTACATGTATTTCTGGTTGTCGCCGTGATAAATAGTGTAAAAGCGAAATACAATATACTAGCAAAGAAAAATGCTCTGATGGAACAAAACGGACGAATATTACTTCGAATTACGCATCATGAAGGACGAAGGACATGAAAGGAGGGGACTAGGCAAACGTTACCTATGTACGTATGCCTGTGAAAGTTGTAAGAATCTTCTAAAAATTAGACTAACGCTAAAAAACGCAAAAAATCAAAGTATTTTCTGCGGCCTGCAGAAGAGAGTTGCACCTCCGATGTAAAAATAAATAACGTGAAAAGCTTATACCTAGAAAACAAGCGATCACTGATCAAAAAATGACATAATGTGCATTGTTACGCTAGTGCGGTATGCATTGCAATAACGGGGCAATTAACAAGCTGGTGTGCTTGGTTAGTCGTCATTGGCTTCATGAGTGCATAATTCACTCATGAAGCCAATGACGAATAACTATGTAATTGTTAGAGATGATATTGATAAGAAACTAAATCGCTTATCCAGGCTTCCTCATAATCTCTTTTATGAGCCACTGAAAAATGTTTTGTGACAGCACGCTTTTTTCAGAAGCCGCAGAATAGACTTCAATTTTTTGCGTTTTTTAGCAGAAGTCTAATTTGTAGTAAATTCATAAAATTTTTACAGTGGTACATAAATAAATTTTAACTAGTCCCCTCCATTTAAACAGATGAAATGCTTTCAGCGTATACTTTACGCACCTACTGGGTGTAAAGAACACTTACACTCAGATTTGTAATTCTGACGTTACATAAAACATTTTGAAAAAATTAAGCTTTTACAACGCTCTGAAACTAAAGTTAATTTTCAGTGTAAACTTTACGCAACTAATGGGTGTAAAGAAATCATACAGTCAGATTCGTAATCCTGACCTTATGGAACATATTTTGAAAAAATTAAAGTTAACAGCGCTCCGGAAGTAGAATAAATTTAAAGTGTAAACTTTATACATCAACAATAAATGAATAGTGTAAAATTTACACAACTACTACGTGCAGAGAAAACTAACAGTCAGATTCATAAGTCTGACGATCAGAGAACATTTAAAAGAATCTAGTTTCCGTAATGCTCAAGAACTAAACCTAATTTTCATTGTTAACTTTACAAAACAATTGAGTAGAAAAAAGTTTTCGGTCGGATTCGTAGTGCTGATATTACTCTGAAATTACGATCAATATTTAAGAAAAAAATTAAGTCGACACAATCGTCTGAAGACAAATAAATCTGAGATGTAAACCACTTTACACCACAATTGAATGTGAACAAACGCGCTATCTGACGTATGACGTTTGACCGCTGGTACATTTTTAGATTTGTGATCATGTCTAGACTCATAGCCGGAAAAGTTGGCAGAAAACAACAAGACAGAAACTCGTTTAAGACCCCAATTTTTGACTTTACATTTCATGAAAAAACTCAATATTGATGTAAATAAATATAATTCGTTGACGTGTACCCCTTAAAAAGTACTTCATTTTTATTCTATTCGACGTATCCCGACTTCTAAACGGAGAAGATGGCGACAAAAATAAGACAAAAACGAATTTTTTGACAATCCATCATATTGTAAACTTTAAAAATCTGAACTAACTCCCTATTGAGTGTGAAGAAATTCGGTTATGGCCAGTTTTTAGCCTTTTTGAATCGTAGTATATTTGTGTGTGAAAAATTTCTGTTCTGCATCCTGTTTGAGGTATTGACCAATCAAAAATGGAAGAAAACGTGTTTTTTCGCACAATGTTACACCAACGGTTTCGAACTTTACCCATCCAGAAGTAATTCAACATTGAGTTTTTCAAACGCGCTTTGCTGCGACATCTAGCCCCTGAAACGTACTTTATGTTTTGTATTAAACTTGTCTTGACTTATAACCGTTGAAGTTGGCGGAGAAATCACAGACAGAAACTGTTTTTTGCACCATCTACTAGAGTGTAAAGTTTAGACCCCTATATCTAACTATGTGATGAGTGTGAAAAGTTTGATGGTAAGCCGAAAGTAGCCTCTGAAGCTAGTACATTTCTATAAATAGGTTTTTAGGAGACTCTTATACAAAGGATTTGGCAGACATAAACGAAATGAAAACTCAAAAAATGTGTTTTTCAACTCTAGATTTTTATACTCTTTACACTGCCCGTCCGGGATTAAGTCACTATTCAAAAATAAAAAAGCTGTTTTGAGCATACTCAATTGCTTACATTTAAAAAACCAGACGAAACAGAATGCAAAAGTGAATTAGAAAAGTCGTATGACCGACCAAATTTTAAAAACTATATCTTTTTACGTTATAGCAAAACTCTACACGCTCTTTACACATGGATATTCATTTGAAAACAAAAACAAAAAAAGAACATGGGCAGCGAAAGTTTTTTATCTACTTTTTAAAAACAACCACACAATACAGAATTCCCAAGTATATTAGTAGTTTTACGCGCTAACGCGCTACCTATAATGGTGAAAGACTACCCGATGCGGGAGTTGAAATAAACGGTGCATGCTGGATTCGACAACTTTTTTACCGATTGTTGAACTTGTATTTTAACGATTGGAACGCCTAGAAATAATAGACACTATATTTAAATATGTAATTATTCTTAAAACATATATTAGAATTAGATGTATTCCCACCATTTTTCCAACCTCGCGTGATTCCGAAATATTTTCATCAAATTTCTTCAATATTATAGAGCACTTATTTTTGACTGATAACCGTATGAAAAAATTGCAGGTTCGCATTTCTTGTTCGAAGAAACATCTTTGGTACAGACACAAAGTGCCGTTGTCATTAATTTTCAATCCGTGTTTGGCGACATTAGAGATTTTCTCGTTTCTGATTTGTTGGGTTATATTTTCTCCAGGCTGTGTTTCTTGCAGTTTAGAGTGAAAGAGAAACTTGGTAATATGAAGCGTATGTTGTTTTGAATTATGCTTTTCGTTTCTATTTTTTACTCATTTTCAGTTTAATATTTAATTTTAATTTTTTAATTCAATTTCGTTCTCAAATATTTAAAATCGGAGAGGTTTTATTTTATACTTTTACTTGATTTAGCAAAGAGTAACGAATGACCATAGGTGCACAATAAGGCCTCGTTTGGGGATTTAGTCGGTCTGGAGGTCGGCCAGACAGTTTTTTTCGAGCCGAAATAATCTCAAAATGGAAATAATGCTGAAATAAAGGTGTAAATATTATATGTACTTCAGCGGGCAATTGTTATTTTCATTCATTTTAGCCTTATTTTCCTCATAAAATTTCCCATCTAACCATTTTGGGGGTCTTGAAACATAAATCTTCATGTGTACTCATATGTCTGATAACGACCTTAGGTACATTATGGCCTTATTTTTAATTTTATGGTTAATTTCAAGTACCTTCAAAGAAGCATTTCGATTTTCATTTCTTTGGCCTTCATTTTGCCTCATTTTCCCTTAAAAAATTACATTTCACCATTCTAAGGGTCTAGAGAATCTCAACCCCCACATGTGCATCTGGTAACGACCAACGATGCACAGCATGGACGATCTGGGGGTCAACCGATCTACTGTGAGAGTCAAAATTGACGCTTTTTTTCACCAAAATGACCTGAAAAACTGACACAAATTTTAAAACAGCGTTAAAATTATATTACTCTATAGTTTCTTGTCAATTTCAAACACTTCTAAAGAAAATTTTCAATTTAATCCATTTTTGGCATTTATTTTGTATCATTTCCGCCCAGAAAATTTCCATTTTCCCATTTGGGGGATTTAGACCCTTAACTCTGCCTAGTGCTAATGTGTCGTTTCTTTTTCCACTTGACTTTTGCTATCCTTCTTTATTTTTTAGACCTGATTACTAATCTACGTTCGTTTTCTTGAGCTTCCGCGTTCGAACGGAGACAATTATTTCTTACAGAATCCATTAATCGCAACAAATTTTATCAGAAAATAAATAATTGATTAAATTTGCGCACTGATTAGTTTTATTGCAGGTATCTCGACTTTATCTCGCGAAAATTTTTTGGAGTAAGTAAATAATTAATTGCCTGAATGTACTCACTGATAACAGGAATATAATCAGTTTAAAGTTAATTAATTCTAATCAAGCGGTAAGCAAGGGGTCGAGTTTAGAATCCAATTACTTATCGCCCTTTGTTTTCCCGAAAAAAATAATTCTCAAGCCACCTGGTCAAATTATTTATGTTAAGTATTTTGTCTGAATTGATTATAACATTTCAGGTTTTTTTTAATGAAAATGTTTCTCTTTCTAATTATTTATACAAGATCTACGAAAACTTCTAACCATTCCTTAAAATTTCAGCTCTTCTGTCATTCCTGCAAAAATTTAACCTTGAACTTCAAATCAACCAATAGATGTTTGTAACAAATGCTATTGGCTTTTCATTCTCGAACCTACCTTTTTTCGAAGTTTTCCCTACTAAATGAACGTATTTTTTCATTCATTAAGGTTATGCGACAAATTGTGCTTCAGAGATAAGACATTCAGTTGGAAACTTTTACTTTTGGATTGAAGGAAACTATAACGCTAGTCACTTAGCTAGTCGCATAGAAGCTTTTATACCTGGCATGAAGGTCAGTGAGAAAAAAGTACGAGTATGTGTAAGTTTGTCTGTCTGGCGCAACTTCAATTCTTGGTTCTCCCACGGATTATTGATTAAACTTCAAAGTTTTTGAGTATCTTAACTTTTTGACTAAAAATTTAAAAGATCTAATTTATTGTTCCTAATTTTCACTGGAAAACGATTCACTTATTTCCCTATTTTTGGTCAAATCTTGCTGACTTTTCTGGTTTAAGGTAGAGCAAGATTAGCTTAGAATTTAAATCCAATCATCTTTCTGGTCCGGAGAGATAGAAAGAAGAAAACAGAGCCGTTGTCATTATTTCTTATCTTAATAGGCTTTACAAAAAAGTTGATAGTGTATTACAAATAATATGAGATCTAAATATTTATTTCTCCGAACGAAATATTCAGATACAGGAATTACTTAAAGTGATACAAGCTAAGATTTATAGCATTGCTTGCATTTAAGATATTGAATCCATCTTCAGCTTAACAAGGTCTATTTATTTCATAAACTGAAATTTTGAAAAATTCTTAAATTTTTGCAACCGCTCTGTCAATTGTTCGTTAATTAGGCAAAAATCTGAGATAATAGTCCATTATCTAAGTTTTATATTCTAAATTTTTTTAATATTCAATTCAAGTGGTATTAAAAGTTATTGACAAGCCAAACGTAAAATTCGAAAGCATAATTCAGATTTTTTGAACATGGTTCACATTGAAAAACAGAGGTTGTACTGCACCCTTATAAAATCGATCAATAAAATAATTTGAAAAGATAAGTTTCGATTTTTATTTTACCGCTGCATGTGTTCGAGTTATAACTTCTGTGCTTATTAGGGAATCACCATAATTTATACTAGCATCATGTCCTATAAGCCTCCAGAAGCAAATTTTTAAATGTAGAAAACAAACTTTTAAATGAAATTACGAAAAGTTCGTACATATTTAACGTCTTTTATATTATAGAATTATCTCAGTGAAATTGATAATGAAAGATTCGCTATCTACAAAGAAACTTTTACGGGGAAATACAAGAAGAAATCGTTGACTTTCCATAGTATGTTGAATGAATATTGGGAAGAAATAAAGAACGGCGAATATTTCTTCAATCGAAGTACGTGAAATTTTCTGCTATTATGTACATAAGTATGTCAAATTGTTTTTTTTCTAATCTTTGTTGTACTCAAAGCACTTTTGAAGCACTGATAGATGCTATCAGATTATCGAAAATACTCCGACGACTGAAAAAAGAGAATGAAACACAGTCGAACTTACACAGGCAACAATAATTTTTATATCATTATATTTAGATTTATTTGAGATTAACTGATTTATCACAGAAATTTACTACAGGCCTACTCATTGCCTCTTTACATTATAAAAGTTTACATTAACGCAAAAATTTTTCGTGAGTCCTTGTGCTCAGGATTCTTAGATTCACAATAAAAGATATGTAAGGTAAAACCCGATAGATATATCCACACGTGGGCTTGTGGGGTGGTTGGGGGTATGCACCACCCAGAAACCAAAATACCCCCTTCCCAGAAACCTAAATACCCCCCCCAAATTCACCAGAATTTAATTTTTGAAAATTTTTCATTTTTTTCCACAATCTTTTGATGCCAATGGATAGTGCTCGATGAGAAACGTTGAAGCATGGCGTTTTTTCGCCATACACCCAGTTTTAAGACCCTTTTTGACCTTTGAAAAATCTTGCACACACCACCCCCCAGAATTTTGTTGCTGCCCACCTATGGATGTATCACTGCAGATATGCATTATTTACTTAGATACTTATATTCCATTACTGATACTGAACTAAATATCTATTTATCGGTTCTGTCTAATCTTGATTAACATAGGAGAACAAGGCTTTTCTTACTATATCCACCGTTTACATTTTAATCATAACTCTTGAGTCCATGAATAATCCGCTAGCTTTTTTTGCAGAAAGAAGGTACGTCGAAGTACTGAATAATATTACGAAGCACGACTTATTGGAATACATAGAGGTGGGCCATACCATATTTGGTCTCCAATCTGCAGTCATACTATATTTTTTTAAAATTTTGTTATATCTTTATATTTTTATTTTTTGTTACATCTTAATTCAGCTTCATTTTGTGTACTATGTCAGATAGTATTGAGCGATGATTCACCACGACGCAGGAAGCTCGTCGTTTACACTCACGGAACGGCGCACGTCCCTGAGGTTGAACACGATTCTTCTCAAAATGAAACAGTCATTGAAGTAAAGCTTTGTTAAATTCTGAGTACGATTGAGTTTTGCTGACTTCATGATTTTCGTTATTTTCGAAACTTTGAGTTTTCGTTATTTTTCCTAATCTCAAACAGATTATCAACATAAAATTTTCAATTTACTCGTCGAACAGCTTACCGTGTTGTTGTAATATAGGCTCTGATTTTAAAACTAATTTTTATCGCTTTCGTATCTGTTTTGATTCGAACTTTATAACTTTATCGGAAAAATCAGGCTCAATTATGTGGTCCCCTGCCCTTAATATTTACTTAAATTAATCTCATGTAAAAATTTTTCTACATTATTAGGGGCCACAATGGCTAACGAAGATCAAAGATGTCGAGAATTTCAAGAGGGGCATGCATTTGTATCCTGCTGTACAGCCGCACCTCAGGTTGAAATTCCCATGAAAGAAATTTTTCCGTTACGAATGTATTATCGAAATATCTTTGTGTCATTGCGTTATTTGGAAATATCATCAACATGTGGAATATAAACGTAAAATTCAAAATTAACCTTCTCGTCCGAGCAATTAGCTCTTCTAAGCTTGTGAATTCGAATAAATTTCTAAAGTACTTATTACAACTTCGGGATTAATTGTTTTGAGAATCTTTCAGTTTTAATTAGAATATTATGGAACTAAAGTCTGTTCCATTCCAAAGGGCTTATTTTTTTGCTGAAGCCTTATTACTGTAATAGATTTTTATTGCACAAGTGGCTTCTTCAGTTATGCTCTCGTAACAACTGGTTGCCTTAAAGTCTTCTTATTGATATTTAATTTGCTTTGCTTAACACATGGCGTATCTAACAGACTGCTGCAACAACCTACCCGTAAAATATTCTGCTACAGTGCTAAGCCATCAAGCGAAGATGGGCCGTTTGGAATGGTACAGACTATAGTTTTTAAACACATTTTCTTTGACAATATCGACTTATCAGTTTATCGTAGCAGATTTAGTATTAATTGCCGAAGTTGCTTTACGTACAAGATACGTACGAGTATACACCAGACGTGTTTTTGGGGGAGGGTTTGACCTCCCCAGAATGGCAACTGACAACCTCCCCGCAAAATGACTGCGACCCCCAGAATTATCAATTTTTTGTAAAAGTTGGTAAAAGTTGTAAAAAGTGTGCCTTTCTAAGCGTTTTCAGCCCATTTTCGGCTCAAAAATATCAAATTTTCGGCGCTTCGCGCCATACACATTTTTTTACCATATTTTGTTCAGTTTACTCAATTTTTTTCAAATGTTTTGAAATTTGTTTTACGTTTTATGTTCTAGAAAGAACGAGCTCGCGCTGTATACATTTTTTGATCATATTTTGTCCAGTTAAATCAATTTTTTCAAATTTTTTTCGGAATTTGTTTTACGTTTTTATGTTCTAGAAAGAACGAGCATTGTCTCAAACGTAAACAAAAAAAGCACTTTCTGAAAAATTTTTGGGCCTGACCTCCCCTTCAGAATTCCCATGCTGTACATGTATGGTATACACCGTGTAAAAACTATATAGTTTTACTTGAAGCAAATTGGTTATTTGTGAAAATTTCGAAATTCATTTTGTCTGAATTTAAAACATAATTTTCTGCGAAAAATTTCAAATTTTTCTTTGCATTATAGTATTTGTAAAGACAGTAGGTATTTGCCAGTTGTACTCGCGCAAGTGCCTGTTTTGTTGTATGTAAGTAAGTACGGGTACCTACTTTTTATAATCTCAAAACAAACGCATGTTAGATTTTGATGAACTATCATTTGTTTCACGCAAATTTGGGCATAATTTTAGTTAAAAAACCTTGTCCGACATGTCGACAGATTGCGATTATAGCATTGATTTGATATATAATAATCGTAATCTGTCGGCTTACTGTCGAAAAAATTCTTAAGATTTCTATCCAAACTTATCGTGAAACAGACTATGATAATTATGTATAACCTGCATAACAAGTCGAAAAGTCTGGCAAGTTATTTTAAATTTTTTATCTTGATGAAATAAATCGGTTGCATGGTCGGCCGACCTTGATTATCCTACTCCCGGATCTTTAAGGCAGCAGCTCCAAATTTACAATTGTCCGTTTTTGACAGTTTTGAAACAAAAATAACAAGAATGGCTGGCCTACGACATAGAAAAGAGCTGTGCAGTGTCCGTAATACACTCAGAGCTTCTTAATTTGCATTCGTTCTCTAAGATGACCTGCCTATAACAACTTGGCTGGATAATGAATATGGTCGGGAAATCGGGAATGATCGGAATGAGTGCCGGAGAAGTGCATGTCTTAAAACTAGTATCAAATGCAATAGGATGGAGAAAAAAGACAGAGCGTAATACATTTCTGTGATTTTCAGAAGTTTGGATCGACGGCAGACATAGACAAAGACTCAGTTAGGATGTCCGGAAAATTTCACAAATCAAAAAGTGTCACAAATTGACGGTAGGAAAAATAACTATTTTTCTACTTTTTTCATCAATCTCTATCTAAATGGCATCGAAAAATCACCTTAAAATACAAAGAGTTTTAAAAATTCAGTTTTTTGTTATCCTTTGGACTCTGGGGAAGTCGAGCGAGGCCCCTACGTCCACGTGTGGTCGACGGCTTATTGCTAAAATACAAAAAAGGGATAAAATTCAAGGATATTTTCTCTGTAAAGCAAGAAGTCTGTTTTTCTGGAAAATCGCATTTCCCCAAGCTTAAATAATAAGGAATTCTCACTATACAAAAATCAAAAGTAGGTAGGTATCAGACATGCGTATGGGGGTCTAGACCAGACAAACTGGTGGTGGGGTCCTGACCACACATGGAAGTAGAGGTTTGGGGTATACACCCCGTAGAACTTGAAAAACCCCCGCAGATTAATGTTAGACCTCCACAATTCTATTTTTAGTAAGATTTTCGGCGATTTCAGCCCCCTCTATCCCCAAAAAATTTTTTTGCTGCCCATGTATGGTCCTGACCCCCCCCCCAAAATGGAAAACTGAAGCAAAATCAAGGCAAAAAATGGATGGAAAATAAAACTTTTCTTTAAAAGTGCCTTAAATTAACCAGAAACCGTTTAATAACATATTTTTCGTTATATTTAGGCGCTTATACCAGTTTTTGAGCTGATTTTGGCTCAAAAAGCTCTATTCTTAACCACTTAGACCGCTTGACTCCCCTCCAGATCAACCATGCTGTGCACCTATGGTTTAGACCCCCAGAATGGAAAAATGGGATATTTAATCGGGAAAATGAAGCAAAATCAGGGCAAAAATAAATGGAAATTAAATTTTCTTCAAAATTCTCTAAATTGACCAGAAACTGTGCAAAACTGTAGTTTTAACGCAATTTTAGCGCTTATACTATAGTCTGTTTAACATAAATTCGTGCATAATTTTTTTGATTTTTTTCTAAATTGTTTTATATTTTTTCCAAACGCTGAAAAACGATGTTTTTGACGCGCACCTACCATTTTTGGACTAAAAAAGGCACTTTATTATTTCACCCCCCTCCCCAAAAATCCCATGCTGTGCATGTATGATCGCAATCTGTCAGCTTATTGTTGGAGATAGTTTTAAAATCTATAATCGAACTTCTGTGAAACAGACTATAGATTCTAAGGTTATTTGTTCCACAAATGCTCAATTCTTCATCCCAGCCAGACTGGCTGACGCCCCACCTCCAGATCGGCCATGCTGTGCATCTATAGTTTCTTGACCTTGTCGTTCGTTGGCGAATTTGGTGCATTCAGTGATCACTGAGATAAATAAATAGGACATAAATTGGTCATCAGACATCAGGCAGTTCGAATAGAATGTTGCTCAAATTTACATCCTTAATGATGACAAGCTTCAACGTGCAACTGACGTTTTTTACACTTAAACTTTTTTGTCTTACTACACTGAGCATATGCATTAAGGAAAAAACATCTTCAATCATTATAAGCAGAGTATCGTAGAGACTGCGCATTTAGGTACTTATAGTCTGTTTCACCTAACTTCGTGCATAGATTTTAAGAATTTTCATCGACAGTAAGCCGAGGTTACGATAATTACATATCAGATCAATGCTATAATCGCAATCTAATCTGTCAGCTTTTTGTCGGGTATATTTTTAAAATTTATGACCGAACTTGTGTGAAACAGACTGTGACAACTAACGATTTCAGTAAGAAAGAGATTCGAGCAACTCAAACATCAGTTTTCAAACGGTCTTTCTGAAAATAGAGCACACAGGCAGATCAGTGATAAGTTTCTAACAATTACTCGGTGAAGATTGTGATTTAGGTATCATCCCATGACCGAAAACTTGTTTTCTATTTATAACCGACAATTTTCGACATTTGTATGAATAACGCAAAACCATATTGATTCTGATCAGTTTAAGTTATAGGTACATATTATCCCTTCCCAGCATTACTTACTCGCTTTGTACTCCTTTTTTGTCATATTTATAATTTGATTTTATTTAATCACTTTTCTATGTCGCTGGGATATTTAAGCCAATGCACATTTAATTGATTTCCTGATCTCAGTGCCCAGCGAAAAACGCATATTTGCTTTTAATTTGAAATTCGACAAAGTGATTGTACTGCATAATTATTTTGGGAATCAAATTAAACCTATACGGAAAAACTGATGTTCAATTTGAGAATTAAAAAATTTCTATGCGAAATGCATGCAACGAATCAGCATATAGCGCATCATCTCATAAAAATGAATTTTCATTCATGATTTATTTTATATAAATATAGAAAAATGCGTCAAATTGCTTGCTTAATCGTTTTTAATCTGAAGTGACAACGCTTGAATATCGAATAGGTACGCTTAACTTTCATTAATCGCTGTTTTCAAACCGTGATTCGGGAGAATTTCTACGTAGAAGTGCCTATAGTCTGTTTCACACAAGTATGGGCATAAATTTATGTTCAACAAAAAGCTGACAGATTGCGATTACAGCATTGATTTGATATATCGTAATCCATCGGCTTACTTTCGAAAAAATTCTTAAAATTTATGCCTAAACTTATGTGAAACAGACTAAAGAATGATGGGCATTTTCATTTTCAGCCGATATCATACATTAAAGTATCCGGATTTTAAAGTGTTCCGCTGGACACTTCAAAGTACACCAATGTGTCCAGCGGAAACTTAGAGATAATTTTAGATCCACCTCAAAGTGTCCGACTTTAAATCAAAGTGTCCAGGTCGTCCGTTCTTTGTTTGTTTTAAAATGATACATAAGAACATGGTACCTAATCAATGTACTTAACTGGCATGCCTGAATAAGTTTGTTTACTGCATTTAATACTCAGTAGACATTTCACAAAAATCAGTCTGGGTAGTTTCGTGAAGTACTCGTACATAGAAGCCTAAAATCAGGACAGCATTTTAGGCACTTAGTCTTTTGTTCCTCGAACATTGTACTTTGCTCTGAAGCAAATGACCTTCCTTTGTGACATTTTGTTTTGCATTTTTTTTGACAACGCTCAAACGCAATTTTTTTTGTTGCTTAAAAATGGACGAATGCCAAGCGGCGTATTTAGCATAATCATAGGTAGCGCGATAGCGCTACCTATAATATACTTGGCCATCCTTTTTCTTATATGTTTATCACAGCGAGTGCGAAATTTGTGCCCCCTTCTCACAGCAACAACGGCACCACACCTAGGAGGTGCGGTTTTTTCAATCGATGGATAATTAAAAAATTCGATGCCCATCTTTTTTTTGTTTACACTCAATACTGAGTTAGCAATGAGCGTGTAAAGTGTAAACCGAAAAATCAAATAATTTGCGTAGGGCCAATTTTTTTAAAATGTTGCCCCCGAGCTGTAGATTACGAATCTGACCTTAAAATTTCTTTACACTCAATATTTGTTGCACAAAAGTGTAAAGTATACGTGTTTTTACTCTTTGCGTGTCCTTCAGCTTATCTAACTCAATTTTGGTTTCTGTGCAGTCCAATCTGTTTTATGATGTAGAGGGTAGCAAAATCTCGAAACCGAATTTTTTTCTCATATAACGCAATATTTCTTGATCTGTGATCGTTTTAGTGTAAAGGGTTCGAGACGAAAAACGATATTTCTTCAACTACTCCGCTAAGTAGGCGGAACATGCTAATTATGCTTAAAAGGTGCCTGACCTTAGCGTTACAGATCCCAGTTTATTTTGTTTCTATACACCCAATATTGCAGTATTAGCACAAGTGTAAAGTTTACACCGAGAAGCATTTTTGCGCCCAGAGCGTCGTGGGTGATGAATTTTTTAAAAATGTTCTCCGTAAGGTCAGGATAACGAATCTGACCTTTAAACTTTTCTACAGCCAGTGTTTGTTGACGTATGAAGAGGTGAACTTTGAATTATACCTACATCTTTGACTCAATTTTACCCTTGTGTTTTTCCCGAATAAAGTATTAATATTAGTATATTATTAGATAACTCCGTATTGCATATTTTTGATCAGATTTTTCTTATTTCAGAGGTTTTTGACTCGTCTTTAATAATTAATTATTTTATCATCATAAATGCACTATTCTCAAACTTCAGTAGAATGATGAATATTTTTCAAAATAGTATAATCAAGCTGAAATATGCCGATGTGTCGATTTGGCGCAGTTGTTGACAACTCCGCTCTCGGATGCGGTCTTAAAAAAAGAATGCTGAGTTCGAATCTTCTGAATGCTGACTTTTTTCATTTTTTTAATTCTTTTGGCAAAACGATTCACTTCATTTGACTTATTCATCTATTTAGGTTCTGCAGATAACACTTTTTTGTTTTTTGAATTTCACCGCAGTTCTCGAATGGGAGTGTAAAGAGTGCGAAAATGTGGGGCTGAAAAGACACATTTTGGCCGAGTTTTCGACTTGTTTATGTCTGCCAACAACTCCAGTTATGAGTTTTAGGAAATTTTATCTGACAGAAATGTACTACGGATCAAGGGCTATCTTGTGCTTACCAGCAAACTTTTCTACAATCAATACGCAGTTAGTACCAGGGTTTTAAACTTTACACTCTAGTGGATGAGTAAAAAACAGATTTTGTCCAAGATTTCTCTGCCAACTTTTTCGGTTATGAGTTGGGATGAATTGAATAAAATAGAAATAAAGTAATTTCTAATGGCTACACGTCGAAGCAAGCCGCGTTCAAAAAAACGTAATACTGAGTTGTTTATAAGGTCTAAAGTTCGAAATCTGAGGTGTAAAATGGGCGTGAAAACAGGTTGTTTTTCGTATTTTGATTGGTAAATCATATCAAATATTTTGCGGAACATAAGTTTGGCACATACAAACGTACTACAATCAAAGGGCAACAAACTGGCCCGAACCGAAATTATTTACATTCAATGGGGCGTTAGGTCCAGATTTTTAAAGTTTATAATGTGGTGGACAGTGGAAAATACGTGCTTGTCCATTTTTTGTTCGCCACTTTCTCTGTTCGGAAGTCGGGCGAGGTCGAATAGGATAAAAATAAAGTACTTTCTAAGGGGTACGCGTCACAGCGAATTGCGTTTGTTTCCATCAACATTTAGCTTTTTCGGGACGGGTAAATTCAAAAAAATGGGGGAGTTAAACGTGTTTCTGTCTTGTTTTTTTCTGTCAAGTTCTTTTTTATGAGTCTGGACATAATCTCAAGTCTAAAAATGAACCAGAAACCAAATGTGATACACCAGTTTGTTCGCACACAACAGTGGTGCAAAGTGGTTAACATGTGATATTTATTTGTCCTCGGGCCATTGTGGAGACTTAATTTTTCATAAATGTTGATCGTTATATCAGAGTAATATCAGAATTACGTATCCGACTGAAATTTTCTTTACACTCTGTGGTTGTGTAAAGTTTACACTGTATATTAACTTCAGTTCTAGAGCCTTGTAGAAGCTTGACTTTTTCTAAAGTCTAAAAATGTACCAGGAATCAAATGTGAGACGCTAGTTGAGCGCGTTTGCTTACACTCAACAGTGGTGTAAAGTAGTTTGCAAGTGATGTTTATTTGTTCTCGGGTTATTGTGGAGACTCAATTTTTTCATAAATCTTCATCGTAATATCTGAGTAATATTAGAATTACGAATCCGACTAAAGTCTTCGTTACACTCTGTGGTTGTGTAAGGTTCACACTGCATATTAAATTTAGTTCTAGAGCCTTGCGGAAGCTTAATTTTCTTGCAAAATGTTCTACGTAAAATCAGAATTGGGAATCTGACGGTTAGTTTTCTCTACACCTATTAGTTGTGTAAAGTTTGCACTATTCATTTGTTGTTAATATGTAGTTTATACTACAAATTTATTTTACTTCCAAATCTGAGCGTTAGTGTTCCTTACACTTGATATTTGCGTAAACTTTTTGAGTTTTTGCTGAAAAACTTTGATCTGTTAAAATAATGTAAGGTTGTCTTGTTTAAAAAGGATAATGCTGATGTTAAGAACAATAAAGTCTGATTTTTAGTAGATTTTGCGACTTTAGGTAGATTTTTCCTAGTACCTCTCCTTTTACATCCTTGATAATCCATGAAGCCGAGTATATTCATCTTTTTTGTTCCATCGGAGCATTTTTCTTTGCTATTTTTCATATAATTATTTAAGAAATTCCTCATGAGCACGAGTGCGTACCAGTCGTGTTTTTGAAGGGGTTAATACCATAGGTGCAAAAGGTCAGGGTCGGCAAAGGAGTGGGATGAAATCCCAAAAATCCAAAAAAAATTTCAATGTTCACGATTTTTTTGTTGTTTAAATGATCAAAATGGTTAAAATAGCCTATAAAAGGTTTCCTCATGGTAATATTGCATTTTAAAAGCATTTTTAGTTCATTTTGACTGTATTATATCACTTTCAACACTAAAAAGATGCAAAAATTGATCAATTTTGCGCGCTTTTTGAGAGGAAAGTACATAAAAGTACTAATCCGGCCCGAAGCGCTGGGAAAATTTTGACGTTTTCACTGCTTTCGACCTCAAAAATGATGCAAAAAACGTTCCATCACCCCAAAATCGCTGGAACCTGTTTAGCTAAACCCCATTATGTTCATGTGTGGTTTGTACCCCCGCAGAATGGCTGCTGACCTCCAGAATTGTTGATTTTCCAAAAAAATCGTGGAAATTTTTCTGTTTTACGCATATTTAGCTAATTTTTGACTTAATGATGTCAAATTATCGGCGCTTCGCGCCGTTTCAGATCTTTCTCACTACATTTCGTACACTTTACTAGAATTATTTTAACTTTGTTCCTAAATTTTTAGGTTTATATGTTCTAGATAGAACAAGCACTGTCAAAAATGTAAAAAAACAGCTTTTCAACGAATACATACCCATCGTTTTTTAGTCAAAAAAACACTTTAAAAAAATTTTACGGCTGACCCCCAGATTTTCCACAATTATTTCACATTTTTATTCATTTAGGGACGACTCTTTCAAGTTCGTCCACTTTTTATTAATTTAATTTATTTAGTAAGAAAAGCTGGGTACTTTAGAATGATGCTAGAAACACCGAACACTTCAAAATACCTCAATGTGTCCGACCGAACACTTTGAGGTAAACACGGACACTTTGAGATACCGGACACTTTGAGGTGTGACACCGGTCGCCTAACTTATCGATTGTTCAGTATGTAGTAAGCGCATTTTTTCTGTCCGCTGATCCACAATATTGTTCGAATTATTCCTGGTTCTTCAGGTCAAAATTAATATTTTTCCGACAATCCATATTTCTTTAGATGAACGATCCCCGTTTTATTTTTTGCTGTGGATTTTATTTCGTTCTATCGCTCTGTGACTGTGCACCTTCTTCGGACAAAAGCACCCAGTTGAATAAATCGAAATTGCCCGATACCATCCTAAAGTATATTGATCGCGTAATAGACGACGTAGAAAAACCTCCAAATGACGAACGAGAATATTTGGGGTTGATCCTGAAGAATAGAATGGAGGTAATTTTGGTTAGTGACCCGGATTCAGCAGAAGCCGCGGCGGCAATGCACGTCGAAGCAGGTGATATAGATCCTGCATATTATTTTTGAAAATAAATATTTATGTCACTTTTTTTGATCGCAGGTTCAATGGATGACCCTTTGGAATTTCAAGGATTAGCGCATTTTTTCGAGCACGTTTCGGTTCTCGGCACAAATAAAGTAAAGAACAACCGGTTGTCTATAATTTAAGAACGCCGATCATAGCTACATGTAATGGAGGGGGTTCCCAAATAAAGTCAATGGTTGCCACATCCCCCAGAGTCAGAAACTCTTCACTAACCCTTATTTTTGGGAAAAATATGCGTTTTTATTCGTTTTTGAGTACATTCTGCTATTTTTGGCTAAAAAATTAAAGGCCATTCTCCCTGAAACTGGCCAACTACCTACTCCAAAATTTTTTCGTTTTTACACGTCTGCCGATTATTATTATCGCCTCAACATTTGATATTAAGCAAAGCAGTCGTAACGGCAGCAATATTCTACCTAAGCTTCAGTGCAATGTTGAAGAGAGTTCACAAAAATGTACCTACATATGACAACTTTTCCATGAGTTCTACGAAATGATCAAAAAGTAGGTACGTTACTTTTATCCACTTAAGACGAGCGTGACCAGAGATCGCGTGGGCGAGATGAGGCCCCCAAAATAGAAATGTGGGAATTTGTTAAGAGAAATTTTTCAGAGTTTCTTCCTTTCATCATTCATTTAAGTACATTTGAAAAAATCCACTGTCATTTTAGATGACTCGTCTGTCTATTTCACTATTTTTTACGACATATACTTGTCGTCCAATATTTTCCCCCAATCCAACAAAACCTTAATCTGCTTGCTACCACGGTGCTCCCTTATTCGAATTTATTCAAGCTATTAAGTCAATGAAAAAATGGCCGCGGTCCCCAGGCTTGTCGGTTTGTCCAAGAAGACGTAGAAGTGTGCTTTTTAAGCAGTTTAACTAACTTTTGGCTCAGATTGCAAAATTTTCAGCGCTTCGCGCCATATTCTAACATTCAATGTACTCTAATTTAATCCAGATTTTTTCGAAATTTTTTCCACAATCAGATTTTTATGTTGCACTATCCGTTAAGATGATCAAAATTAAAACTTCAGTTCTAGTTATCCATTAGTAAGACATTACCCTGAAATCTGAATGTTCTCGATTGACAAAAAATTATTTAATATGCTGGAATAGTGACCAGAAATCCGAATGGACTTGTGCTAAAATATCTGCCCGTTGTTCGACCATCGGTTATTTTTGTCTTGAAAGTAATCAAAAGACGAAATTCTAATAATGTTTCAGAAGTTACTTAACACGACGAACAAAAAAATGTGAACAGTTTAAGTATACGCATCTTAATTGATCAAATTTTATTATATCGTTGAAAAGATTTTATTCCATGTTCATTCTAGTATCCAGCGGACAAGGATGAATTCGGTGATTTTGTAAACTCTCACGGTGGCATAGAAAATGCGATGACCAGCCTGGAATATGCTCTCTACTTTTTTAAAATTCAAGCAAGCTATTTTCCGGAAGCAATAGACAGGTGAGGTAATACATAGTGGTCAACGAAAGTCTTCAATACTAAATTTCGTTCTTAAGAACTTAATGTGACTTCATCTCTGAGTGCACCGTTTTTCGTTATTTTATTCTTGTCTATCAGTTTTTAGGTAAAATTATTTTTCGATTAAACTATCGCAATTGGCGTAAGGAGAAACAAATTCTTAAAATTATTTAGATTTGCCGAAATATCCATTAGTCCTCTATTACGTCAAGTATCGATCGAACGAGAAGTATCAGCCGTCAACTCCGAATATCTCGAAGGTTTATCTGCGGATGGCGAGAAAATCGCCGAGGTGATCAACAATTTAGATGATCCTGATCATCGATTTTTCAAGTTCCTTTGTGGCAATGAACAAAGTTTGCTCGAATCATCTCGCTCGTCAAATGTCAGTCTCAGCGACGAGATGAGAAAATTTTTTACTAAGTTTTACACCGCGAATCGAATGAAATTGGCTGTTTTGAGTAGAGAAAGCGTGCACGAATTAGCCGAATTGATTGTACCGATATTTGCTAACGTGCCCAAGGGAACGGTTCCTCAAGAACGACCCTCATTCGCCAATCAAAGTCAAACCGGTGAGCGATTTTCGCAAAAAATTTCTCTTCTTAAAATCGCGCCAGGTAAGGATCAATGTTTCTCGCATGCGAACTCATTTGAGCTTTTCGCTATATCAGCACCTAGATTCTTTTATTATTCCTAAAAATTTATAGGAATATGTATTTAAGCCGAACGTTAATGTGGATTTCGGAAGGGTTTTGGGGACCAGACCCTAAATCAAAAGAAATAGTTTTGTGGGGAATATAATGAAAATGGTGAGAAAATAACAAAGTCAAAAGTCTTTAGTTCTTGATCTATCATCAAAATTATAACAATGACGGATCATTGATGTGCGAAAACAGTATTTTTCGTTCAATTGTCTAAATTTATCTAGCATTATTACTGGTGCAAAAATTTTTGCAGGAAATCAAACATTTTATGTTGAATAAGTAGTTCTTGCCGTCATCTCACAAATGAAATAAAATCTTGTGCGAAACAGAAAAGTTACGAAATTCGGGCTTAGATGGCCTACTCGTCCTTTTTTCTATTAATTTTATCAAATGAATCAGGCGCAAAACCTTGAAAGTGTAGGGATCACTGTGCTTAAGTATTTTTATTTTCACTTCAGATATTTTTGCAGAACCACAATTTTTTTATTGTCCACAATAATTATTTCTGGCGCAAGAATTTCATGCCGCCATAGGTCAATGCGTTTTGTTACATCGAGTTTAAAAAATTCGGAAATTAGGATAAGTGATCTACTTCTGGCCCTTAATATTCTTCCTTAAGTCACACACGCAGTCCACTCTGGTCTGCCAAACTTTAAACTTCACGTCTTTGTACTTGACTGACCCCTCTGGGCTCATATTCTGACTGACTTTGCTTCACAACTTTGCATACTTGTATAAGGGGGATAGGAACATCGCTCACTCGGTCTTTCTCATCCCCTTCAGAATCAGAAGTTTTTTTACCCTTTTCGATTTTGGGCAAAAACTTGGGTTTTCGGCCATTTTCGGCTTGAAATTAATGGTCATCTACCCCCCCCTGAAAATGGCCGACTACACTCTCATCAAATTTTCGAGGTGTTACATGTCTGCAACTGTGAGTTAAAGTCGACGCGTTTCGTTCAATAAGCAGGCACATACATTCAGGTTACGAAATAAAATATGTGCCTATTAAAGACGAACGATCATTAGTGGTTTATTTTCCCATGCCTGATTTGCTAGCGCAGTATAACGGTTTACCAACTGCATATATACTGAAATTCTTTGCGAATGATGGACCCGGAAGTTTCGCGTTTTGGTTAAAAAATAAGAACCTTAGTTCTGAAATAGAAGCATCATACGATTCTTCTCGGCGAATAAACTTCGGACGATTCGTCATCGCGATTGATCTAACGGAATATGGACTACAAAACACGGATGTGATTTTGTGGTCCTTGTTTGCCTATTTGAACTTCATCAAATCACAAGCGATTCAAAAGTGGATTCAAAACGAAATAAACGTCAAAAGACGGCTGGAATTTTCCGTTCAAGTACTTAATTTTGGGTGCTTCGTGAATGAAACATCTGGCGTAGAGTCCTTGGTTCTTAGCCTTAATTGGAAATTTGCATAATTTTCAATACCTCTACTTATTTTTATCAACTGATGATAATATTAATACTTCACTTTTAATGACCATGTTGGGATGATCTTCGTAAAATGACGCCAACTCCTCCAGAATGGTTAACTTCCTAATTTTCAGAAACTGCGACGTTTTAAGCGTTTTTAGCGATCGTCTACTTATTTAAGAATGTATATTTTTATTTACTCGATCATTTCCTGAAATTTCTTATCTTATTTTACGTTTTATAAGAACGGACCTCATTATGAACGACAAAAGGTGTTTTTGACTCGTACCCATTCTTTTTGAGCATAAAAAAGGCATTTTGAAAGTTTTGCGCAACTGACCACACCGGAATTGACATGCTGTACATGCGTAATTGGAACTCGGAACCCTGACCCCCGTTATTCATTTATTCTTAGTCCTGCAATATTACTATCATATTGCTGACATTATCATTTCAGTCAAACAACATAATGTATTTTACGAAATTAATCATAACAAGTCAACTAGTCTACAGAAGTACCGCTTCGTGTTCTTTAGTAGTAATTAATTCAAAAGAAAGAGATACTAGCAAGTAATTAAGGAAATATTTGGAAACATTCAATTTAGAAGAATCATAACAGATTTTAAAAGAAAATATAGACATACTTACATAGGTTGAAAAAGAAAAATGTGGGTAAAAAAGGCGTGCGACGACTCCTTCAGCAATACAGCGGATTAACTAGTTCTCTTTGACCAAAAAAATAAATAATTGTTCAATCGTTGCTAATGTTAAAAACTTTGAATTTTACAGGACAAAACTGAGGTGTTAGATTTAGTCCTGGATTTGTCGTCAGGAATGAGCTCATATGGAATCAAAAAAGCTATTAGCGGTCCGTACGAAGAAAAGTTCGACTTTGATGAGAAACCTTTCAAGGACGCTTTGGATCTTTTGAATCCAAAAAATTTCAATTACATTATTGTATCGAAAAATTTTTCAGGTGCGTAATTATGTGGTCATCGTTCAGTCATTCAATTATTCTCTTTATTCTTCTATTTATGCAACTTAGTCAGGTTGAAATCTAGTTTAGCCTGAACATAATTAAACCTGGCCGATAATCTACGGATATCAAGCGTTCGGCAAAATTTTGTCAGAAAAATTGTTAATCATAGTTATTAAACGTAAGTACATTGAATTAAAAAATTAAAACCTTATCTAAAAATTTGAAAAATCTAACGATGGAACTTTATAAGTTAATCTTTTCACTGTCATTAGTGCTGTTTGTGTGTAATTATCCCAGCGAAGACATTTTAAAGTCAGCTAAGATCAGGTCGCCGTCAGAACTTGGCTTCAAAATTAAGAGTTTTAAAACCACTAAAAAATTATTGAACCTATTAATTTATTGTAAATTATTGTTGCCAATACGTATGCAAAAGTAAACGGATAGGACCATTTAATCTTGCCCGATTGGGAATAATTGGTGCATATAAACAGTCCAATCAACCTCTTAAGCACATAGATGAGCAGCTATAAAATTTTGAGGTTTTCGAGGGGAATATCTCAGAGAAGCAACAAAATCAAATTCTGGAGTCTACTGGATTCTGGGATCTAATCAACTTCGACCTCACCCCCACGTAAGCTCGGGCGTCTTAAGAGTGTTTAGGTCTGATTTAGAAGTATCTATATTGAATACAATTGTGTTCTAGCATTCTCTTGCCTTATTCTTACATACTGTTGCATTACAAGTGCAGGCCAAACCGATCGTATTGGAAAATGGTACAAAGCAGAATACAGCGTAAATAAAATACCCTCTGATACACTGCTGAAATTAGAAAAAGCCGATTTCGGAGCATTGGCCATTGAGCCCCCAAAGCCGAACGAATTTCTGCCTTCGAACCTTACACTACCGAGCTGTAATGCTAGCTTGCTCGATAGTGAATTATCTTATCCGAAGATAGTTTACGAGGACGAGAAAAAACGATTGTGGTACGCAGACGTGTAAAAGGGAAGTTAAGGAGGATCTCCCACCCAGAGTCAGATAATTTTAGAACCGCAGCTTTTTTTGGCCTAAAATTAGAGGTCTTTATTATTGCATGCAGCGTCATGGTTTTTAAATTTTTGAATGTCATCGAAAATTCTTTCTAAGAAAAATTCACCCCAGCTCCGTCGCTTTTTTTGGCGCTTTTGAATAAAATTTGCAATCTTTCTTTGGGCATTTGGATAATCTAACTTTCGGATGCCCCCATTCATTATTTGGTGCCGATAATTGCATTTTTGATAATTGATTCATTATTTCTTTAGCTTGGCCAGAATTTAAGATGTTCTGATTGAAATATTTATTGTTTAAAAAATGTGTTCGAGTCATTAGTCCGTCCTTCGATGATTTTTTTAATCGAATAGGTTCAGCGAAGCTGGTTACGACCGTCCAGAAACGGAAGCAAATTTTATCATCAAAGTTCCGATTATCTCCGAAACTCGGCTAGTCTTATTCGTTCAGATTATTACACAAATCATTGCGGAAAAAATGAGCGATGCTATTGAAGCGGGCTACATTTTAAAGATGAAAATAGACCGATCGAGTATCGTACTCACACTCGCCGGATTTTCGGTAAATTTCCCAATTTTCCTAGAAAAAGTATTTCATATTTTGATAAATTGCGAAATTGATGATAAAACGTTTTCGAACGCACGCTCACGTTTGATAAAAGAAATTAAGGGAACTCTTGTTGCCGATTCAACTACAGCAGCCATGAGATATCGCAATCGTATTTTGACGGTTCCTTCCGAGTGGATAGATAAGTTGCCCGAAATGCAAGGTAAACAGACATATTTTACAATGCGAAATACTTGTTTATTTCGTTTTGAATGTGTTCTGAGCGCAGCAAAAATAGTGAGAATAGTGTAGTATAGACTAGCACTATAATTATATTATTTAATAATGATAATAATAATAATATTATTATAAAAATAGCAAAATAAAAATAGTATTACTAAAATATAATGGCTAACGTCCGTAAGACGATTTAAATAAAAGTTGTAATTTCAGGAAAATTTTTAGCTTATAATAATCTAAGTATCTGGTCTTTATTTTAATTATATCTGCCAGTTTTCCATTTAAAACATTTTTAATTTATTGTGTTTCTCTACTAAGATGTTGCCTTGCGAATTGGATTATTCGCATAAATAATCCATTTGACGAGTGTCTGTCAAAAATCGCATGACAAAAGGCTAAATTATTATCTTGACCTGATATGCACTCAGGGTTGCGGATTTAAGGAGTCTGGTAAACAGCTCTCTGAGAACCAGAAAAAGTAAAATTTATTGAAAAATAAGGCGAAATTGAGGCCGAGGGAAGCAAAACTTTTTTACAAAAGGCTTCAAACTCGGTCTGTGAATAAAATTAGTTTTCTGCCATTTAACATTCATTTTTAGACCATTTTAGTTTGATGAAGCTCTCCGATTGGGGCCCAACCAACGAGCTTGTCTTCTCTCTACTGATTGGCTATTCTCTGCACCAATGATTGTGACTAGACATACACGTTGGGATTTAGAGTCCCCAGAAGGCAAGATGGGAATATTCTATGTGGGGAAAAACAGGACAAAATCAAAGCCAAAAATCCGTGAAAGCAAAATATGTTTTTTTGTGAAAGTACTTAAATTGGCTAAATACTAAAAATCAAGCTATTTTACCATTTTATTTTTTACAGGCATTGTCACTCAATAAGGCACTTAAATCTCATTTTAATTATTCTTATTTCGAAGGTTCAATAGATCTCAATCCCATTGAATGACTATGCTGTGCACGTATGGTGATTACGATGTTCTAAGTTGCAAAAGTTCATGTCACTATTAATTATTGTGATATAATTTTATTAATCAGAAATAGCGATTATATATAATCGTTATTACTAATTATCGCCCACTTACGATTTCCGGTAGAATTTTTCAATCGAGGAAGCAAAAATAATGCATATAAAACATTGAAAACAAAATAAAAAAAAATTTTACATCGCTACGCATTTTATCGGATTTCTATATTGTCTTTTTAAAATTACACCTAAATGAAATTCTTATGCTTTTTGCTACTTCGCGTGATTTGCTGTTTAAAATTATGTTTTAAGGAAAAACTTCAGTTTGAACTCTTAATCTGTCACTTATTTTAAGTTGTTTTATAACCTAAGCCTAGTCTCGAAATGATAACATAAGCTTAAAAATTGTGGTAGGCTTATAGCTGGTCTTGTTATGCGGGGTATAGGGTCGCTTCATCAAAGCATTGACATAAGTCAGCAGGCGAATTTTAATCATGATGCACAAGGTCAGGGTCAACAAGGGTAGGGGTAATATCGTAATATCCTAGAAATCCAGACCACTAAATTTAATATTTACGTTTTTTAGCTAGTCAAATGACGAAAATGGCTATAATAGCCTTTGTAATAATAGCTTTTGCGTGGTAATACCGCACTTTTAGTCCATTTTTACTGCATTATATCGCGCTTAACACTTTAAAAACATAGAAAATGCTGAATTTGGCGTAAGGTTTTTAATTTTTTAAGACCATTTTGACACAATTTCGGGCGTTTTTTTTGTAAATAGTTCATAAGGTTATTAATCCGGCGCGGAGCACCGAAAAATTTCAACTTTATTGCCTCTGTCCTCAAGAAGGAAGCAGATATATTCCGTCAGTTCAAAATCGCTGGACAACAAAATAGAATAAAAAATAAAAATCTCACCTCCTACGTGCATGTATACTCTCAATAGTTCGAAATTTCTCTATATCCAGTAAAATTTTGACTGGTCTACGCCATACATGAGCTAGGCACGAACAAACCAGCTTAAAGTGATGATTGTGTTATGATTAATCCAGGATTAAGTTGCATTGCTGATTAGATTCATGTCGCACATTAGTGCATAATATATGTGTTCTTGGGGTGGTGACTCCATAGAATGGCAACTGACCCCCGCAAAATGGTTGTAAGCGATCCTCCCCAGAATTGTCGATTGTTTGTAAAAGTTGGTAAAAGTTGTAAAAAGTGTGCCTTGTTAGGCTTTTCAGCTCATTTTTGGCTCAAAAATATCAAATTCTTATCGCTTGGCGCTAAATGCACATTTTTTGACTATATTTTTATCATTTTCCTCAATGTTCTCCGTTCTGGAGAGGTAAATCTGTTAATAAATTCTGAATTTCCTAATTTTATCTCGATCAAAAGATTATCACAATCCTGATTTGATAATGAATTTTACTAATTTTATCAATCACAAGATTATCATAATCCCTATATTTGATGATAGTTTGTTGCATTATTGCAAAAATTTTAATCTCATTCCTTCGATTTTCTACTTTTCAAGGCAAAATCTTCTGTTGCATTCTTCTTGAAAAGTACTTGATTGTTGCTGCATAACCTTGTTTTGTTTTCCCAAAGTTTTTGATTAAAATTCACAGGAAACGAATAAATGGACAATTAATCTCAAGTTGACTAAGATAAAGGAACAGTGTGCAACTTTTAACGACTCTTTTATCCATGAAGTCTCAATCAGTCCCTTAGAAGAGAAATTACGTACTTCAGTTTCTATTCCCATTTAACGTTCATCACGACTTATCAGATTTTTTCAAACTTCAATTAAGAAACTACAATCGAAGACATACAACGGTTAAAGTCGAAAATTTTTTCGTCCATTTCACTGGAAGCATTTGTTTTCGGTGACATCGACAGAGAAGTAATAAGGGAATTTGTATATGTATCAAAGTATTTCCGCCATGTCAGTTAATCTTGCAGTAGTAAGGAGGGGGACCTCTTTGCTAAAAAGTGCAGCGTTACATGTTAAACATAGGCAGAGTCGAGTGAGTCACTTCGCCGCCTATCCTTTACTGATTAGCGCGGCTTTCTCACATTACAATGACGTCATAAACTCGCTAGAATCGGCGCAGCTCTGGCTGTTTGATCCTATTAAACTATATAGTGTACAAGTTTGCTGAGGAGGCACTGGTTGAATGCGAGGGAGGGAGGTAGGGTACAACACAGCCGATCCTCCAGGGCAGCTTAAAAACACATGAGCGAGGGGATTTGGGAATCTTACACCTCAGAATCATTTAGAAAGGGCGGGTTGGGGGATAAGCGCTCCCCCTATCGTCAAAAAACTTTGGGCGAAATAGAGAATAATGGGTAATTTTTTGATGATTTTAGCTATTTTTTATAACGATTTTTCAAATTTTTTCCGGCGCTTTGTGCTGAGTACTCATTAAACTGATTTGGCGTTCTAAAAATTTCAATGTTACGTCAGTAGAGTAGTTTACAATGTAGAGAACAAGGATTTTTTAGTTGTCACAATGCTTTTCGAGTATATTTTCGGTACTTTGTGCCGATTTTTGCAATAGTTTGCGCTTTTTTCGTAGACAACTTTAAAAATTTTCCAGTTAGTTTGGTTCACAAATAATTGTGTCTACCGAAAGACAAAAAATGATACTTCAAGCATTATGGAGGATTTTTTGGGTCAATTTTTGACAATTCCCGGTAAATCTGGGTTTCCACCCTCCCCCTGTCAGAAAATCCTAGATCCGCCACTGCACAGCAGAAAAGGGCCGCCTTGTTCAAAGTATTAGTTAATTGTCCACAACGTAACCGGCTGGTCATTTTGGCCCTAGAATCTCAATTTTAGACTCCCCTGCCAGATCTGCCAGATCGGCTATGCTATGCATCTATGCTCCCAATAACCCCCATGCTAAGCTTCAGTCAGACCTATGAAGAGTTATTAAGAAGAATTCTTGATCTAAAACAACCTTTGAAAATCGATTATTTATGGTAAATTTGATACAATTTCGGAGGAAAATTGCGATTTTTCTTCTTATTTCATCCTTCTGAGTGAGACCCTCAAAGACTCAAACGCTTATGTGATGCTGAATACAATGTGTTGGCTAATCTATTATATGAATTAAAATATGAAAAAGAAAAATCTTGATGAATGTTAGTTATTTATTGATATGTCTTAGAAATTTCAAATTGATAAATAAATTAATTAATTGACATAAATTGAATATGAATAAAATATATAAATAAAACATGAACTGACATTAATTCTCGAAATTCTAGGTTAATTTGATCATTACGTGTGCATCGTGGGCTGCATTCATCCCTTGTTTTGTTAGGTAGAGCTCTGTCTACCTTCATGTAAAGATATTTTTTTATTGAAATTTTATTTGAACCTACACAACACAGTAGGGAGCAGGTCCTCTCTTCGTTATTGCCTTTTTGGTATTAAAGAAGATGCTAGTATGTAAGTATGCGCGGAAAATATCATTTTTCGTCTTTTTTTAACTGTGCACCTGAAAATTTAGAAACTTTAAATAGCTTCAAAAAATATGAAATAATTGAATTAATCGGAAAAATAAAGAAAGGGGAGTGTATGGCGCAAATGCCAAAAATCTAACACTTTTGAGCCACAAAACTTTAAAAATGACAAACTTTTCGAGCAGGACGAGCTGATAAAACTAGTGATTTGCTGATAGTCTGGTCCCGATTGCGTTAATAATATATGGAAATTGAATAAGAATGTTTTGAATATGATAAAATACATAGAATAAATGCAGGTTAAGCTCAATATTCAGGATGAAATGTGCCTTTGCATGATGTCACTTATGAAAAATAGATTGGGAATTCTGGGTTTGAAACCAAGAATATTTTCTAATGTGTCTTTTTGAGCTCCAAAATGACCGATATGTATTGAAAACTCGATTTTTGTTATTTCTGGTAATGCTCTTGCTTCCTGAAATATGAAAACATCAACAATTTATGAAAATAAGACAAATTTAGCAAATTGAAGAAAATATTAATAAAACATGAGTATATGGTGCAAAGCGCAAAAAATTTGACTCTTTTTGTCATTTTACTTTCAGTGACCGCCTCAGAAAATTCTCGCTGCCCTAAGTTCTCAGGATGTGATGAATGTGGTGAATTTGGTGCCTAAACCTCACATGTGTGAGCACCGATTATGACTCCAAATGAGAAGTGTTTCCTGATTTTTTTGTTTCTCCAAGTACTATACAGGAATTACAAATGGGTCAGTTTTACAGTAATTTTTCATCAACGAAAATTATATTGTTGGCTTAATTCATTATCTGCATGTTGTACGTTTTTATTAAACGCTAATAGACAATAACCTCATTTTTAACATCGACGTTATAATCAGATAAGTCAGGAAAATCAGCGTCTACGTTACTATTATTGCTTACTTCAGCAGCGGGCAAAATCGGCTGTTGCTCTGTACCTACGGGCACAGCCAAGCAATTTTTATCGTGCTAACTTCTTGAAAAAACTCCTTTTTCTGAATCGAATGTTGTGTTACAATACAAGCAAGTATAATTAGAATGATCATTATTATGTTTACTTAATAACCGTGATGCGCTAGTGACAAACCCACATCGTGGACAACGACCTAACGCTATCATGTACTCATATTTTTCTTACTTATAGTAAGAAGCAGGGGCGGATTTGAGGGGGAAGCGAGGGGGCGGCCGCCCCCCCCATTGGCCCAAAATAGTGCGCAAAATTAAGCAGTTTTGAGCAATTTTTAGCGATTTTTGGGTTACAACGGCTAATTTTTCCGCCCAAGTCAGGGTTCCGCTCCCCTTAGGGGTACCGCCCCCCTTAGGAAAATCCTAGATCCGCCACTGGTAAGAAGTCATCAATACGAGGAAGAAGCAAAAAGAAATATAAAAAATGAAGAGAAAAAGAAAAAAGTAAAAAATAAACAGATAAATAAACGTGCAAATATCGAAAAAAGAGAAGAAAGAAAGACAGATATAGAGATGCATCATGCTATTAGTAAGAAAGAAACAAAAAGGACGAGTGAAATAGCACAAGTGTACCTAAAAATAATTATATTATAGGAAATTAAATGTTTAATGAGGCGCAAAAGTCTAAATGAAACAGAAAAAGTAGGCAGTATTAGAAAACGAAAACTATGCTCAGTCAGATGGTTAGACCGAGCAAAACAAGTATCGCATTGCTCGTGCGCCAATCTCCTATTATTTTTCCATTATATTATTCATAATATGAAAGTTATTACTTAGATTATATTATATTTTACAAGGTATACTGGTCCTTACATAAGCTTAGATATTATATTAATCATTATTACAATACAATTGATATCTATTGATGATTACGATCTATTATGATCTACTGACTATTGATTGATTCATCATACATGTTCTATTTCGAGTTTGATGACTCCATTCTGAGGATATATGCAAGAATGGATTGAATGGGGAGCTAGGGGGCAGCGCGCCTGCCCCTCATTCATTAAAAACAGTTGGCGAGATAAAGAATGGATATATACCTACTTTGCAATCATTTTTGGTCATCGACATCATGATTTCTCAGATTTTAGACATATTTATTACACTTATTCATTTTCTGGATATGGGAGCCATATTCTTTGTAATTCTTTCCTATTTTTTAGCATAAGTTCTTAAAAAATTTGCGTTACGCACTAACTGCTTTTATGCACAAGAACAGGAAGTAACGAATTATTCGAGTCTCAAAACGTCTTTCTGTCGCAAATTCTACAAATTTTCCGGGGCTTTGCGCGGAGTTTAATATAAAGTTAAAGAAATTTAAGCACTTTCTTGCACAAAAATTGTTAAAAATTGTAAAATTTTTTGCAAAAGTTCTACGCCAGAAATCATTTTGACCGTGCAATTGAATGCATGATGCATTTAAGCCCTGAAGGTTAATTTAACCCTCGAGGGTTACTTGACCCTGGGATTAAATTTCATTCAAAAACCGGTTGAAAACTTATCCTCGGAGTTAACTTAACCCTTGGCTTTAGTACCCTGGGGTTAATTTAACTCCTGGGTTAGTTAACCCCTTCATTTGGAAACCGGCCAAGGTATGCCAGTCCTTATATAACCTTAGATATAACACTAATTATTTTCTTATATAACCTTAGAATTATATTAATTAAAGTGGATAATTCCAGAATATTTACAATTTACTGGGTGCGCAGTTCCTTATATAACCTTTGGATATCATAGCTTACTAAGAACAAAAAGTGATTACTGAAAATTATTCATTAAAATTGGTTTAAACCGGTTTTTGATAACTTCGCCATTCAAATATAGCAATTTAATGCAAGTGTTTAGCCGCCCTCATACTTTTACAACCCACTAGGGTCTGAATCTATATTGGGATCGCAGCCGCAATTTTTATGACGATTTAGTAGGAAAATATTCGCATCTCAGCCGCCGTTTGATGTTTTTTGACAATCTGACGGGTAAAAATTCGTATCTCCGCCGCCATTTTTTGACAATCTGGCGGGAAAATGTTAGCATCTCAGCCGCCGAAAAATTGCATGAAAGCTCACTTACTTGAATATATGCGTACCCCACAGGTTGATAAAAGTGAAAGCTTGGGCAGCTGCCTGGGTTATTCGCCCAAACAATTTTAACTTTTTAAGAAAATGGAGTATATCCCTAGCCAGATAATAGTCCAACTTGGCAGGAAAATATTCGCATCTCGGCTGTAAGCTTTTTCATTCGGAGTTAAGCCGATGCTGACGAGTTTATGACGTCATTGTAAAGTAATAAGGTAGTAAAACGAGCTGGCATCAAGCCGCACTTTTCAGTACAGGATAGGCGGCGAAGTGAATCGGCTCTGCCCATGTTAATGATCTAACGCCGCACTTTTTTAGTGCACAGGCCACCTCCTTACTTACTACTCATGCCTCGTAAGGTTCCGTCTTCTTAATTATCAGTTATCTTTCCCAGGAGCTTACATAGATATGGTAAAGTGTTACACATGTTGTATATTTTTTATATTATCATGTCTTTTTCTAACTCGTGTGCGGCGTTTGTGGACCCAGCTTGCAGCTCATGAATGTACTCGTACTCAAACAGGGGCAGTAAGTAAATTCTGTACGGGTTTGATGGAGCGAAATTGCCAAAAAAATACCACCAAAAATTTAATTTTAGGGTCTTTCGATTTTTTGGGGATCAGCTTGATTCTTGGAGGTCCAGAACTCCTCCCCCTGCAGACCCTCCCCACCCACGCCCATGCTCGTACTACCTAAAATTTAAATTTCTTATGATTTAATAAACGATTGTTTTGCATTTTAGACTGAGGAGAAAGTAAAAGTTAAAAGCACTATTAGAAATCCTAATCATTATTAAGAATTAGAGCTATATAAGATACATGAGTAGAGACAGCCAATTGTAATAAATTCATGCTCACTTCATTAGGTCGTTTAAGGACGAAATTTTGTCTGTTTTCGTTAATCCGAATTTCAAGAAGTCCTAAATGATGTATCTGAAGAGACTTGTTAATCTTGACATGTCAACATCTTTTTAGAGCAAAAAAACAAAAAATTTCAAAAAAAGTTTAAAAAAGTCTAACAAATTGAACAATAAATATAGGTTAGAACATGAGTATATTGCACAAAATGCGGTAGAGTAAATTTCTGCGGGGGTGAGAATTTTTTTGGAGGAATGAATTTTTTATAACCCCAGATTATATGTGATTACTATACGCATTCAATAATCTTTGGGATTCTTATAAGTCAAAACTTGAATATAAAATTAATTTGAAATATAACTTTTTTAATATTTTTATTTGATCACATAATTTTCTTTCATTTGTTACTCTCTGTTTTGTATTTTTTGCCCATTGTATGTCTTTAAACAAGACGTTTTGAGATAGACTGCTTTGAAATTGTTCAATAATGCGGCGGATATAATCCAGAGTCGCAGTGCTGCACGTCCTTTAAAGAGATCCGATATTCAAATTGCAAGAATAGTGCAGCTTCCATATAGTACATAAATTATCAAATTTATTATTAATTTGCGAGTAGTATTTAAGCTTATCTAAGAAAATCAAAGGTACCAAATTTGCAGCATTTTGATATTTTCTTAATTTAGCTTTTAAAATGAATAATGTTACAAAATGTCAATTGCTATTTCTCGTTTTTCTATTCATAAAGTCAATCGTGTTAAATTTTGGAGTATGCGATCATAGATGAAAATTTTAATCTCTAGCTGAGAAATTAGTTTTCTCAAATACGAAATTTTACAATAATTTACAGAGCTTAAGTATTACTCTTTCAATTTAATTTGCGCAAAAAACACGAAGTATACCTTTTTATTGAATAAAGAATAAAAAATAAAAATAAAACTTAGTCTCAAAGAATTGGAAAGCTCACTAATAGATGTTATGATCACTTTAATTTGTCATAAAAATTGAGGGTACAAGATCAATACGATGTGTATGTCAAATAAAACGATGTCAGTAAAGGGTAATGGCAAATTCAAAATATGTCATAACTTCTTTGATTAAAATTAACGCCTCACTGTTGATAATTTAGTGGTTTAAAATCTATTTGATTGCAATTTTGAAGACTATCAAAATTTGTTTGTGAATAAAAGAAGTAATCTCAATTCGACATGAAATAATTTTGAAATGAGCACTTGTTGTGGACTTTCAAGCTCATTTTTCAAAATAATCTCAAATCATTTTGCTTTAATACCTTAGTTAAGCTTGTAACTCACTTGTGGCTAAAATTTTTTTGCAGATTCGCACTTTTTATATGAAAAAAAATCGTTGTTTCACCCTCAGAGTGCAGTTGTTGTGAACTTTCAAGCCGACTTTGGTAACATGAAGAATGACCTCGTTTCTCGCTTGCTGGGATACATTTTCAATAATAAATGTTACGAACAATTTAGGACAAAAGAGAAATTGGGTAAGAATATAAATAATGCGAATTTGTAATAATGCATTTAAATTTACGAGTATTATGATTATTCCGATTAATTCATTCGACTATCTGCATCGTTACTTTTTATTTTCTTTTTTTAAGTTTTGCAGCATCTGCTAATACATGCAGAATGATGTGACCATTGATGCACATGGCTGGTATGGGAAGGATCAGTCTGAGTTTTTTTAGCTAAAGTTACCTCAAAAACTGGCTAGTATGAATGTTGAAATAGCGGAACAATTAAGTTAATCCTCAGTTTATAATTAATTTTGATAAAAATTTTGATTTTCATCCATTTATATCCATGATTTTACCTTATTCTTCTCAAAAAAATTTTAATTTTTCCATTGTGGAGATCTAGACAAAATTTACTTCTAAGCGGTCTGCGGATGGTACTCTAAATTTTAGGGAAGAGATATATCCGAACTTTCAAACTCATGTGTGGTTTGAAACAGATAAATTGTGTTATAAATTGTCTTTTACTAATTCTTTACGTTGTTTCTTCCAAATCAAATGTGCCATTGAGCTTCTGAAACTTATATTCGGGCAAAGCTGTCTCACTGGCTTAATTTGTGTTGATGATATCTGACTGTAATGTATGTTTAGTTTGATCTAAAAATAATTTACCTCAACAAGAGTAAATATTTGAATAATATGTAATTATATGATTTAATTATTCACAGAGTTTATTGAACCTGAACGTTTGTAATCTAGTTTTTGAATGAAAAATCTAATTGATGTTCATTTCTTACTACAGCCCTGGTGCAATCTTGCAAATTTTACTATTTACGAATCGTTTAATTTCTTCTGTTCCCAATAGAACTTTAAAGATTTTTTCAGTGTTTCCGATTAAAAAATTTGACGTCCCGAAATTCTCACCATTTTCTTTTTGTATAGATGGCTTTCCATTTTTCCTTTTCTTAAGGTTACACAGCACAATGTACTTGGCACACGTCGCTTTCGGTTGTGAACTTTTTTTTCTTGATCGAAGGAAACTATAGCGCTAGCTTTCTGACCGAACGAATAGATGCATTTGTTTCTGGAATGAAGGTCAATTATAGTCAACAAATTGCATAAGCGTTTTCAATTCCGCATTTGTTGTTGCAGTTAAGTAGACGTGAGTACACGCGGGCATGGGTTGGGCAAGTTTAGACCCTAAATGCTTAGCATGGCTAATCGGGGGGGAGGGTGGTTGAAAATTCAATTTTTTGGCCAGAATGACCTCAAAAACTGGCATAAGGGCAAAAATAGCGTTAAAACTACATTATTACACAGTTTCTGGTCAATTTGAAGCATTTTTGAAGAAAATTTTCAATTTTCATTCGTTTTTGGCCTTTATTTTGCCCCATTTTCCGAACAAAATGTCTCATTTTCCTTTTTGGGGCAGGGTTCTAGACCCCAAGCTTTCCTCCACGTGCATGTCTGATTTAGACCCTTCTCAGAATCAAATAAACTTCCAGAACCGATAGACCCCCTTCAGAATTCAATTTTTGCCATGCTTTTTTGTGATTTTTGGTATTTTCTGAAAGGTTAAAAGAAAGTTTTGTTGAAATAAGGCAAGAATGAGGATCTAAAGGGGTTAAAAATAAGCCTATGGGATTTATTATGACTTTAAGTACTATTTGCACATCTAATTGATTGAAATAATTTTTAATGACTCGGTAGCTCCATGAACCTATATAATTTTGAACCAAAAGTCCACTGGCATGCTCGCAGATCGGCCATTCAATATATAGGTTTGTATTTTGGCTTAAAAAAATATTCTGGAACATTTTAATGCTTTAATAAAACGAAGAGGAAAAGCAATGTCCAGAAAAAGTAAAAAACCCAGTGTTTGCCATAAAACTGTTTCAAGGCATGCGTATGATATGACACCTGTAGTAGGGTTTTCTAAGCTATTTTAGTAACTGATGCAAGTTTCCATACACAATTCTTGCCAAAAAATTATAATCTTGCCAAGAAAAAACAAATTTTGAACACAGCGTTCAAAATATCAATTGTCCGTTAGTGCAGGCAATTCAAATGCTACTTTAGTGTCGTCATGCTGGGTAGAAATGGACCCAGGCAGAGCTGATAAGAATAATAATAGTTTCAAGCTTTCCGTTTTATTTCGTGCAAAAATATAATTCAATCCATCTTTTTAAAATTTTATTAGGAAATTTGTCGACGTATTCATTCCGTCTTATATTTACCGCTGTAATTAGATGTGTATTGAATCCGTATGAAATAAGCAATCGAGTCAAGAACAAATGGGATGACCTAATTTTTTTATGAAGCGACAGATTCATGATATTACAGAAATTATTCTTATACATACCTTCGTACATATGTAACTAAACATTATTTTTTTGTGTCCTTGCAGACAGAGATCGGTAAAATAAGCCAGGAGGAATTTGCTTCATTCCAAGAAACTCTCATCGAAAAATACGGAAGAAAGTCAATTAATTTCAAGGAAATGATGGACGATTATTGGGGAGAAATCGTAACAGGCGAATACTTCTTCGCTCGAAGTGAGGATTGAATCCGTAGTACTCCCCGATATATTTAACGGTCCATCGACCAGTAAGGATCAGAAATTTTTCTTATACTTCTTCAAGAAAAAAATCTGAATATCACTAGAAAAATCAAAAAAATCAAAAAATTATCCTAAAAACGCCAGAAACCGATAAAAATGAAAACTCTTCTTCAAAAACCTTAAAATTTGCTGGAAGCTTAAGATTAATGTAGTTTTGACGATATTTTAGGCTTTTATACCAGTTTTCAACGTTATTTGGACCCGAAAAACTTGACCTACCAGACGGGCTGACCTCCTAAGACCGGTTACGTTCTGCCTCTGTGGAAAGGCTCATTCATACTTCACGCAGGATCGCGTCGCTTGATTATATGGCGCGACTTTTTCTAAAAATAGCGCAACTTGCGAAAATCGTGCGAATTGACGTATCGCTCGATCCATTCATACTTCTTGCGAAACTTCGCGCGATAATCCACAAAAATCGACGCATCGCGTGTTCCATTCATACTTGCCGCGAATTTTCGCAAATTAGGTTTTCCTACGATGCGACGTGCAATTTTTTCTGCGAATCTTGCGAAATATCGCACGATTTTTTCGCGCATTTTTCTCTGTCCTTTTCTCGACTGACCTCATTACAAATTCAACGCATTGTCCATTTGATATGTGCAGTTAGGACATGCATTCGACGTTTGCGCCATTTACATAATGGCCGACTAGGGCCGTAAATCGTCAAAATTGACATTTTAATCGGGATTCCTTTAAAAAAACGCGAATTTGCGTCAATCCCCAATTTTGCGAATTCGCGTCCGTCGTCAATTTGTTGCTGAAAATAGTAACTTTTGACGCTTTTCAAGCAAAAAACACGCGATGAAGTATGAATTGCAACGCGAATTATCGCAAGATGAAATTTCTGGATTGCGCGATTTATTCTGCGTTGCAATTCTCGCAGGAAAGTATGAATTGAAAAATCGTGTCGCAGAAAATCCTGCGATTCGCGCGAAAAGTACGAATTGAATTCGCGTGCAAATCTGATCCTGCGAGCTGTGATTTTCGCAAGTTCGGCGCGATGCGTGGAGTATGAATGAGGCTTGAGTTAGGATTCGCCATATTGCATCATCCGTTTTCCTCTGAGAGTTACGTCAAGATTTCCTATTAATTACTTTGAATAATTTTTCGCGAAGTTACAATTTTTCTTATAGGTACGTTATAATTGTGCATTTCAAATGAATAATTGAACAATAATTATAATTCAAGAAATTAAAGAATATTTCGGTAAAATGAAAGTGTGCCTTGGTTGTTTTAGTTCGTTTTATTGCTTTCTAATTTCTTAAATTTGTTTTCGATCACTTGTAAAGTTTTTCAAAATCTACAGCTTCGAAGCATATCTTAGAGTAACGCCTCGAATGTTGCTAGAAAGAGAATTCTTAAATGTCTTCTAAAGGTCAAGTCTGTTTCATTTAAGCATACGATTTTCGAAAAATTCAATGCTTCTTTAAAAGTGGTTTAAACTCATCTGACAGTGGTGATATTTATTACTTGGACGGAATGAAAAATTTATGGGAAAACGTTAAGCTTATGTGAAACAGACTAAAGATTAAGTCGTTAAGATTTCTCGGTGAAAAAGCTGAACTTTGAAGGCTCTGAAAGGTTTTTGCTCGAAAATATCTTAGAAATCATCTGCATCAAGTAAAATGCAAAATGATGAAAATGCTGCTCATTCAAAATTAAATATAATTTAATATTTTAAAAATGACATATGCTCACTGTGAAATCTGAATATCATTGTTTTAGCACAATTTTTTTATGCTAAATTTATCGATGTCTTGTTTTTACTTTGATCATATTGCAAGTTCCGTCAATACAATAACCAGATTCATGTATATTTTTCAGAGAAAAAATACGTGGAGTATTTGAAAAAGATTACTATGGAAGACCTATTTGAGTTCGTGGAGGTGAGTTGAAAGATTAGAAAAATTCACTTTTCTCATTAAATTTGAAGGATTATCAGTTGAAACACTTTTAATTTTTCGTCAGCGAGTAATGGACGAAAACTCGCCGCGCCGAAAGAAACTTGTCGTTCACATTCATGGAGTGTCTCATGTTCCAAAAATTAATCAAAGTCCACCTCAAAATAAGAAAACGGGTTTGCGACACGGCAATGTAAGTCAAAACAAATCATAATTTATATGGTTAGGAACAGACATGCACGTGGGGATAAGGGGCATGGAAAGTCTAGACCCCCAGAACGGAAAAATGGAACATTTTTTCTGCAAAATGAGGCAAAATGAAGGCCAAAAATAGATGAAAATTTAAAATTATCTACAAGTACTTTAAATGAATTGGAAACTGTGTAATAAGGTACTCTTAACGCTGCGCTTTTACCACTTTTTGAGGTCATTTAGGCCCCAAAAAAGCTCAATTCTTGACCAGGGGTGGATTTAAGAGGAGCGGAAAGAAGAGGGCGGTCGCCCCCATCTCCATCGGACAAAAATATTTGGCGAGATAAGGAAATGGATATGTAATTTGCGACGATTTTTGGCTGTCGGTAACTATAATTTCGCCATTATTTCCGGCGCTTCGCGCAAAATGATTCTTTTTAATGACATTTAATTGCTTAATTGACGGTCTGGAAGTTATATTTTGGCGCCAGGAATAGGTTTTTGTACCAGCAAACATTTTCATGAGCTCCTAAAACGATTTCTGGAACAGAAACAGTCATTTCAACATATTTTACCATTTTGAAGCACAAGACGGGAAATACAGTTGCTTTCAAATCTCTAAACGTCCTTCTTAGTAAATTTTAAGGATTATCCGGCGCTTTGCGCCGCATTTATGTTAAAGTCAAAGAAATTTGAGCATTCTTTCTCAAAAAATTGTCAAAAATTTCCAAATTTATGTAAAATTCTTGCGCTAAAGATGATTTTAAACAAAAGCAGACGGCGTAAAACGCTAAAAAAACGCAATTTTGGGCGTGAAGAGCGAATTTTCGAACCTATTTTCGACCGTTTTTGAAAAAGTTGGGGTACCGCCCCGCCCTCATTACGAAAATCCTAGATCCGCCACTGTTCTTGACCCCCAAACTATCTGACCCCTTATTTAGGCCATGCTGTGCATGTATGGTTAGAAACAGTGTGTTATACAAACAATTTTCAAAGCTTTGATTTGTCGGCACAATATTCAAAGCTTAAGAAAGAATATTTAAAACGGAATATTCATGGATAAAAAGGTCAAACAGTATGAATGTGGAAGAAATGTTACTTTTCAACGCTCCTCATTAAATGTGGAATAATCACATCGAAAACAACGAGAAAAATTTTTAAGGGCTAAGCAGTGACTTAAAATATTAATAATATCTTGATTTGGCCAAGTATCAGCAAAATCTGTAATATCTATACTGAAAATGAAATTGTGAAAAACTTTAAGTTTCTTTTGCAAGGAAAAATTCTTATGATTATGTCGTTCAATAATGCAAAGGATTTGCTGATTAAATCAAATCGCCTGTTATTATTACAGTATTCAATTCAGCTTTTTCAGGTCTTCTTCAATGGAATCTTTGAACAGTATTCTAAGTATTGCCCAGGTTTCGGATTAGAGGAGGCGGGAGGGGGGCGGCCGTTCCCTTCATTGGCATAAAATAATTGGCGAGATGAAAAAATGGATATGTAATTCGCAATAATTTTTGGCCGCCAGTGATCATAATTTCTCAATTTTTTCCAGCGCTTCATTCCGGATAATACCTATTAATGACTTTTATTTTTTTGGCGACCCGGAAGTTATTTTTTGAGGTTTCAAAATAATTTCAAGAGCAAAAACAGCAATTGAAGCGCAGAAATTTCTTTTATTTTTAAGCCTACCTTTTAAAAATTTTTGACGTTAGTCGCCAGAATACAGGAAATCGAGCGGTAAATAAAGCTTCTAAAGGTCCTTCTGCCTGATTTTCTCAAATTTTCCGGTGCTTCCGGATTCTTCACTAAAGCCAAAGAAGTTTTATGATTTTTTTGCACAAAATCGTATGAAATTTTAAAATTTTTCGAAAAAATGATGCGTTAAAAGTGATTTTTAATAAAAGTAGAAACTTGAAACGCCGAAAAAAATGCTATTTCGCGCGTGAAGGGCAAATTTTTTCGACCTATTTTGGACTGTTTTTGGAAAAGTTGGGGTACAGCCCCCCTTAGGGAAATCCTAGATCCGCCATTGGTTTTGCCCTGCTGTCTGTAAGCTGTTTAAGGACTAATTTAATTAAATTTAATGGATATGAACAGGATAAATTTTGCAAATGCCCTGTATAAGGTTAAACTAAAGTAAAATAAAATCAAAATCATGCTTTTATTCACTTTTATCCAAGGGCATCGTTGTATGCAGCACGGAGTGATTTTATTGCTAGTTGTATATTTAATTAGATTTTTGTAGTCCAGACGTTCCTGGAATGTTAGGTAAGCACGAATTACCTTGTGAAACACGTCCGCATAAAAATAATCTCTAGGGATATTATTGAAAGTCAAACTCGTTTTAGTTTTTGGTAGCACATATAAAGTTTATTATTATCTCAAAAGTAAGAATTTGCTTTCAAATTTTCAAGTTTTATAAAAAATGAAATAAAATAAAACCGTGATTGTAAATTCGGCGATTTAAAGCTGGAATCTCCAGTCTAACTAATTTTTATCTGTTTTTAGAATTTTATTTTCTTTTATTGAGAAATGGCAGTGGCCAACGATGATTAGGGACATTGAGGATTTCCAGAAAAGCATGCCACTGTACCCCACAGTGAAGCCACAGCTTAGTCTCAAATTTCTTAAATGAACATATCCGCTCGCTGCCTTTTAAACTTGTATGATTAATGCGTTTTGTTCCAAAACTGAATGTCTATTGATACACTTGCTGAAAGGATATCAACTGATGTGAGATGATATATGGAAATCAGCGGATATCTCTTAAACAAATGAATTTTCGCTAATTTGGCACTTATTTCATGGGTGATAACACTTTCTATCGTTTGCTATTTTTCTTAATATGCGCTGCGTACGTTTCACTGATGTCCTTAATTCTGAAGCTTTTTTATTGAATTTATTAAAATAAGGTCCTATTCTAAACGATATCAAATAAACAAAATGTTAGTCAACTAATTAATAAGGCAAATGGATGACAAAGGCTGGTTCAAATAACGTGATTGGCAAAGTTGCTCAATTGTTTTCGACTGCTCACAGAACTGTTAAATTATTTAACATAGTGTAGTACTGAATAAAAAACAGGATTAATCTAGGCGTTATGAGACGGGTTTGCTCTGACAAAGTATAGTCTGTTTCATTTACCCGAGAACTTTTTCAGCAAATCTTTTCCGATGCTACAGTATGTCTATCTTTCATACTTACTGTAGGTCGTTTAAAGATCACTGTAGCTATGTAGGAAGGAAGGATTTTTCGGTAAAATTTTGTACGGCAGAATTTATTATTGTCTTCCAGCAGATCATGCAACATGCGCATGAAAATTTCGCATTCAGCTTGTTATAATTTGACCGTTAAATACAATACACTAACATTTCAAACATCACCGCAAACTTCCGCTTAAGGCAGTGGTGGAACGTCTGATTGTCGCAGGAGTAACACGGGTTCAGGGGCGGATTTAAGGAGGGGGCGGGAGGGCGGCCGCCCCCCCATTGGCCAAAATAGTGCGCAAAATTAAGGATTTTTGAGCGATTTTTAGCGATTTTTGGATTAAAACGGCTAATTTTTCCGCCCAAGTCATGGTTTCGCCCCCTCTCCTTTAGGGGTACCACCCCCCCCCCTTTAGGAAAATCCTGGATCCGCCACTGCACGGGTTTGATCGTAGCTGGGAGATTTTTATCTAGAGCACTTACTGTAGTATATCCCAGCGCTGTTTATATGCTTGAATTAAATTTATATGGACGGTTTAGTGCATTAAAAATATATGTATGATAGCCGCTCGCTCCCACTAAACTTAACTGTCGAGCTACAGTGAATCGCCTAGTTAGACATAGTCTAGTCATCAAAAAAATTTAAAGAAAAAGCTCTCAAATAAATGAAACAGACTATATCTTGCTGAGTTTTATAAATCCCGTGTAAAAAATTTGAATGGCTGGAACATTAATAAGTACACAGTTTAGGTCCGCGCCTCTCCAGATTGGCCCCGCTGAATTTAAGATAAATAAAACGATCTAAAAAATTTAAGATGAGAAAATGTTCAATTTTTCGTCCATTTCATCGAACGTTATGCCTATCTTGCAGCTGTAAATCTGATATGAACCTATGTGAAATTGATAATTCACTAATATTGTACATATAAGTGTGTAAAAATGTGTTTTATAAAGTATGAATTGCATTTTTGATGATAAAATTCAAAGATTAATGAATTCGACCGCACGCTAAAATACTTGTCATTTTAATTTTTACGTTTTTATTATTTTTTTTATCATATTGCGTCGTGCTTACTTGTATTTTATCAGTTTTCAATTTTATTGACGTTGCAATAAACTTTGACTGTCATAAAAGGCCAACCGAAATATTCAGCACCAAAAATTTAGATATTTTCGCTGAGTCCCCAAAGTCTTTGTGCTTGTAAAAAATAAGTCCGCATCAGCCGAAAAAGTGGACCTGGATATACAAAAAAAGTTGGTTTAGCTGGTGTTTTAATGGAAAAGGAAACAATATGCATAGTTTGCGTTTATGTCAGAGCTTTTTCACTAAATTTAGTCTAAATGAATTTGGCTACAAAAGTGGCAAAAAAGTGATGCAGTATTGCCGTTTGAGAATAGGAAAGATCATCCTTGAACTTGATCTAATAAATGGAATATCGCTCCTGTCGTATTTAGTTTGCATCACTTTTATAGTCAAACTTTTTTAAATTGTCTCGAATAAATAATACTGACTGCGCGGCTTACCTACTTTGCTGTGCTGCAATCATTTCAACTGGCAAGAGTTGTTCTGCGTTGTAATATAAAAGCTGGTAGGTAGCTTACTTTAAGAAACGTTTCTTAAATTGCTTGCAGGTTAATAAGTCAAATATCATCTTTTTTCTAATCATTCTTACATTATTTCTAAACACGTCATTATTTTAATAATTTTTCAGCTGTTTGTTACTGTAAGCTAGCCAACCTATTCAGACGACCAGCATAATTAGATGGCCAGTGTATTTATATGGTCAGCCGCTCAGATTCAAAATCCTGACGTCGCATGGATCATTTAAAGAAATTAAGCTTCTGCAACGCTCTGAAACTAAATTTAATTTTCAATTTAAACTTTACATAACTACTGAGTGCAAAGAAAACGTACAGTCAAATTCGTAATTCTGACCTTACGGAAAATAACTTTAGATCATATTTATTCAGGCTTACGTGAGGCATTGAAAATTATTCTAAGACGGTTACATTTCTTCAAAGACCACAGATTACACTTCGATTTTTTGCGTTGCATAGGGAAAGTCAGATTTTTAAAAGATTCTACGACTTTAGACATATACATAGGTAGCGTTTACCTAGGTCCCTCCTTTAACATCCTTAATAATCAATAATCATTTTTTTGAGCATTTTTTTGCTAGTACCCTATTTTTAATTAGCATGATTCGAGTAAATCAGTAAGTAAACACATACGGTAACATGCCACGATAATGACAGTAGTCCAAGAACGCGCAAAACAATATTATTCTGAACATTAGAATAATCTCTTCTGAACCAGACAACCTTACCTTATTCAAACAGATCACAGGTTTTCAGGATAAACTGTACGCAAATATTGGGTGTAAAGTACACTTCCGCTCAGATTCGAAATTCTAACGTTACATGGAACATTTAAAAATTAAGCTTTTCACATTTTGCAACGCTCTGGGAGTAAAATAAATTTGTTGTGTAAACCACACTTTGACAATAAATAAATAGTGCAAACTTTACACAGCTACTGGGTGTAGAGAAAAGTAACAGTCAGATTTGTAATCCTGACTCTACGTAGAACATTTTGGAAAAAAATTTAGCCTCCTTAATGCTCTAGAACTAAAGTTAATTTGCAGTGTAAACTTTACGCAACCACAGAATTTAAAGAAGATTTTAGTCGGATTCGTAATCCTAATATTACTCTGATATTACGATTAACATTTATGAAAAAATTAAGTCTCCACAATGGTCTGAAGACAAATGAACATTAGATTGAAACCACTTTACACCACTGTTGATTGTAATCTCAAGATCCCTACTGGCGTATCACGTTTGATTTCTGGTATATGTTTAGATTTGAGATCGTGTCCAGGCTCATAAGCGGAGAAGTTGGCAGAAAAACAAGACAGAAACACGTTAAAATCACCAAAAATTTTGACTTTACACCTCCCGAAAAAGCTAAATATTAATGCAAGTAATCCCAATTTGCTGTGACGTGTACCCCTTAGAAATTACTTCATTTTTATCCTATTCGACCTGTCCCGACTTCTTAAGAGAGAATTTGACAGAAAAACGGATAAAAACGTATTTTCCACCATCCACCACATTCTAAACTGAAAAAATCTGAACCTAACTTCCCATTAAGTGTAAAGAAATTTAGTTTCGGCCAGTTTATAGCCTTTGAATTGTAGAACGTTGGTATGTGGAAACTTCTAATCCGCAAAATATTTTAGATATTTACCAAACAAAATAGGAAAAGAACGTGTTTTTTCGTACATTTTATACCCTGATTTCGAACTTAACACCCCATGAATAAGTCAATAAAGCGTTTTTTAAACGCGGTTTGCTGCGACGTATAGCCCATGAAACGAACTTTATTTAAATTTTATTTAATTTATCTCGACATATAACTGGAAAAGTAAGTGGAGAAATCTTAGACAAAACCTGTTTTACACCATCCACTTGTCTGTAAACTTTAGACCCCTATATCTAACTCTGTATTCAATGTACAAAAGTTTGCTGGTAAGCGGAAAGTAGCCCTTAAGCCGTAGTACATTTCTGTCAGAGTAAATTCCTTGGGACCCATAACCGGAGTTGTTGGCACACATCAAGAAGGCAAAAACGCAACCAAAATTTGTCTTTTTAACAGTAAATTTTCACACCCTTCACACTCCCCTCGAGGAATAATGCGAAATTTTAAAAACAAAAAATGTATATTTAGAGAATTCAATTCTCTACAATTCTATATGATTAAATTGTATGAAGCATGTATGCTGAATTGTGTACATGGTGGCTAAAAAACCGTCAACGATTTGAATATGTTAAAACCTCACGCCAAACTTCACACGCTCATTTCACACTCGGTATTAAGTGTGTAATGAGCGTGAGTATATTCAGGCCACTCATAAGTGTTTAAGCTAGTCTTAAGTTGAGGAACTACGCATGGGCATAGGGGGTTCAAAAGATAGACCCTAGAATCCAAAATACCCCTCCTCGCAGATTACGACAAACCCATAAAATTGAATTTTTTGGTGCCCATTTATACCTGAGACTAGGTTCGATTTTCGTTACGTTTCGTTCGTCTTACTATTCAAGTACCAACATTCAGCTTGTCATAAATCGACCCTTGAACACTAAAGACTGGCATTTTAAACATCGCCGAAAACTTCCGCCTAGCGTAGTGGTAGAACGTCTGATTGTCGTCGAAGCAACATGGGTTCGATTCCTCCTGCAAGATTTTTATTCAGCGCACTTACTGCAATATGTCATAGCACTGTTTAGATGCTTAAATTAAGTCTATATGGACGGTTTAGTGCATTAAAAATGAAAGAATGGCGGCCGCTCGCGCCCCACTCAACTTTTCTGTCGAGTTACAGTAAATCACCTAGTAGGCATATTGTAGCCTTCAGGGAAATTAAGTGAAATAGCTCTCGAATAAATGAAACAGACTGTAGCTCTTAGTCAATGCTGAATTTTCTAATTATATTCATCCCCAATCTCGATTTTATGAGGATCGGTTTCACTCATGCAAAATTTAAATATCGACTTCAGCTTTTTTCTCTTCAGAGTCCCTTCATTTTTTTTTAAATCAATCGATTTTTGACAAACAACTTGATTCTGTTTTCAACCTTTTTGAGTAAAATTCGAAGAAAACAAAAAATTGATAATAAATCTCAAGCATAGAGCTATTGAAAGACATTGTACAAATTTTAACGCACTTTTTCATATAAAGTTTTAATTTTTCTTTTAAATATTTTCTTTGTACTTGAAGTTTTATTCCTTCCAAAAATATTCGCTCAACACTGATCCGTCAGATTTACTTTAAATTTTAATTAAGAAAGTACCGCTGATAGCGCAGTCAAAAATTTTTGAGTCCGTTTTTGAGTCGGTATTGCTGCCTTCTATAAAAAATATTTATTTGAAAAAGATCAAAGTATTAACAAAATTTTAAAAATTTTGTATTAAAATAAAATGTACTTTTTTAGAGGTCGCAGAATATACTTCGATTTTTTCCGTTGCTTAGAGAAAGTATGGTTTTTAGCAGATTTTGCGACTTTAGGTAGATTTTTCTAGTCCCCACCTTTTACATCCTCAATAATCCACATTCCAAGTATATTCATCTTTTTTTGTTCCATCGGAGCATTTTTCTTTGCTAGTACCCTTCTTTTAATTAGCATGATTTGAGTACATCAATCAGTAAACACATACAGTAGCATACCACAAAAATGACAGCAGTCCAAGAACGCGGAAAACAATATTGTTCTTAACATCACCATTATCTTTTTTAGACAAGACAACCTTACATTATTTAAACAGATCAAAGTTTTTCAGCATAAACTTTACGCAAATATCAAGTGTAAGGAAGACTAACGCTCAGATTTGGAAGTAAAATAAATTTGTAGTATAAACTACATATTAACAACAAATGGAATAGTGCAAACTTTACATAGCTACTAGGTAAAGAAAACTAACAGTCAGATTCCCAATTCTGATTTTATGTAGAACATTTGAAAAAAATTTAATTTCCGCAAGGCTCTAGAACTAAAGTTGATATGCAGTGTAAACTTTACACAACCACAGTGTATAAAGAAACTTTCAGTCGGATTCGTAATTCTGATATTACTGTGATATTACGATCAACATTTATGAAAAAATTAAGTCAACACAATGGACCGCGAACAAATAAATATAAGATGTAAACTACTTTACACCACTGTTGAGCGCAAAAAAACTGGCGTATCACATTTGGTTTCTGGTTAATTTGTAGACTTGAGAGTATGACCAGACTAATAACCCAGAACTTGGCAGAAACAACAATTTTTTTTTATTTTTTAAAAATTGATGTAAACTCCCCATTTTTTGACTTTGCATTTACCGAAAAAGCTAAATATTGATGTAAACAAACGCAATTAGCTATGATGCGTACCCTTGGAAAGTACTTTATTTTTATCCTATTCGACCTCGCCCGACTTCTGAACAGAAAAGGGGCAAACAAAAAAACTGGACAAAACTGTATTTCCCAGTAGTCCACCATATTGTAAACTTTAAAAATCTGAACCTAACGCCCCATTGAGTGTAAATAAATTCGGTATGGGCCAGTTTGTAGCCCTTTGATTGTAGTACGTTTGTATGTGCCAAACTTACTGTTCCGCAAAATATTTGATATGATTTGCAAATCAAAATACGGAAAAACCTGTTTTTTCGCCCATTTCACACCTCAGATTTCGAAGTTTACACCCCCATAAATAACACAATATTACGTTTTTTTGAACGCGGCTTGCTTCGATGCTGTAGATCTTAGAAGTTACCTTATTTCTATTTTATTCAATTCATCCAAACTCATAACCGAAAATGTTGACAGAGAAATCTCGGACAAAAACTGTTTTTTACTCATCCACTAGAGTGTAAAGTTTAAATCCCTGGTACTAATTGCGTATTGATTGTAGAAAAGTTTTCTGGCAAGCTACAGGATAGCTCTTGATCCGTAGTACATTTCTGTCAGAAAAAATTTCTTAAAACTTATAAGCGGAGTTGTTAGCAGGCATAAAGAAGTCGAAAACTCGACTAGAATGTGTCTTTTACCCCCAGATTTTTGCACTCTTTACACTCCCATTCGAGAACTAAGGCGAAATTCAAAAAACAAAAAGTGTCAGCTGCAGAACATAAATAGATGAATAAGTCAAATGAAGAGCATGGTTTTGCCAAAAGAATAAAAAAATGAAAAAAATCAGCATTCAGAAGATTCGAACCCATTAGTCTTTTTCTGAATCTGCATGCGAGAACGGCATGAGCGTAGCTACGTGGAGGCACTTGAGGCACGTGCCTACCCTAGAAAAATTTCGAATTATGTTTGGCCACAACTTTACTGACTATGAACTATTACAACTTTGTGTTCTGTTACTGTAAGTGTTAACATCGTCTTAGAGTTGTTGCCTCGCCTGTCTTGCTTGGCGGCGTCGATTCGTTTCTTGTAGTGCTGTATCACCATGAAACGCCAGGCGACTTTATTTGATTTTTTAATCAGCCTATTAGAGCCAGGCATGCCTCCTCAGAGTCTAGCTCAAGTAATCCACCATATTCGATAAATGGCGATGAGAATGAAACGATTGCTAGTAGCGGTGGTGTTCATGCCTCAGATCATAGGCGTAGCCAGGATTTTTGCAAGGGGGAATCCAAAAAAGAATTTTTCCGTCTGAAAACTCATAAAAACGGACGGGGCCTCTAAATAACGTGTTTTCAGGGCTTTTCACATCCTCCTGCACTATTTATGCAATCGAAAAATTTATTTTTTCATTTAAATTTTTTACGTTTTTGACGGAAAAAATGTTTATTATGCGCTGGAAGCAGTGTTTTTTTGTACAAGGTTCGTTTGTACATGTATGTACAAAGATGGTCCCCAAAAGCAGGGGCGTAGCCAGGGGGAAGGGGGAATTCCCCCTGAGGAAAATTTCGAATTTTTAGAAATGGAGCTATGCGGTTGCGTAACGCTGTCCTGCGACGATTTTGTTGTGAATAAACCAAAAATTCGGCGCTTCGCGCCGATTTATTCTAGTTTTCGCCATTATTTTAACTTAATGGCAACAAACAAGAGAGAGACAAAACAAGAAAATATCTATTGTTCAGAAAAATACAGTAAATTTGGTAAAACATAAATACATGATAAAAGAGTGACAGAACAAAAGGACATACAGATCACGGAGTGTGATACAAGTAGGTATGCTTCAACAATAAAATTGTAAAATCAATATTTAGCAGCTCTTTTTTGAACGAACCAACGTTAGGAGAAGCGACGACATGATCAGGTAACTTGTTCCAAATTTTTGAATATCTTTAGGAAAAGTTATTGAGGTGAGCATATTTGCAACGGACAACTGCTAAAGTAAGTTGATAAGGAAAACCGTTGATAATTTGATACAGAAGACATAGACATATGTAAAGACAAAGAAAATAAAATATAAAAAATATAATAACAAAGAATAAAGCGTTTGTCGCCATGAGAAGATTAAGTACCTTTTTGCAAACATTTCTAGTCAAGAGAAATTCAAAAGTATGGAGAAGATTCGTTCGCTTTGTGCAGATTGCGTTTTTAAAAGCTGTCTTAGCACTGGGAACATGACAAGTCTACAAAATATTCGCACCTCATGCGTGTTAAGAACAGTCATTCTGGCATGAAAATATCAGAAAATTTCCGCGCTGCGCGCCAGTCTATTTTATCTATTCATCAATTGAATTAAGGACCATGATTCGGACGATTTTATGAAAATTTTAACATTGAAATTCAATATTTCAGTGCTTAATTTGGCGAAATTTTCCGTGGCTCTGCCCCGGACCCCGCTGGGGGCGCTTGAGCGCGCCACCCCAGACCCCCCAGCCCAAAAAGATTTTTGGGACGACAAAAACTGTAAAAAGGTGTAAAATTCCCAGAAATTTTAGGCGCTTCGCGCCGAAATGAGTAATTGTTTGTCCTACATATCTTTAAAATGGCAGAATTTGCATTTAGAATGGAAGAATGTCAAATTTTTCGGCGCTTCGCGCCGTTTTAAAACAATTCTCAGTGATTTTTTCCTTTTAGAGACCCAGAAATTAGCTGAAATATACTACCAAAAGTCGAACAACTCTTTTTACCACACTAAAATCGCTACTGTACCATATTATAGTACCCAAAAATTTGTGTGTACAAAATGTACAAAGATTTTTGGGAAGACAAAAACTGTAAAAAGGTGTAAAATTCCCAGAAATTTTAGGCGCTCCGCGCCGAAATGAGTAATTGTTTGTCCTACATATCTTTAAAATGGCAGAATTTGCATTTAGAATGAAAAAATGTCAAATTTTTCGAAGCTTCGCGCCGTTTTAAAACAATTCTTATTGATTTTTGCCCTTAGAGACCCAGAAATTAGGTAAAATACACTACCAAAAGTCGGACAACTCGGTTTTTACCACAATAATATCGCTACTGTACCATAATGGAAAAATGTCAAATTTTTCGGCGCTTCGCGCCATTTTGAGACAATTTTTAGTAATTTTTGGCGTCAGAAACCCAGAAATATGCTAAAATACACTATCGAAGATCGAAAACCCTGTTTTACCACACTAAAATCGCTACTGTACTACATCATAGTACACAAAAATTTGGACTTGCGATGATCAACATTCACAGAGATAAAGATTGATATCAATGCTGTTCTTGATGATTTCATGATTTTAAAGCCAATAACGAGGCGTCTTAAATAAATTTGCATTTTGTTAAGTTACTTGGCAAAAATGATGGTGTTTTTTAGCTTTTTCACAGTGAGAATCTACTCACTCAGAAAATTTAAAGTTTAGACTTTTTTTGAATTATAATAAAAAATATGCTGTATGTATATGAATAGGCGCAAAGCGCCCAAAAATTTTAGGCTCATTCAAAATTGTGCTAAAATCTATTCAGGCGGTGATTCAGATGAGCTTTAAGTATTTTCTATTTTTTTGTTTGAAGGATCCCTGTAAAAAATACTGGTACTTCCAGAATTTCGGGGGCCAATCTCCAGGCACGTAGCTGGCCGTCCTATTTTGGGGGACTAACACCAATTTTGAGGGGACCAAGCCATACGTGGGCAGCAAATAAATTCTGGGGGTGTAAGATTTTTTTGAAGCTCAAAAATGGCCTTAAAAATGGTGGTATGGCGATGAAAACACCATTTTTCGACGTTTCTCATCAAGCACTATCCATTGGCATCAAAAAATTGCGAAAAAAACGAAAAAATTTTAAAAATCGAATTTTGGGGGTATTTTGATTTCTGGGGGAAGGTATTTTGGTTTCTGGGGGTGCATACCATAGGTGGGCAGCACGAAAATTCTGAGGAGGTGAAAAAATTTTCAAAGGTCAAAAAATGGTCTTAAAAGTGGTCGAATGGCAAAAAAAACACCATTTTTCGATGTTTCTCATCGAGCACTATCCAATGGCATCAAAAAAATCGCTAAAAAAAGCAAAAAAAATTTTCAAAATTTGAATTCTGGGAGGGGTATTTTGATTTTTCTGGGGGGGGGGGTATTTCAACTTCTGGGGGTGCATACCCCTAAACCCCCACCCCATGTGTGGTGCATACCCCTTCCCCCAAACCCCCTCCCCCACGCCCAGGTGTGGACCAAGCCCATAAAGGCCAAAAATAGCACAGAAAAATGTTTAAAAGGTCCCATTTTTTCGATTCTTCTGAATTTTGGGGGTCTGGACCGGACTCCCCCAGTCCCCAGAGCTACGTGCCTGCTAATCCCCCAATCCATAGCTGTTCTAAGTAGCAACCTGATGGTTTCCATGATTAGTTAGGCGGTCATTTGATTTGTGGTCCATATGGTACTTAATGCAACAGCCAGTATATTTGTGCGATTTCTAAGGTAGGTGGCTAATGATAGTGTCTGAAAATTGACTATTCATTTTTTGGGCGGTTGGACTGAGCATCATATGCGATTAGTAGGAATACAATGCTGTATTGACTAAACAATTCAAGATTTATAGCTTTTTTGTTTTCTAGCAAATTTTTATTGCTAATTGCCATGAATTTGTTACATTCACACATATACATATGTGGTCCTTTAGTATGTGCAGACTTTTTGTATGTTAACTGGATGTGCCTACCCTACGAAAAAATCCTGGCTACGCCTATGTAAGCCACTGCGCCAATTCGACGTATCGGCGGATTTTAATACTTAGTTAATAATTGAAAAACATTCATCATTCTACTAAAGTTTTAAGAATAGTGCATTTATGATAATAAAAATAATTATTTATTAAAGACGGGTCAAAAACCTCTGAAATAAGAAAAATCTGATTAAACAATATGCAATACGAAGTTATCTATCGGCATTAGAAAATAGATGCATAATTCAAAGTTCACTCTTCATACCTCAACAAACACTGACTGTAGAAAGCTTAAAGGTCAGATTCGTTATTCTGACCTTACGGAGAACATTTTTTTAAAAATTCATCATCCACGATGCTCTTGGCGGATAAAATTTTTTCAGTGTAAAGTTTACACCTGCACTAATAACGCAATATTGATTGTAAAGAAACAAAGTAAATTTTGCCGTGTAACGCTTAAGATGAGGCACATTTTAAAGATAATTACCACGTTCTGTCTACTAAGTGGAGAATATGGCAGGAAAAAACATTTTTTTGTCCCAGACTCTTTACAATAATCCGCCTCTGAATTTGAAAATATTATTTTTTCGAAAAAATTAAAAGCACTTCCCTAGATTTTGTAACTGTCTACCTTTTAAAACCAATCAGACTGCATAAAATGTAAAAATGAGTTAGATATGCTTCTGCACATGAAAACAGTAAAAAACCGTCTACTTTACACAATATTGCGTTGAAAGAGGAAAAAAAATTTTTATTCGAGATTTTGTGACCCTCTACATTATAAACCCAATTGGACTGCACAAAACCCAAAATTGAGTTAGATAAGCTGAAAACAAGCAGAGTAAAAAACCCGTATACTTTACATTTTTATACAACAACCACTGAGTGTAAAGAAATTTTAAGGTCAGGTTCGTAATCTACAGCTCGGGGGGCAACATTTAAAAAAATTGGTCCCTCCGCAAATTATTTGATTTTTCGGTTTACACTTTACACACTCATTGCTAACTCGGTATTGAGTGTAAACAAAACAAAAAAGATGAACATCGAATTTTTTAATTATCCATCGATTGAAAAAAAACCGCACCTCCCAGATGTGTGCCGTTATAGCTGTGAGGGGGGACACAAATTTCGCACTCGCCGTGAAAAACATATGAGAAAAAGGAGGCCAAATATAATATAGGTAGCGCTATCTAGCGCTACCTATGATAAGCAAAGTATAAATTTTAGTTTGATCAAGTGAGCTCGCCTCGTTTTAGACGTAGTGGTTTTGAATCAGCCGAGGGAAGCAAATTTGGATTTTTATGAAAAACGAATTATTTTTGTGTTTTGCATGCATTTAGAAAAACAGAAACCGGTTTTTTCTAAATTTGATTATTCGATCTCAGCAGCTTAGTCTGAATATGTGTGCGCAACTCTTCTGTAACTCAAAATCAGTGTTCTTATCATTTAATAGTACAGCGGTTCAAACGAGCGCGTAATATATATTGGTTGCTGTTATAACGATTGAGTTTCCTATTTTCGTGGCTTTTTTCACACTATTGTAGTCCGGCTTAACCATGCGATTTTGTGAGCTTTAAGAGCTATAACAGCTTCCTGTATAATAATACTTATTTTTGCTTCTATAATAGGCATTCATAATGCTTATTAGTTTGAGTGACTGTAGTATCTGACACATGCATTTCACTTGCACGATTTTCTATTTGAGATTATTATCGTCGATTCTGCCTCAGAATCAAGTGTCAAATTCTAGGCGGCACCATTGCGTAATTTAGAAATATATCTACACTGAAGATGACGCTTGAAAAAAAGAGTAAAGAAATTGTCGATCCATAAAGCCCTCCAAAGTGTGCAATCATTCATTTTTTGAAATAATCGACGTATATATTATGAACAAAATAAAATGTACTAGATTTATCTTCAATGATTTAGAATTCGGAAAAAAACTCTTTTGCAAATGACTAACAAATGGTCGAGAAAAACGTGTAATAGCTAACATAAAATTAGTTTTTGTCTAGCTGAAGCAGCTTTCTGAGATCAGACCTTGATTTTCATTCTCTGTCTTTCGTTTAGAATGGATAATTTTTGCTTTCTTTTCCGTTCGCTATTCACTTTGTTTTTGTCGTCATTCTGTTCACCCACGGAAGATAGCGCTCAGCTGAGACTTTCTTACAACGTTCTGAAGCATATTCGTCGCACGGTAGACATTGAAAAAGCACCAAACGATGAACGAAAATATTTGGGCCTAATTTTGAAAAACAACATGGAATTAATAGTGGTCAGCGATCCAGATTCAACGGAATCTGCAGCTTCAATGCACATTGAAACTGGTAAAGTCGAAACGAGTTGCAGAAATATGAACGTTTTTGTAATTTTGTGGACCAATTTGTAAACATTTTCTAAATTTTCTAATATAGGTTCGATGGATGACCCGATAGAACTCCAGGGTATGGCTCATTTTTTGGAACACGTTATACATATGGGTACCAAAAAGGTAGTCTAGTATTTGTTAATAAGCATTCAAAACGATTTTATTCATTCACATATTTTATTTATTTCGTTATTTAATTATTTACTCATTTATTTATTTACTCATTTATTTATTTTTTATTATTTATTTATTTATTTATTTATTTATTGATTTAATTAATTAATTTATTTATTTATTCACTTACAGATAGTTTTTCGGTATGTACAGTCACATCGAAAATATACATTACGGTCGGTCCATGGGTCAGCCAGAGATTTTTTTCAAGTTGAATTGGCATAAAACTGGTTTTCTCAAAATGCGTAAAAATGTATCAATCCTAATTTTCTCATCATTATAATTCGCTTCTGCAGAAAATTTTTGATTTCCATCAATTTTGGTCTTTATTCTACAGAAAGTTTTCCATTTTCCGTTCCTGGGATCTAAGGGCGGTTTTGAGGGGGGCGGGGAGACGGCCGCCCCCCATTGGCCAAAAATATTTGGCGAGATAAAGAATGGATATGCAATTTGCAATGATTTATAATTTCTAATTTATAATTTCCATAATTTCTCAAATTTTTTCCGGCGCTACGCACCGGATGATACCTATTAATGACACTTATTTACTTTCTTGGCGACCTGGAAGCCATTTTCTGCTCATGTAGGTTTCAAAACAATTTTAACAGCAGAAACAGCTATTTTCGCATAGTTTTCTTCTATTTTCAAGTAAAAATTTCGATCTTTCGCATCAAGTGCTATAAATACAGGAAATCAAGCAGTTAATCATGCTTCTAGACGTCTATCCGCCTTAATTTCACAAATTTTTCAGTGCTTTGCGCCAGATTTTCTTTAAAGTCAACAAAATTTATGATTTATTCGCACAAAATTGTATAAAATTTTAAAATTACCTACAAAAAAATATAGCGTCAAAAGTGATATACAATGCTGAATACCGAAAAAACGCTATTTAACGCGTTAAGGGAAAATTTTTAAACCTATTTTTGACTCTTTTTGGAAAAGTTGGAACCCGCCCCTCAGGAAAATCCTAGATCCGCCACTGTTGGGATCTGATAACCTCCCTAAATGTCTTACGTGCACGTCTTATCATATCATGCTCGTTATGTACATAATATAAAACAGCTAAAGTGTCGTTCTTAAGAATGCAAAAATACTGATAGAGAAAAGTGTGTTACAGATCCATAACTTGTAAAACTCGGATGAATGAGTTCGGATAAATAGAATTTCATCGCAAAACGCGTTAAAACGATAAAAAATCTACCGCATCTCTAATGTTCAATTCGGCACAAATACTTTTCAGTGATTTTTGAGGAAAGTAATTTTTCCCTTATTGTAATTAGCTTGCTCTCTCTCGTCGTTGACGAGAAAACCAAGGCAGAGAAAAAAGAAAAGTCAGAAAAACGACAGCTAAAACCAAAAGCGGATCCAGAGATGACGGGCAGTAGTCCCTCTCTCACCAAACATAATAAGTATAAGATGAAAAGTGGATTACTTGTCATTTAGGGCAGTAGTCCCCCTCTGACCAAACATATTAAGTATAAGATGAAAAGTGGATTACTTGTCATTTTTGATTTTAAGCTATTGTTGAAAATAATTCATTGAATGTTTTATAATTTTTCAATAATATTATTGATTTCCTTAGGGTTCGCTGCGCGAAATGAGAGTTTAAGCGATTCGTTCAAAGATTTCTACGTTGAAAAGTTTCAGCGAAAATATATTTTGATATTTCGGAAAATTTCTGACTGTTTTGAGCGAAGTTCTCGTACCTATCACCTACTGGATTAAGAAATGCTAAAAGTTGAAAGCTTTCTCCTGTCAAGCGAATGTTTAGTAATTTTTGCAACACATTTATTACGTCTTGCTAAAAGTAGCTATTTTTTTAATTTCAGTATTCATTGGACAAAGATGAATTTCTCGACTTCGTAACCAGGCATGGGGGCAAGCGAAATGCTATGACCACGAATCACTATACTAACTACCACTTCACGATTCAACAGCCTTATTTTTCAGAAGCAATAGACAGGTGATAAACAATAGAAGGCAACATTTCGTCTTTATGAAGTCTCGTAATGAATGCAAAGACTGGCTGGTCTGGTGGTCAAATTACTTTGGGCCAAAATAACATTAAAAAACTAGTATAAATGCTAAAATGGCTTGAAAATATATTCAACTACAGTTTCTAGTCAGTTTCAAGCATTTTTGTAAAAAATGTGACATTTTCATCGATGTTCAGTCTTCATTTTGCCTTATTTTTCTCAAAACATTTCCATTTTACCATTCTGGGGGTAAGGAAAGACCCCTTAACTACCCCTTGCTCGTCTGATCGTCGCAACGATAGATGCTTGGTATGGTCGATGGGGGTAGGGTGTCAGCCGGTCTGGGAAGTGGGTAAAAAATCGAGCGTTTTTGGGCCAAAATGACCCCAGAAACTGGTATAAGCGCTAAAATATCGTTAAATTACATTATTACACAGTTTCTGTTCAATTTGAAGCACTTTTGAAGAAAATTTTCAATTTTCAACTGTTTTTGGCTTTCATTTTGCCTCCCTTAAGGTATTTAATTATTGCCGCTATTCGTACCAACCAATATTTGTGGACTTCGAGAATATGAAAAAAATTTTTCGTATCTCGAGGTGTGATCCATTGTTTTCTACACAAAACACATTATACGAGTATAATTGTTTTTATTGACATTTGTTCCATAAACATGACTTTGCTCCTGAAAGGCGTATTTCTATGAAAAGATTCTTGAACAGTTCATCTGTTACTTATTAAACTTAAATTTTATTTGAATTCATGATTCATCATTACGTATCAAAAACTGTAAATGAATAGACAAATGCTATGTGTAAGCGTATGATTCCTATCCCAGCCATACATGGGCGTGGGGGGTTTGCGGGTATGCACCCCTTAGAAACCAAAATATTCCTCAGAAACCAAGATACCCCCCCCAGAATTCAATTTTTGAAATTTCTTTTGCTTTTTCGCAATTTTTTGATGCCAATGGATAGTGCTCGATGAGAAACGTTGAAAAATGATGTTTTTTCGCCATACCACCATTTTTAAAGCCATTTTTTGACCTTTGAAAAAAAATCTCATATCCCCCAGAGCTTTGGTGCCGCCCACCTATGCCCAGCACTCGACAAACCCTCAACAAAAATTTACCTAATTCCAATCTTCATTTTTTGAAAAAAATTTTTACAATTTTTCTATGGCTAGAGCCTAATCAAAAACATCGAAACTGTGCTCATTTTATTCTGGAATCGCCTTGACCTTTGACAATTTTAGCATTCCAGATTCACGGGCCTAATCGATTGCTGCAGGTCTGACTTGACCTTTAAGGGTCACTTTCTGTAAGACTCGACTCGAGGTTGGACAAGTCAAAAATAAGTCTCCCCTGATTTTTACACATATTATGTACTTAGTTTTTGACGCTGAATTTATCGGTGCATAGAATTTTTCTCTGACAACGAAGATTTGTTGTGTAAACTGAGTGGAAACTATCAAAAATCCCCGCATTTGTCGTATTTTACAAGGTATAAAGTTTTTCATCATAACTCAGGATCAACGCGAATAAATATCAACACGAATAAGCCCCTGATAACAGTCAACGTCACGATGCAGTATAAAAGATTGTCCACATTTAATAAGGTTGAAATGCATATGTGGGCGGCACCAAAATTCTGGGGGTGCAAAATTTTTCAAAGGTCAAAAAATGGCCCTAAAAATGGTCGTATGGCGAAAAAACACCATTTCTCAACGTTTCTCATCGAACACTATCCTTTGACATCACAAAATTGCGGGAAAAAAACAAAAAAATTTCAAAAGTTGAATTCTGGAGGGGGTATTTTGGTTTCTCAGGGGGGGGGGTGCATACCCCTCCAAAACCCCCACGCCCAGGTATGGTAAAATATTCTGACATACTGAGGCCAATTCGTCAATTTTCAACCATTTCTTAGCATACCACATTCCTTTTAAACATCTATTGCTCAAGAAGTGATCTTTATATTTTTTTATCCAAGAAGCCTCTAGTGATAAGCTATAAAAATTCATAAAATGAATGAGGGCCCGCTCATGGTATATGCGTTATATCGGAATTGTGGGAAAAAACTGAAGTCAAAATTGTTGATGTATTAATCTTTTTAATAATATCGAAAAATACTGAAAATGTACTGTAAGTAACTTTAAAAAATGCAGAAATCATTCATCTTTCAAATAAAAATGAACTATTGAATTATGATGAAAAATGCTATACCCTGTCGAATTTGACAAAATCGGTCATTTTTGTTACTTTACACTCATTTACACAACAATCTTCGTTTTCAAGAAAAATGATTCACATTAATAAAGTCAGCGTCAAAAACTGCATAATATATGTTAAAATCAGAGGTACTTATTTTTTGATGGTCGGGCTGAACAGAAAGTGACTTTAAGATTAATCTTAGGTAGCGCGTTAGCGCGTACCTATAATATACTTGGGTACCCCCAACACCTGTGCACCCCCCTACAGCTATAACGAGACACTTCTGGAAGGTGCGGTTTTTTTAAAAGAAAGATAATAAAAAATTCGCTGCCTGTGTTTTTTTGTTTTTCTTGAAACTCAAAATTGACTGTGTAAAGAAGGTGTAAAGTTTTTGTGTAACGTTATAACATAGGACAAATTTTGGGACCTTTTTACTGCGGCATGTGGACAACTGAGTATTGATGACTCGAAGGATTGAACAGGATAGGATAATAGAGGGATGAATTCTACAGATGGCACTTTTTTTGTTTTTTGAAATTCGCATTAGTTATCGAACGGCAGTGTAAAGAGTGCGAAAATCTGGGGGTGAAAAAGCACTTTTTGGTCGAGTTTTCAACCTTCCTATGTCCGATACTAACTCCAATTATGAGGTTTTTGAAATGTTTTCTGACAGAAATGTAGAGCGGATCAAGGGCTACATTCTGCATATAAGCAAAGTCTTCTATGCTCTATGGTGAGTTAGATCCTAGGGTTTAAAGTTTACACTCTAGTGGATGGTGTAAAAAAACGGATTTTAACTAAGATTTCTCTGCCAAATTTTTCCGCTTATGAGTCAGTGCAAATCGAAGACAGCATTAATAAAGTGCCTCACAGGGGCTAAACATCGCAGCAAACCGCATTTAAAAAACGCAATATTGAGTTATTTATCGGGGTGTAAAGTTCGAAATCAGAGGTAAAAAATGGGCGAAAAAACACGTTTTTTCCGAAGTTTGATTGATAAATCATGCCAAATAATTTTTGCAACAGAATTTTGGCACACAGGAATGTACTACGATTTAAAAGCTACAAATTGTACCAAACCGAATTTCTTTAAAATCAATGGGGAGTTCGGTACGGAATTTTAAAGTTTACAGTGTTCTAAATGATGGAAAATACGTTTTTGTTGCGTTTTTTGTTCGCCACTTTCTCCGTCCAGAAGTCGGGATAAGTCTAATAGAATAAAAATAAAGTGCTTTATATCGGGTGCATGTCAAAGCAAATTGTCTATACATTAATATTTAGCGAGTGTAAAGTCAAAAATTTGGAGTTTAAAATGCGTTTCTGTCTTGTTTTTTCTGCCTGCTTCTCCGGTTACGAGTCAGGGACACGTTTATCAAGTCTAGAAATGGACCAGGAACCAAATTTGATATGCCAGTCTGGCGCATATGTTTACACTCTACGGTGTTGTAAAGCAGTTTACACCAATTGTTAGTTTGCCCATAGAACATTATGTAGACTTAATTTTTTCATAAATATTAATCGTAATATCGGAACAATATCAAAATTACGAATCTGACTAAAATCTTCTTTACACTAGGTGTTTACATGAAGTTTACACTACATATGTATTTATCTTCGTTTTTGAGCATTCCAGAAACCTAATTTTTTCTTGGAGCCTAGAAGTTTTCAAAGGATCAAATGTGAGACGTCACGTAGGCGCGTTTGTTTACATCCAACAGTGATGTAAAGTAGTTTACATTCATTGTTTATATGTCCTCAGACCATTGTAGAGATATAATTTTTTCATGAATGTTGATCATAATATTCGAGTAATTTTTTAAACTGCATGTTAGCCTTTGTTCTAGAGCATTGCAAAAACCGAAATTTTTTCCTGAGAAATAAAAATTTACAGGGAATGAAATATATACGTCAGTTGGGCGCGCTTGCTTACACTCAGCAGTATTGCAAAGTGGTTTAAACCTAATGTTTATTGTCTTTAAAACATTATGGAGACTCATTTTTCCATAAATGTTGAAAGAAATATCGGAGCAATATCAAAATTACGAATCCGACTAAAATATTCTTTACGCTATGTGTTTGTGTATCGTTTACGTTACGTGTTAACCTTAATTCGATAGACTTGCAGAGACTTTGTAACTGAAGTCAAGAAATTTTCAAGGATTCATATGTGAGACATCAATTAAGTGAGTTTGTTTACCCTCAAAAGTAATCTAAAGTGATTTAAAAATTATGTTCAAGTGTCCTTAGATCATTGAAGAGATGTAATTTTGTCTTAAATGGGTTGCATTAAAGTTAAATCTTTCTTAGCCGTGTTTATAATATGTTTCACAAAATCTTGCACATGGAGAGCTATCGTTTAATTGATGTAAATTGCCTGCAAAAGTGGTTTAAAATGAACCAGCAATCACACTACTGTGCACAGAAGTCGACAAAGATATGCAGCTTTATTGTAATCATGTACATTAATAAGCCGTAAACTGTTAGTATTCTCTACACCTAGTAGTTGTGTAAAATTTGCACTATTCATTTGTTGTTAATATGTAGTCTATACTACAAATTTATTTTACTACCAAATCAAAGCGTTAGTGTTCCTTACATTTGATATTTGCGTGAAGTTTTTGAATTTTTGCCGAAAAACTTTGCCTTCTAATTTACCAACATCCCGCCTTTTCCATTTTCTTGAAGTTTAAAGTCTTTTATAATTCTCTTATAATTTAATGGTAGGTTTTAACTTTAAGTTTCTCTTGGTTTACAACTCTCGCTTAGCAAGCTCATTTTGCAAAACTTTTTTATAGTGATCAGATTAGTCGCGTTTAGTTTGGAATTGGTGGACGGTCGTTATTTTATTACTCGGCTTAAATAAACCAAGTGACTATCTTTTGATTATTTTCTTTATCGCAAATTCAAACACCCAATTTTCAATTTGAAAATTGACCCAATTTTCAATTTGAAAATTGCCAATTTTCAATTTGAAAATTGAAAATTGGGTGCTTTCAATTTCAAAAGTCACAACACATTGTGCTTGTGTATTGATTGAGTGAGGATTTGCAATGTGAATTCGTTGGTTAAATTTTGTGCTTGATTATAAGTGAACTGCACATTAAGAAGAAATAACTTAATGCAGTTTTAATTTGAAAATGGATGGTGTCAATAAGGTTGTCTTGTTTAAAAAGGATAATGCTGATGTTAAGAACAATATTGTTTTCCGCGTTCTTGGACTGTTGTCATTATTGTGGCATGTTACTGATTGTGTTTACTGACTGATGTACTGAAATCACGCTAATTAAAAGTAGTGTACTAGCAAAGAAAAATGCTCCGATGGAACAAAAAAGATGAATATACTTGGAATTGTGGATTATTATGGATGTAAAAGGAGGGGACTAGGAAAAATCTACCTAAAGTCGGAAAATCTGCTAAAAATCACACTTTCTCTAAGCAACGCAAAAAATCGATGTATATTCTGCGGCCTCTAAAAAAGTGTCTTTTTTAAATAATGTTCGAAGTTTCAGATAAGAGTGTATAAACGAAATCTATCAGGGTTACTTTTTTAAATTGCTGGCACCTGATTGATAGAAAACTAAGAGATATTGTATTTAAAGTTGTTTTATTTTATGAGCATTATAGCAAGCAAAGCAGGAGCCGATTGATTAGTGCACACAATCGTTTAGGGCATGCTAGTGTATCTACATTAAGTCTGTTTCAAGTCAACTTACGCATTTCCTACTGTTTTAAACCAACCATGTCTTCAATTGTCTTCGATGTTTGCTATTTCATTCAATTGGCTTGGAAGACTGTTAGTTTACTTAATATCATTTCCCATAGCTACTGCATAGCTAACGTGCTGCTGTTTCAATCATTGTTATGGTTGAATATTTATTTTAATCTGTTGGCCGCAGAATATACATCGATCTTTTGCGTTGCTTAGAGAAAGTGTGATTTTTAGCAGATTTTCCGACTTTAGTTAGATTTTTCCTAGTCCCCTCCTTTTACATCCATAATAATCCACAATTCCAAGTATATTCATCTTTTTTGTTCCATCGAGCATTTTTCTTGCTAATCGGGTTTTATTGAAGAGTATGAAGCTTGAAGTTCATCAATTTAATCTCTAGTTGATTACAGTGTTAAACGAAGCAGAAGTGGCCTGATGGCATCAAATTACGAATTCGATCTGAACACATCGATCTTCGTTCGAAAGTGTAAGAGAAATTCAATAGAGCAAAAAAATGAAGTACGGATCTATTCAATAGGATTCTGAGTGTAAAAACATATCGCCAAATAATTTACGAACAATTTGGTCCTATGAAATTCGCGTCAATCGTATATGGTTTATTACATAATAGGTTGTTTAATCACCAAACTTTGCAGGTTTGCCCAATTTTTTACGGATCCTCTATTACGTCAAGAATCGATCGAACGAGAAATCATGGCCGTCGATTCTGAATACCTCCGTTTATTGCCAAATGATGATTATAAAGCTTTACGAAATAATCCTTAGATCTGGCTGATCCACAGCATCGATTTTTCAAATTTCTTTGTGGTAACAAAAAAAGCTTACTCGAGTCAGCTCGTGCTCTTAATATTAGCCTAAGTGGCCAAATGAGAAAATTTTTTGACAAATTTTACACGGCGAGTCGAATGAAATTGGCTGTTTTGGGGAGAGAAAGTATTTACAAGCTAGCCGAACTCATTGTACCTCTATTCGCCGAAGTGCGCGATGGTTTGTCTAAGCGAGAGAACACGTCTGTTACGCAATGCTAATCAAACTGGTAAACGAGCTTATTCTTATTTCGAGTTTATTTTTATTTCAACTTTATTTTGATTTCGGGCGCAGGGCGCTAAGGGCGGTATTCCTTATACACGAAAGAGAGCTTCTCATAATTATCAATTTCTTTTCATTAATAATGATACTTTGAGATTCAATGTAATAATATTAAAGAACATAAAGGAAAAATTATTAGTAAAAAAGGTTTTTTACATAGGTAATTAACTAGTGAATAAACAAGGTGGTGTGCCAAAAAGGATAGTAACATCTTCAGATTTATCTTTGTTTCCGGTAATTGAAACGTGGATACGTTACTTACAATAGGTAGCAAAACTATGCTGCTTGAAGCTTCGAATTTTATTCAGTTTTTGCTTGTTTATAGTCTAGCTGAAGTGCTAGTGAAAAGTTTCGATCTCTGTCTGTTTCCTCTCATTTTTTCTCGTTTTCATACTAATGTTTTATCCTTTCTCCGTCTAGTGAGCATGGTTTTTGGTGAACATAAACTATTCGATGTTTAGGTGTTGGTGAACAGTTTTAAACGCCATGGCTACATAAAATATATTAATTACTCTCAGTTTTTGGCCGATTTCAACATTTTTTTATTCACTCTCGGGTCTTGACTGTCCATAAATTTGGGTTACTGCCACTAGCATTGATTTTTATGGGTTGATTCAAAATTTGCTTGTAACAGATAATTAATTCACAAAAAAATTAAATGGGCTACACATTTGGCTTGAAACAAGGCATACATCGGTTTCGCATCACTTACATCATTCTATCTCATTTTTTCTGACAAATTATCGATTCTGCTCAACACCCCGAAATCTTTCCACATGCATACAGGGCTAAGTCGATAAATTAGAAGAAAGTAGATGGTTGATATGTTTTTGCTCTAGGTTACGAGATTAAATACAAGCCTGTGGAAGAAAATAAGCGATCATTAGAGCTTTATTTTCCAATGCCCGATCTATTGCCGCATTTCAACGCCTTACCAATCCAATATATCATAAAATTTTTTACGAACAACGGACCTGGAAGTTTTAAATTTTGGCTAAAACACAAGAATTTAGCTTCAAATGTAGCCGTTTCTTATGATTCGTGGCCTATCGATTTCGGATTATTTTCGATTTCCTTCGATTTGACCGAATATGGCTTAGAAAATACGGACGAAATTTTGAAGGCGTTGTTTGCTTACGTGAACTTCATCAAGTCGAAGCCGATTAAGGATTGGATTCAAAGGGAAATTAATCTTAAAAGACGACACAAATTCGCTACTCTGGTAGATTTTACAGCTGTGCACTTTGCTATCTTTCTTAAAGCAAGGATTACACCTGTGTTCTTTTCAATAGCAATCAAATTTCTCTAAGCACAAAACCAATATATGTAGGTATATTATTCCGCTGATTATAATTCGAATCCTTTCTAAACCGAAAAAGATTATCAAAATGAATTTTAGAATTTTTATGTGAAAAGGTATCGATGCTTTCAAAATTTAGAAAAAACGCGTCGAAAATTTTAAAGGTTAAAGCTGAGTATGGACTCAGATAATTTAAATGATGTAGGTAGCGCGTTAGCGCGTACCTATAACATACTTGGATACCCCAGCATATGTCTACCCCCTACAGCAACACTGGGACACTTCTGTATTGTGCGGTTTTTGAAAAAAATAGATAACTAAAAATTTGCTGCCCGTGTTTTTTGTTCTTGTTTTAAAATCAATACCTATTGTGTAAGGAGCGTGTAAAGTTTTACTATAACGTTATAACATGGCTTTTTAAAATTTTGGTGGGGGACACGACTTTGCTAGCTCAGTTTTGCATTCTGTTTAGTCTCGTATTTTTAAAATAAAGACAATTGATTGAGCTCGATGATACATTTTTTTGAAAAGTGAATTAATTCAAGAGTGAAAGTGTAAAGGGTGTAAAGATACTGAGGGTGAAAAGACACATTCTGGCCTGTTTTTTGTCTGCCAACAACTTCAGTTATGAGTTCCAAGAAATTTGTTCTAGAAGAAATGAACCACGACTCAAGGGCTACTTTTAACTTACCAGCAAACGTTTTTACGCTCAATACGGAGTTAAATCTAGGGGTTCAAAGTTTACACTCTAGTGAATGGTGTAAAAAACAGGATTTGTCTGAGATTCCTCCGCTAACTCCTACGGTTATAAGTCGAAACAAATTGGATAGAATAAAATTAAAGTACGTCCCAAGGGCTAAACGTCGCAGCAAGTCGCCTTTGAAAAACTCAATATTGAATTACTATGGAGGCGTAAAGTTCGAAATCAGGGGTGTAATATTGGGCGAAAAAAACACGTTTATCCCATTTATTGATTGGTAAACATGTCAAACTATTTTGCGGAATAGAACCTATTCCACATACAAACGTACTACGACTCAAAAGCTACAAACTGGCCTAAACCGAATTTCTTAACACTCAATGGCGAGTTATGTTCAGATTTTTACAGTTCACAATGTGGTGAATGGTGGAAAAATACGTTTTTGTCCTCTTTTTGTTCGCCACTTTTTCCGTTTAGAAGTCGGGATAAATCAATTAGAATAAAAATGAAGCACTTTCTAAGGGTATACATCACGGCAAATTATGTTTTATTTACATCAATATTCAGCTTTTTTCGGCAGGTGTAAAGTCAAAAGTTGGTTGTGTTGAATGTGTTTCTGTCTTGTTTTTTTTCTGCCAACTTCTCCGATTATGAGTCTGGACATGATGATAAGTTTGAAAATATACCAGGGGTCAAACGTCATACGTCAATTGGAGGCGTTTGTTTACACTTAACAGTGGTGTAAAGTGGTTTACATCTAACATTTATTTGTCTTTAGACCATTTTGGAGAGTTAATTTTTCCTATAAATATTGATCGTGATATCAGAGTAATATCAGAAGTAGGAAACCTACTAAAATGTTCTCTACACTCGGTGGTTGTGTAAAGTTTGCATTAATCATTAACTTTAGTTCTAAAGCATTGCGGAAGCTTAATTTTTCACAGCGTTAAGTTTACAATTAAAAATTAATTTTAGTTTCAAAGCGTTACAAACGCTTAATTTTCTCAAAATGCTCCATTTGACGTCAGGATTACGAATCTGAGTGTGAGTGTTCTTTACACCCAATAGATGCGTAAAGTTTACGCTGGAAACTTTCGATCTGTTTAAATTAGTTGAGATGCTCTTGTTTAAAAATATAATGCTGATGTCCAGAAGAATATGGTTTTCCGTGTTATTATTGTCGTATGTTACCGCATGTGTTTCCTAACTGATTTGATCAAATCAAGCTAATTAAAAGTAGGGTACTAGTAAAGAAAAATGCTCCGATGGAACGAAAAGGACGAATATACTTGGAATTACGCATCATTAAGGACATTAAAGGAGGAGACTGTAGAGAAGTTACCTATGTATGCCTGTGAAAGTTGTAAGAATCTACTAAGAATAAAACTTACGTGAAAAAACGCAAAAAATCGAAGCAGATTCTGCGGCTTCTGGAAAAAGCATGCCTTCGCGAAACATTGATCACTGGCTCAGAAAAAGAGATTATGGGCAGGCTTTGATGTGTCTTAATAACCTATTCAGTATCTTATCTATATCAAATGTCTCTGTCAATATATAAGCAATATTTAGTTAATTGTCAATGGCTTCATAAATAAATTATCACAAGCACATGATCTTGTTAATTGCTGTCCCACAGCAGTGCGTGGCATACTAGCGTAAGAATGTCACATCATGTAGTTTTTTGATAAGTGATGGCTTCTTTTCTAGGAATAAGCTGTTCATGGTACTTATTTTTTACGTCGGAGGGACAATTCCCTTCTGCAGGCCGCAGAATATATTTCGATTTTATGCGTTTTTTTACCGCAAGTCTTATTTTTAGTAGATTCTTACAACTTTTATAGGCATATTCAGGTTACTATTCCCTAGTGCCCTCCTTTTATGTCCCTAATGATGCGTAATTCCAAGTATATTTGTCCTTTTTGTTCCATCGAAGCATTTTTCTTTGCTAGTCTTCTCTCTTCAAGTGTCTATTTCTATCGTCTCATGTGGCTATTAAACGAACTGGTGCGAACGTTATTAATTTTTTCACCCACGGATCCTGGTACGCCCTTCCCTAATTTTTCTAATTATCACTCTGAGATTTTCGAGAAATTTTGAGCGCTGAGAATTACCTTTTGAGAAGGTCAAGCTAATTTGCATATTTTCAGCGCTGAAATAACGATTCAAAACTCAGAAAGTTATAAGTAGTTTTCAAACATTTTTTACAGAAAGTTGTGACTTTTGTCTTTTTACCTTAATTCTAATTTTTTTCGTCAGCAATATTCTTTGTTTTTTTAGAATCTACAGTCTATACCCAAGACACTTCCTACCCATACATGCACAGCATCAGAATTCCTGGGTGAGGGGTTTGAGGTGCAATCATAAAGTGCCTTTTTTGGACCTAAAAATGCTAGGTACGCGTCAGAAACATTGTTTTTCGCGTTTCTGACGATGCCTTATCTTTCTAGAACATAAAAACATAGAAATTTCGAAAAAAATCAAAGAAGTTGAATAAATTGAACAAAATATAGTCACCGAAAATTTGGCACATTTGAGCAGATAGATAGATAGATAGATAAAAACGTTCGAAAAAGCACCTTTTCTACCAACTTTTAGAAAATTTCTGGAACTTTTAAAAAGTCGCCGATTCTTGGGGATGAGAGAATTTTTGCGGGGGGATGACAATTTTTCTGCGTAAGGGAAGTGTGAAAATCCCCTAAACCCCCATCGCAGATCACGTATGCTCCTACCCCGCATGCTTGTCTAATCACAACTTTCAGGATAAGCGACATCCAATGGCATTCGTGACACATTTGTCACTCGCCACGAGTTTATTTGGAATGCAAAAGTCTATTAGCGGTCAATTCGAAGAGAAGGTCGGCTTTGATGAGAAGCCTTTCAAGGAGGCTTTGGGACATTTGAACACGAATAACTTCAATTACTTCGTCATGTCGAAAAATTTCCTAGGTAAGCGAGAACGCTTGCCTTTCTTTGTATCCAATTTTTGGCACAGTAATTTTTTTCGTGCTACATTGCATTATTATTCGCATGAATAACTTTTTGATATTTATTCTGCATTTTCGGAAGTACATAATGCATGTTGACGCTATGGCTTAGTGTAATGCAGTTTTACAGTGACAAATTTCTAAGTCGACGTACTACCACTAAAGTTTATAAAAATCTAATTATTCTATTGTATTGATCTTGCTCAAAACTTTACCGGACGGGGTTCTGCTGAGTAGGAAGTTATGCATGTACAGATCCGATGGTCAGTATTAATTGAATTTCAGCAATGTTTTGCTTTCCTTGCTATATCGACAAAACTCATAATTAAGCACTATCTACTTTTTTCAAATTGGAGTATATGTACGCCAGTAAGGTATATCAGCATCCCATATACGCACTGCGAGGGGTATGAGGAGGGAATCCGACTTCTGAAATGCATACTCCCTCGAGCCATTTTAGACCAAAACCTATTGCTCGAACCGAAAAAGCGCAAAACGACGTCTAATCGCATCATTGCAATTACATACACTTATTTTTTAGTATCATTCTTAAAAATTCTGCCATTCAGGCACTTTTCATCCATTATTGTAGGTGGCGAGTTAGCGCGTATCTGTTATGTACTTGGTTACCCCGACATATGTCTACCCCCCAGAGCAATAATAGGACACCACATCTGGGAGGTGTACTTTTTTTAAAGGATAGATAAACAAAAAAAATTATCATTTTTTTATTTTACCGGTTTAGTAATGAGCGTGTAAAGTTTTACAGTAGCGTTATTACACGTACTTTTAAAATTTTTCGGTCTTAGAACTTATCTAACTCAGATTTGCATTCTGCTTAGTCAGGTTGTTTCTAAAATGTAGAAAATTGTGTAAGCTTGATGGCACTTTTTATTTTTCTGAAAAGTGACGTATTTCCAGAGTGGCAGTGTAAAGGGTGTAAAGAATCTGAGAGTGAAAAACATAGTTTGGCTTCTTTTTTGTCCGCCAACAACCCCGTTTATGAGTCCCGAGAAATTTTTTTGATAAAAATGTACTGCAAAGGCTATTTGTGGTTCACCAAAAGACTTTTTACACTCAATACGGAGTTAGATATGGGTTTAAACTTTAAACTCTAGTGGACGATGTAAAAAAACAGGTTTTGTCTAAGGTTTCTCCGTCAAATTCTCCACTTATAAGTCATGACAATTTAAATGGAATGAAAATTGAGTACAATCCAGAAGGAATACACGTCGCAGCGAATCGCGTTTTAAAAAAATGGGGAGTGAGTTACAGATTTTCAAAGTTTACATATTGGTGGACGATGAAAAAATATGTTTTTGTCCCCTTTTTGTTTGCCAATTTCTCTGATTAGAAGCCGGATCAAGCTCAATAGAACGAAAATAAAGTAACCTCTAAGGTTCTAAGGGGTAAACGTCATAGCAAATTTTGTGTATTCACATAAATATTGAGCTATTTTGGGAGGTGTAAAGTCAAAAACCGGGGGTGTTCAACATGTTTCTATATTTTTTCTGCCGATTCTTCTGGTAATGAGTCTGGACATGTACTCAAATCTTATAGTGTACTAGGGGTCAAACGTCATACGTCAGTTGGGCGCGTTTTCTTATCCTAAACAATGGTATAAAGTGGTTTACATCGAACATTTTTTATCTTCAGACAATTGTGAAGAGTTCGTTTTTTCATGAATGTTGATCACAGTATCCGAAGTACGAATCCGACTATAAACTTCTTTACATTTGGTGGTTGTGTAAAGTTTACGCTGAAAATTAATTTCAGTTCTAGAGCATTGCTGAAGCTTAATTTTTTAAAATGTTCCATGTTACGGCAGAATTACCCATCTGAATGTAAGATTTCTCTACACCCAGTACTTGTGTAAAGTTTACATTGTTTATTTATTGTTGATGTGTTAAGTTTACACAATAAAGTTGTTTCAATTCCAGACCATTGCAGAACGAGAATTTTTTTCAAAACATTTCCTATAAGGTAAAGATTACGAATCTAGGTGTACCTATGTTTTCTCTACACCCAGCAGTTGTGCAAAGCTTACAGTGAAAATTAACTTTAATTGCAGAGCGTTGCAGGGGCTTAATGTTCATTACACCCAGTAGTTGCGTAAAGTTTACGCTGGATCTAATTAAATTAGGCGAGATACTCTTGTTTAAAAAATAATGTTGATGTTCAGAACAATATTGTTTTATACGTTTGCTGTCATTGTTGTGGCATGTTACCGTAGGTGTTTACTGACTGATTTACTCATATCTTGCTGATTACAAGTAGAATACTAGCAACGGAAAATGCTCCGATGGAAGAAATAGGACGAATATACTTGGAATTATGCATCATTAAGCACATCAAAGGAGAGGACTAGGATTAGTTACCTATTTATGCCTATGAAAGTTGTAAGAACTACTAAAAATTAGAATTTCTCTAAAAAACGCAAAAAATTGAAGTATATTCTGTGGCTTCTGAAAAGAAGCGTGCATTCACAAAAGATTGCTCACTGGCTCGAGATTATGGGAAAGCTTTGATGTGTTTTAATAACCGATTCAGTTTCTTATCAGTATCAAAATTCTCTTTCAATATCTAACCAATATTTAGTTAATCGTCGATGGCTTCATAAATTAATTATAACAAGCACACCATCTTGTTAAATGCTGCCCTATAGTAATTCATGCCAAGCTAGCATAAGAATGCACATTATGTCATTTTTTGATTAGTAATTGCTTCTTTTCTTGGAATAAGCTATTCACCTTATTTATTTTTACATCGAAAATTCAACTTGATTTTTGCGTTTTTTAGCGGAAGTCTAATTTTTAGTAAATTCTTACAACTTTCACAGACGTAAATTGGTAACTTTCCCTAGTACCCTCCTTTCCAAGTTTATTAGTCCATTTCGTTCCATCGAAGCGATTTTATTTGCTAATTTCGTATATTTTTGATGTTAAAGATCATTCTATCGTCCTTATTTTCTATTAGTTTTCAATCAAATTTAGCCACAAATATTCATGAAAAATAAAAAAACGGCAAATTAACAACATGAGTTCAAAAATTTGACATTAAATAACAGAAAAAATACATATTTCCCCATAACGAAACTCAGTCTACCGCCCTCCCACAGCTTTTGACCGTGTGCATGTCTGATTGTGATTATTCATAAGTAAGTTGTGCGTCTTTTACGCATCATCAGTAAAATCAGCGAATATCTCTGGCTTTTTCTGATGATTTCTGAAATTCAGTGATATTGTCAAGTCAGTCCGTATTACTTCTAAAGAGGTATGAAAATAGCTCAGAGCTCAGACTGAATAATATAAAACAAGAATCTTTTTTATTATGGGCAAATAGAAAACATCCAAACTTCTCGGCACATACAATACAATTTATTAGGTGTGCTTTGTTTTGCTATAATTTTGACGTTTATTTCGGATTTTGTGTGCATAGGTCAGACGAATCGTATTGGGCAATGGAACAAAGCTCTATACAGTATAAATAAGATTTCTCGTGACACACTACGAGAATTGGAAAATAATGCTATGGACATATCGGCCGTCGAATTTCCGAAGCCGAGTGAATTTCTGCCTTCGAACCTCATAAATCCAAAGTATAATTCGAATTTGATCGACTCTGAAATTTCTTATCCGAAGCCTATTTACGAGGATGAAAAGAAACGATTGTGGTGTGTAATTTTTCAATTTGCAAATACTTATTGCGAAGCATTTAAGTTTTTCTTGACGACTAAACAAATTTTTAAGGAATAAATCAATTCGTTAAAGGAAGTTAAATATGCTCAATTAAGCCTGAATTCATTGAAGAACGCTTAATAAAGGATGGCGCTAATATCAGGGGCGGATTTAAAGGGGGCGGGGGGGGGCGGCCGCCCTCCCCCACTGGCCATGAATATTTGGCGAGGTAAAGATTGGATATGCAATTTGCAATGATTTTTGGCCGTCAGTGACTATAATTTCTCAAATTTTTCCGGCGCTACGCGCCGGACGATGCATTATTAATGACATTTTTTTACTTTTCTGGCGACCTGGAAGCCATTTTCTGTTCATGTAGGTTTCAAAACAACTTTAACAGCAGAAACAGCTATTTTTGCATAGTTTTCTTCTGTTTTCAATTAAAAATTTCGATGTTTCACATCAAATGATATAAATTCCGGAAATCAAGCAGTAAATCTTGCTTCTAGACGTCTATCCGCCTTAATTTCACAAATTTTTCGGCGCATCCGCCACGGTTTTTTTTGTTCGGCAAAGATTTTTTCCTATGTACAAAGACTTTTCGGGACCGTCTTTGTCCATGTACAACGATTTTTGGGAAACAAAAATTGAAAAAAGCGTTTAAAATTCGCAGAAATTTTCGGCGCTTCGTGCCGAAATAAGTAATTGTGTGTTCAATATATCTTTATAATGGCAGAAATTGCATTTCGAAAGGAAAAATGTCAAATTTTTCGGCTCTCCGCGCCGTTTTAACACGATTATTAGTGATTTTTGCCATTAGAGACCCAGAAATTAGCTAAAATACACTACTAAAAGTCGAACAACTCTGTTTTTTATCACATTGAAATCGCTATTGCACCATATTATAGTACCCAAAAATTTGTGTGTGCACAATGTACAACGACTTTTGGGGACCATCTTTGTACATGTACAAACGGATCTTGTACAAAAAAAAACACTGCTTCGCGCCAGATTTTTATTAAAGTCAACGAAATTTAATAATTTTTTCGCACAAAATTGTCGAAAATTTTAAAATGTTTAGAAAAAATATTGCGTCAAAAGTGATTTTATGTAAAAACATACATTGTAAAACACCGAAAAAAACGCTATTTCGCGCATTGAGGGCAAATTTTCGGACCTATTTTTTGACTGTTTTTGGAAAAGTTGGGATACCGCCCCCTTAGGAAAATCCTAGATCCGCCACTGGCTGATATATCCCATATTTTGTTTTCTATGACTATGACAGTTTTTATTCCAACAACAATAAATTGCACCAGATTGTTACGCAAAAATAATAATTTTGTTTTGCAAAATTGTACATTGTCATATTTTATATTTCGCTAGCTGCGTACCTCTACGTAATTACTACTATTTTGCGGAACTCGAATAAATGTAGCAATATTCCAGCAAAACCTCAATGGATTTCGTCTGTAACTCCACTGAAATCGTGAATAGTGAAATTTTTTAATTTCTGAATGTTTATTAGCGCATTGTGTATGCTTCAGATTTGATATAACGCCAGAGCAGAAAAATTGCTCGCAGTGGCGGATCTAGAATTTTCCTGGGGGAGGTAGCTCATCATTTCCGAAAATAGTCAAAAATAGGTCCTAAAATTTACCCTTCGCGTGCAAGATAGTGTTTTTTCGGCGCTTTACGTTGTCTACTTTTACTCAAAATCCATTTTGACGCAATATTTGTTTTAAAATTTTTAAAATTTTGACTGATTTTGTGCGGAATTCTGCGAAAATTCGACGCCAGAAAATTCGTGAAATTTAAGCGGAATGACGTTTAGAAATAGCATATGACGCCGAACGTCGGAAATTTTAATAATTTATGCTTGAAAATAGAATAAGTCTATGCTAAAATATCTGTTCCTGCCCCCAAAATCGTATTGAAATGTATCGCATGAGCAAAAAATGGCTTTCAGGTTGCCAAAAAAGTAAATTAATGTCACTAATATGTATTCCGTGAAAATTTGAGAAATTATGATCACTGATCGGACGAAAATCATTGCAAATTTTATATCCATTTTTTATCCCTCCAACTATTTTGTCACCATACGTGGGCAGCAAGAAAATTCTGGGGGGAGGGTGCAAGATTTTTGAAGGTCAAAAAATGGCCTTAAAAATGGTGGTATGGCGATAAAAACACCATTTTTCAACGTTTCTCATCGAGCACTATCCATTGGCCTCAAAAAATTGCGAAAAAAACGAAAAAAATTTCAAAAATTGAATTCGGGGGGAGGGGTATTTTAATTTCGGGAGGGGAGTATTTTGGTTTCTGGGGGAGGTGCATACCCTCCCCCAAATCCCCCTCCCTCACGCCCAGAGTGTGGTGGCCACCCCCGCCGCTAAAATCCGCCCCTGATTGCACGACGTCAAATCAAAAAGATAATGAGGTAACGCTGGACGAATCGTGAATGCTTTGGCAGCTCCTAGTTTGCACTTTGCTTAACCTGGCGCCATGCGATTTTTTGGGTTTTATTAAATTCAAAGTGTTCAAAATGCACCTGCTGAATATTCAGGAATTGAAAAATATCACATCATTCACGTTGTTTATGTTATTAGTATAAAAAATGAGCCGGAAAATTTTGCTCTATTAAAGCAAGCCTGGTTTGAAGTTCTAGAAAATGATTACGATCACATAAATTTAAGCTTATTAGAGAGCACAAAATGGAGTAAAACTTCACAAAATAAACTTTTATATTTTTTGTAAGCTAGTAAACATTTATCATAACTGAATAGAAACTGTTGTAACTTAAGAAAAAATGGGAAATAGATACGTGCGCTAACCTGTTTATTGCCTTAGTGATATTTCGTACAGAATATCTTATTTCTTATCGATCAATCAAAAAATGATTGTTTACATGCTTTCAAAAATGTATTTCCTAAAGCCAGTGAAACTGCAATTTCATTTGAATTTTTAGTACAGCAGGAAATAAAAATTGAAGTCTCGAAAGTCAAGATTAAGCATTGACGTAGCTTAAGATCTAGTTTTTTCGACGGGTTGGACTGCCGGCCGGAAAACATTTGCATCATGCGGATTTAAACATAAGACTTCAAGATCAGCAATAAGGTACTAAGCGCTCACCCATTTTTCGGCCAGCAATTCTCCGATAAAAAGCTGCATTCGAAAAGTCTGTCAGATAAGTCAGAATCATACCTTATCATCGGAGACTCTTCGTTTACTAGAAGCTAGGCTTAAAGTTAAAGCTAGAACTTTTTACCGCAATTCAGATTCGAGACTTATAGTCTGTTTCACATAAGTTGGGCATAAATTTCAGGAATTTTTTGAAAGTAAGCCGATGGATTACGATAATTATATATCAAATCAATGCTATAATCGCAATCTGTCGGCTTATTGTCGGACATAATTTTTAAAATTTATGCCCAAACTTGTTTGAAACTGACTGTAGTAATTGAACCTTCCAAGAAAAGCCGGCGCATCGAGATTTCGAAAATTTTCTGGTAAAAATAAGGTGCTTGGATTAAAGTCGGTTTCAGATGTCAGGAGTGATTCGATTATAGGACGGACTATACACAGCTAGGAACAGAAACTTGTATTCTAGGAGTAAAGTTTATTCCTAGACTGTTAGCTGCTAGACATCTGCAACTGAGCCCAGGACAAGGCCACCTGGAATACCAGATCATTTTTATCCTTAAAAGCACTACTTTTTTTAAATCTATGCATCTTATCTTTGAAATCGGGCGCTCTATTCTAAGATCTTACAAATTTTCGCTCCTTCCAGGATTTACTTTTTTTAATAAAAAAACAGGTTCAGCGAAGCCGGTTACGACCGTCCCACAGCGCATGCGAATTTCGTCATCAAAATTCCCATAGTAGCCGAAATTCAACTTATATTGTTTCTTCAAATTGTTGCACAAAACGTCGAGGAGCGACTCGACTCAGCTATAGAAATGGGTTACGCGGTTTCGTTGAGTATCATTCCTTCTGGCATTATCGTCGAAATAAGCGGTTTTTCGGAGAAAATCGTAATTTTTGCCGAAAGAACGTTCGACATTTTAGCGAATTGCGACATTGATTCGAATACGTTTTCGAATGCGCGCTCGTTATTAGTGCAGGAAGTCAATAAAAGCCTTATTGATTCTCCTATCAAAACGACTATAAAAAATGTTAATCGCATCCTGACTACTCCTTACACGAGATTGATAGAAAAATTGCCTGAAATCCAGGGCAAGTCTGTCAAAATTATGATTATATGCTCAATTACTTTTCAAAGCTTTTTTCATTCGCCCATAGCTACTCATTTTGTATGATTCTATTTTCTATACCTATATTTTGGGTTGATTTTTCGATCGGTTAGTTTAAATTCAGATCTTTCTTTTAAGAAAGAATCTTTCTAATCGTCTCAAAAAATTTCGCATTGATTTAGAGTGATTTTTCTTAGTCTAATCTAGCCGTCCTGATTCATACAATTTTTGTGCAGCACAAATGACTTGTTTTATCACTATTTACCTCCACTAATTACATTACAATAGATCTAAAGTACTTAACTAAATTTCCATAACGTATTATATTGTTTCTATAGTTAAACTGATTACAAAAAATATCTTCGTGATTTTAAAACAAACAATATAACAAGTACCTAAGTATTCGAAAGATTCTATAATATGAGACTTGTTTTTCTTTCCTACTCTCTTTCTTTATTCTATATCATTTAAATTTTTATCACAATTTATTCAGAAATAAAAATTGAAGACATGCAGAGTCTTCAAATCAAAAGCGTTTTCGTCGTTTTATCTCGAATCGTTCATATTTGGAGACATCGACAAAGAGGTAATTAAATAGTTGTAACATAAATCTTTCGCAATTCGATAGATAAAAAAATGAATTCTTCCAACTTGAAAATCTTCTATAGCGTAGTTGAAAAATTGTTAGGCTATATAATTCCTACGTGACTAACCATTTCTTGTATTACGTTTCTCAGCGATAATCGCTTTTCAGTTGAATTCACACGAAGGTGAGGGTCTACCTGAACCATGCATCGGGGGTTTGGGGTACAAGACCCCACAACAGAAAAACTGGAAATTCTCTCGGAAAAATGGGGCAAAATAAAGGCCAAAACGGATGGAAATTGAAAATTTTCTTCAAAAGTGTTTCAAATTGAGCAGAAAATATGTAATAACACAATGCTATTTTAGCGCATTTAATTTTAGTTTTTTAGCCATTTTTAGTTAAGATTTTATTTGATTTTTTTCAGCTCATTTTGGCTCAGAAAAGCTCAATTTTTTGACCCCCAGACCGGCTGATGCTCTCCTTACATCGGTCATGCTGTACATGCAGTGACGGATCTAGGATTTCCCTAAGGGGGTGAGTAGTTATACATGGGACCCTAGATGTAACGCTATAACATAGGCAATGGTTAAGGATAGGCAATTCTTAAGGATAGACAACGTTATAACTTAGGCCAATGGTATAACATATACAACGGTTAAGCATAGGCGAGGAGGCGGAGTCTTGCTCCCTGGGGTAGGGGTCAGGGTGCAATGGTTAAGGATATACAATGCTTAAAGATATACAATGGTTAAGCATAGGCTAACGCTATAAGATATGAGGACATAGTTGAGGAGTGAAAGGGGTAAATTAAGCCCAAGCAAGCTAAGCTAAGCCTGTGGTTAAACTAAGATTAAACCAAAACTAAGTGTAAACTAATTGTGAGTGACCCTAAGTAAATTGTCTGACATACACACCCATACTAACGCGCCTGTGCCCTGGGGGTGAGGAGGGGGAGCCCCCCAACACGTCAAGCATATTTCCCTAAAATGTAGCAGGGGTCCGCTCTTGCTACCCCTGCCACTCAGTCTTAAATATATCTAGCCTAAGTAAGAAAAACTAAGCCCAAGGACTGGATGTGAGTGTAAAGTAAGCCTAGCTGCCCTAGGGATTAAAGTGGACCTATGCACAAAAGGAGTGTGTATATATAGGTTTGACTTCCCGGTCCTTCGTCACTTCCGGTCCTTCGACTTCCCGGTCCTTCGTCACTTCCCGGTCCTTTGACTTCCCGGTCCTTAATTGAGCCGCAGAAAACGGTACCATTATGTAGAAAAGATAGGACGACTTTTTCAAACAATTTGAGAATTTTAGTACATTTAAGCGTATAACTTTTGATCAGCTGGTATTTGTTAATAAAATAAATACAATAAATGATCACAATTCATTCAGCTTGCTCAAAAAATAGTCCATATTTTATGTTATAACATGCCTACAGTGTGACAGTCGGTCAAAGCTGATGAACCTGCTCACCATTGAATAACTCATTTCAGTGAAGTGAGGTTTTTTGAGATGAACTCAAGAACCACTGAACGGATTTTGATGAAATAAAGTGTTTTAGATAGACAATTTCGGAATGAAACTATTTTGCCAAAAAAGTATAGCTAGCTTATGGCTACAGTATGCTAGGCTCGAAAAAGTGCTCAAACTTTGCTTAGTCACTACAGTATACAGGTTAAGTTTCATATTTTGGAAAATAGCAAAATAGTTAGATATTTTTGTGCTCTGAATTTCACCCTTTTTTGTTTTTCGTGTTTCTGCATAGTTCGTCCTGCAATTTCAATTTAATGTTTTTCCAATATGGCTGCCCCCATAAGGTATGCATTTTACTCGCGCTATTTTTTCATATTTTTAAATGTTTAAGCACATTTTAGAAAGCTCAAAAAAAGCTCGTTCAAATGATATCCTATTTGTCTGATTTACTGAAGAATTCCAGTTTTTCAATATGGCCGCCAGAAAGGCTGTCATACTGTAGCTTTTGATGTTTTCAGCTATTATTCTGTGAGTTTCTGACATATTTCAAAAATTTATTTCAGTAAATAGCTAGAAAATTTAATGTTCTTTCTAATGAGCTATGTCTCATGTTCTGAATCCTTCTAGTTCGTTTAGGAAAGTTCAAAAACCTCAAAATTATTCATTGTATTGTGAAAATGCCGTTCATTGCAAATAATGGACCGATTGAGCCAAAATCTTGGATTTAGATTGAATCAAGCATGTGTTGTAAAAGATGCACCTCACATGCTGTAAGTTCGTGAACTAATTTAGCTGAAAATTTGTTGATTATGGGTCATGGTCGAGAAAATCTAGTAGTTTTACTGTTTTTGGCTATTTTTACCTCAAAATACACTGTTTTTGGCTCAAATAGCTCAATGATAGGTTCTGCATGTGTCTTGCAAAGGAGATCAACATGAACTTATATACTGTAAAAGTGAATACATGATGAAGAATAGCTCAAATTGATTCAGAATTTAACATACAGGTCATACACCTTTAACAAAGTGTGTACTATTTGTACAGCTGAGCACAAAGCAACTCACACTATTATGATTAGTAAGGTCTCCGAGGCTATTCTTCTCTGCTGAGGAGTTTAACAAAACCTTTCATTTCAATACAATTAATGCCTAAGAAACATAATTAGCATGTATTATCAGCTTTAGTTGGTTCAATCACTTCTTCTTTATTTGTATAACTTAAAGTAAAGTGTGCACTTAATTCAATTATATGTGAGCATTGAAAATGGCTCATAGATTGTAGAACAATTAGAACAGAAAGTGTAGGCAAATTGAGCAGTTTAGAAAAAAGTGTGCAGAGTTTGGAAATAAAGTGTGCAGAGTTTAGAAAAAGTGTGCAGAGTTTTGAAAAAAGTGTGCAGAGTTTGGAAAAAAGTGTGCAGAGTTTCGAAAAAAGTGTGCAGAGTTTGGAAAACAGTGTTTTACACAAGTTATAAGATAGGAAAGTATGCATTGAGTTTTGAAAAAAGTGTGCAGAGTTTGGAAAAAAGTGTGCAGAGTTTCGAAAAAAGTGTGCAGACGTTTTCAAGCGAAAGGAAGTGTGCAGAGTTTCGAAAAGAAGTGTGCAGAGTTTGGAAAAAGTGTGCAGAGTTTGGAAAAAAGTGTGCAGAGTTTGGAAAAAAGTGTGCAGAGTTTGGAAAAAAGTGTGCAGAGTTTGCGAAAAAAGTGTGCAGAGTTTGGAAAAATACCGAGAATATTAAAACATATTTTGGGATTATTCAAAATGTCATTATCATTCAGCCAACTATAGTATAGATAGAGATATGTAGGTGTAAGTGGGTGGGCCTGAGTTCAGCACTTATTCAGGGCTAAGAGCGACAGACAAGAATGATTTGGTCAAAAACTCTTATTGCTTTGACATAGTTTATTAAATAAATTATACAGGTATATTAGACGTAACAATTTGATGATGTAGGCATGTGTTTAAGATAGAAACACAAGAATAAGCATTTAGGGTGGCCTACTTGGGTAGTGTGGCTGTGAAGTAATTTATCAGTCAGCCAATTTTCATAGAAATAGGTATTATTTGCATACATACTTGCTACATAACTGTCCAGGCTGTTTGTTGGCTATAATATTCATTATTGCAACCCTTCATACATGTAGGAAAACATTGCATTTTCATGGACTAGAGACATAAAGATTACAATACTGTTAGGTAGTCTCAAACAATATACTACTGCATACAGTAGGCAAAGTCTGTTGAATTTATAAGAGTGCTTGTAAAGTTTAGAACATTTTTTGTAAAGTTTGGAACTATTTTTTGTAAAGTTTGGAACATTTTTTGTAAAGTTTGGAACATTTTTGTAAAGTTTGGAACATTTTTGTAAAGTTTGGAACATTTTTGTAAAGTTTAGAACATTTGAAGTTTGTAAAGTTTGGAACATTTTTGTGAAGTTTCGAACATTTTTGTAAGCATGGAACATTTTTGTAAAGTTTGGAACATTTTTGTAAAGTTTGGAACATTTTTTGTAAAGTTTGGAACATTTTTTGTAAAGTTTGGAACATTTTTGTAAAGTCTGAGAAATTCGGAACAAAGCTTATAAAATTTGGAACAAAGCTCGTAAAAGTCAGAAGAAACTTATATAAATGTTCAATTATCCGAATTCAGCCACAATTAAAGGGGTATATTGCATCCGAAAATCCTTGTTTCTATTGCCTAAGTTAATAAGGCAAGTAAAGCATAATTTGTACACACTGTTAAGCATCTGTGCAGAAATTTGTATTTGTGACACTGCGTTATCTGTCTTATTGGTTGGGTGTAAGCATGATATTGCACAGAGCGCTTGAAATGTTGCTTGTTTAATTGATAAATGAGCTAGTAGCCTAAGCACACAGAAATTTGCCCAGAAATACTCATATTGTATACACAATACTATTTAAATTCCACACTTTATTGGGAAAGTGTGTGTTAAGCTCACTTGCATTGCTACATTAATTGAGCAATTTAGCCACAAGACAAAAATCAGGCTGCATGCTTTTGTCTATATTGTAAAATTATCATCTCAGTACTGCAAATCCTGATATTTGAGACCATTAATTTAGAGTTTTTGCTATACAAAAGCTAATTTGTGCAGAAAACTTCAATTCTATTAATCCAATTCTGGCATCTTTTGAAGCTTTAATTTAACTTCATTTTATAGGTAAAAGCAGAAATGTACTACTTGGTGCCGCTAAAATCATCTAAGCAGTGTTAGACCCTGAGAAAGGGGGATCCCCCACCCCTATCGGTACATGCGCTTCTCCAGGTGCAGAATATATGTTAAAATGACGTTTGGGTCGGCCAGTGAAACAAAACATCAGCACAAGGGGAGTAGAGATGTGCTGGGCCGCCTTTTTAGCCGGGGCCTGTAAAACTAAAAAATTGACAAAAGAATATAATCTTTTGATCAAATTTTGCAATATATTTACAAAAAGTAAGCTAGATTGGTAATATGGTTGTGGTTTTAGTATATATGATTAGATTAAATTAATTTGATGTATTTTTGAAAGCATTTGCTTCACATTTGGCTGAATGGACAAAGACGGTTGAGGACATACTGTATTAACAATCAATGCACGCATAACAAGTTGTCTGCTGTTGCATATGCTGTGTGCTTTGCAGCAGATAATAGGATCACTGTCGGTGTGGCTCACTAATCTTAATTATAGCTTTTATATTATTTAAATATTGATAATGTTCTAGGCAAATGACTTTTGTTCTCTTTTGGCTTCAATAATGTTCCATGTAGCGTTTTGATGCCTATAGCTTTGTATGCTCTTCACCAAGCTGTAGGTTGCTGGCAAATGCCTTCCCAAATGTAAGCCTTGTGTATTGGTCTAAAATGCGGAACTTTGTGTGAGTCAGGGTGGACACCCTTAAAATTTGCTGCCAAGAAGGGTTGAGCTAGGATACACATGCTACTACTGTTAAAGCAGCATTGTCATTTCTGGCCAATTACCCTTTTTCTCTTCATTTGCCGAAAATGAGAATTCTTATCTAAATAAGTGGTCCATAAATTGTGAATAGTCAAGCAAAGAATAGAATGTGGGCAGTATTGTGTCATTATTTTTTAGAATCCTTAGATTTCCAGATTAGTTCAATTTTGAGTAATACTCACGTAGCTCACGTACTATAGTATGCCCCAGCCACTGTATGCTTGAATTATGTTTATATAGATGGTTTAGTGCTCTACAAATGAAAGAATGACAGCTACTTGCCCCACTCAAGTTTCCTATTGAGTTACAGTAAATATGGTAACCACCCAGTACATCAGTATAATTAATGACAATAAAAAATACACAAACCGGCTACGTGCGCCGAATGAGTCAATGATTGAGAAACAGTATTTTGTTGCGTGTATTGGAAATATGGGTGGTACATGTTAACATATACTGTATGATATACCTTGGTAAGTACTATGTCCCTGTGACCCCGGCTAAAAAGGCGGCCCAGCCATACGTGGGCAGCAAGAAAATTCTGGGGAGTGCAAGATTTTTTTGAAGGTCAAAAAATGGCCTTAAAAATGGTGGTATGGCGATAAAAACACCATTTTTCGACGGTTCTCATCAAGCACTATTCATTGGCATCAAAAAATTGCGGAAAAAACGAAAAAAATTTCAAACATTGAATTCTGGGGGGTATTTTGATTTCTGGGGGGTATTTTAATTTCTGAGGGGTGCATATCACCCAAACCCCCCCCACGCCCAGGTGTGGGCCCAGCACATCTCTACCCCCCTTGTGCTGATGTTTTGTTTCACTGGCCGACCCAAACGCCATTTTTTAACATATATTCTGCACCTGGAGAAGCACAGGTACCGATAGGGGTGGGGGGATCCCCTTTCTCAGGGTCTAACACTCTAAGATGATTTTAGCGGCACCAAGTAGTACATTTCTGCTTTTACCTATAAAATGAAGTTGAATTAAAGCTTCAAAAGATGCCAGAATCGGATTAATAGAATTGAAGTTTTCTGCACAAATCAGCTTTTGTATAGCGAAAACTCTAAATTAATGGTCTCAAATATCAGGATTTGCAGTACTGAGATGATAATTTTACAACGTAGACAAAAGCATGCAGCCTGATTTTTGCCTTGTGGCTAAATTGCTCAATTAATGTAGCAATGCAAGTGAGCTCAACACACACTTTCTCAATAAAGTGTGGAATTTAAATAGTATTGTGTATACAATATGAGTATTTCTGGCAAATTTCTGTGTGCTTAGGCTACTAGCTCTTTATCAATTAACAAGCAACATTTCAAGCGCTCTGTGCAATATCATGCTTACACCCAACCAATAAGACAGATAACGCAGTGTCACAAATACAAATTTTTGCACAGATGCTTAACAGTGTGTACAAATTATGCTTTACTTGCCTTATTAACTTAGGCAATAGAAACAAGGATTTTCGGATGCAATATACCCCTTTAATTGTGGCTGAATTCGGATAATTGAACATTTATATAAGTTTCTTCTGACTTTTACGAGCTTTGTTCCAAATTTTATAAGCTTTGTTCCGAATTTCTCAGACTTTACAAAAATATTCCAAACTTTACAAAAAATGTTCCAAATTTTTCAAAAATTTTCCAAACTTTACAAAAATGTTCCAAACTTTACAAAAATGTTCCAAACTTTACAAAAATGTTCCAAACTTTACAAAAATGTTCGAAACTTTACATAATTCCATGTTATAACGTGTAAAAAATTTTCCAAACTTTACAAAAAATATTCTAAACTTTACAAAAATGTTCCAAAATTTACAAAAATGTCCTAAACTTTACAAAAATGTTCCAAACTTTACAAAAAATGTTCCAAACTTTACAAAAAATGTTCTAAACTTTATAAGCTCTCTTATAAATTCAACAAACTTTGCCTACTGTACGTACTATATTGTTTGAGACTACCTAACAGTATTGTAATCTTTATGTCTCTAGTCCATGAAAATGCAATGTTTTCCTACATGTATGAAGGGTTGCAATATTGAATATTATAGCCAACAAACATCCTGGACAGTTATGTAGCAAGTATGTATGCAAATAATACCTGTTTCTATGGTAGTTGGCTGACTGATAAATCACTTTACAGCCACACTACCCAAGTAGGCCACCCTAAATGCTTACTCTTGTGTTTCTATCTTAAACACATGCCTAATCATCAAATTGTTACGTCTAATATACCTGTATAATTTATTTAATAAACTATGTCAAAGCAATAAGAGTTTTTGACCAAATCATTTTTGTCTGTCGCTCTTAACCCTGAATAAGTGCTGAACTCAGGCCCACCCACTTACACTACATATCTCTATTATACTGTAGTTGGCTGAATGATAATGACATTCTGAATAATCCCAAAATATGTTTTAATATTCTCGGTATTATTCCAAACTCTGCACCCTTTTTTGAAACTCTGTACATTTTTTCCAAACTCTGCACACTTTTTTCGAAACTCTGCACACTTTTTCCAAACTCTGAACACTTTTTCTAAACTCTGCACACTTCCTATGTTACAGCGTGTGAAAAATGTTCCAAACTCTGCACACTTTTTTCTACACTCTGCACACTTTTTCCAAACTCTGCACACTTTTTTCGAAACTCTGCACACTTCCTATGTTACAGCGTGTGAAAAATGTTTCAAACTCTGCACACTTTTTTCTAAACTCTGCACACTTTTTTCCAAACTCTGCACACTTTTTCCGAAACTCTGCACACTTCCTATGTTACAGCGTGTGAAAAATGTTCCAAACTCTGCACACTTTTTTCTAAACTCTGCACACTTTTTTCGAAACTCTGCACACTTTTTTCCAAACTCTGCACACTTTTTTCCAAACTCTGCAAACTTTTTTCGAAACTCTGCACACTTTTTTCCAAACTCTGCACACTTTTTTCCAAACTCTGCACACTTTTTTCTAAACTCTGCACACTTTTTTCCAAGCTCTGCACACTTTTTTCCAAATTCTGCACACTTTTTTCCAAACTCTGCACACATTTTTCCAAACTCTGCACACTTTTTTCGAAACTCTGCACACTTTTTCCAAACTCTGCACACTTTTTTCGAAACTCTGCACACTTTTTTCGAAACTGTGCATACTTTTTCGAAACTCTGCACACTTTTTTCGAAACTGTGCATACTTTTTTCGAAACTCTGCACACTTTTTTCTAAACTCTGCACACTTTTTTCTAAACTCTGCACATTTTTTTCGAAACTCTGCACACTTTTTTCAAACTCTGCACACTTTTTTCCAAACTCTGCACACTTTTTTCGAAACTCTGCACACTTTTTTCCAAACTCTGCACACTTTTTTCTAAACTCTGCACACTTTTTTCCAAGCTCTGCACACTTTTTTCGAAATTCTGCACACTTTTTCCAAACTCTGCACACATTTTTCCAAACTCTGCACACTTTTTTCGAAACTCTGCACACTTTTTTCCAAACTCTGCACACTTTTTTCGAAACTCTGCACACTTTTTTCGAAACTGTGCATACTTTTTCGAAACTCTGCACACTTTTTTCGAAACTGTGCATACTTTTTTCGAAACTCTGCACACTTTTTTCTAAACTCTGCACACTTTTTTCCAAACTCTACACACTTTTTTCGAAACTCTGCACACTTTTTTCGAAACTCTGCACACTTCCTATGTTACAGCGTGTGAAAAATGTTCCAAACTCTGCACACTTTTTTCTAAACTCTGCACACTTTTTTCGAAACTCTGCACACTTTTTTCTAAACTCTGCACACTTTTTCGAAACTCTGTACACTTTTTCGAAACTCTGCACACTTCCTATGTTACAGCGTGTGAAAAATGTTCCAAACTCTGCACACTTTTTCTAAACTCTGCACACTTTTTTCGAAACTCTGCACACTTTTTTCTAAACTCTGCACACTTTTTTCTAAACTCTGCACACTTTTTTCGAAACTCTGCACACTTCCTATGTTACAGCGTGTGAAAAATGTTCCAACCTCTGCACACTTTTTTCCAAACTCTGCACACTTTTTTCGAAACTCTGCACACTTTTTTCGAAACTGTGCATACTTTTTTCGAAACTCTGCACACTTTTTTTCTAAACTCTGCACACTTTTTTCCAAACTCTACACACTTTTTTCGAAACTCTGCACACTTTTTTCGAAACTCTGCACACTTCCTATGTTACAGCGTGTGAAAAATGTTCCAAACTCTGCACACTTTTTTCTAAACTCTGCACACTTTTTTCGAAACTCTGCACACTTTTTTCTAAACTCTGCACACTTTTTCTAAACTCTGCACACTTTTTTCGAAACTCTGCACACTTCCTATGTTACAGCGTGTGAAAAATGTTCCAACCTCTGCACACTTTTTTCCAAACTCTGCACACTTTTTTCGAAACTCTGCACACTTTTTTCGAAACTGTGCATACTTTTTCCAAACTCTGCACACTTTTTCCAAACTCTGCACACTTTTTCCTAAACGCTGCACACTTTTTTCTGAACTGCTCAATTTTTGCCTACACTTTCTTTCTAATTGTTCTACAATCTCTGAGCCATTTTCAATGCTCACGTATAATTGAATTAAGTGCACACTTTACTTTAAGTTATACAAATAAAGAAGAAGTGATTGAACCAACTAAAGCTGATAATACATGCTAATTATGTTTCTTTGGCATTAATTGTGTTGAAATGAAAGGTTTTGTTAAACTCCTCAGCAGAGAAGAATAGCCTCGGAGACCTTACTAATCATAATAGCGTGAGTTGCTTTGTGCACAGCTGTACAAATAGTACACACTTTGTTAAAGGTGTATGACCTGTACGTTAAATTCTAATCAATTTGAGCAATTCTTCATCATGTATTCACTTTTACAATATATAAGTTGATGTTGATCTCCTTTGCAAGACACATGCAGAACCTACCATTGAGCTATTTGAGCCAAAAACAGTGTATTTTGACGTTAAAATAGCCAAAAATATTAAAACTACTAGATGTTCTCGACCATGACCCATAATCAACAAATTTTCAGCTAAATTAGTTCACGAACTTACAGCATGAGAGGTGCATCTTTCACAACACATGCTTGATTCAATCTAAATCCAAGATTTTAGCTCAATCGGTCCATTATTTGCAATGCACGGCATTTTCACAATACAATGAATAATTTTGAGGTTTTTTGAACTTTCCTTAACGAACTAGAAGGATTCAGAACATGAGACATAGCTCGTTAAAAAGAATATTAAATTTTCTAGCTATTTACTAAATAAATTTTTGAAATATGTCAGAAACTCACAGAATAATAGCTGAAAACATTAAAAGCTACAGTATGACAGCCTTTCTGGCGGCCTTATTGAAAAAACTGGAATTCTTCATTAAATCAGACAAATAGGCTATCATTTGAACGAGCTTTTTTTGGGTTTCCTAAAATGTGCTTAAACATTAAAAAATATGAAAAAATAGCGCGAGTAAAATGCACACCTTATGGGGGCAGCCATATTGGAAAAACATCTAATTGGAATTGCAGGAGGAACTATGCAGAAACACGAAAAACAAAAATGAGTGAAATTTAGAATACTAAAATATCTAACTATTTTGCTATTTTCCAAAATATGAAACTTAACTGTAATGACTTAGCAAAGTTTGAGCACTTTTTCGAGCCTAGCATACTGTAGACATAGGCTAGCTATACTTTTTTGGCAAAATAGTTTCATTCCAAGATTGTATATCTAAAACACTTTATTTCATCAAAATCCGTTCAATGGTTCTTGAATTCATCTCAAAAAACCTCACTTCACTTAAATGAGTTATTCAATGGTGAGCAGAATCATCAGCTTTGACCGACTGTCACACTGTAGGCATGTTATAACATAAAACATGAACTGTTTTTTGAGCAAGCTGAATGAATTGTGATCATTTATTGTATTTATTTTATTAACAAATACCAGCTGATCAAAAGTTATACGCTTAAATGTACTAAAATTCTCAAATTGTGAAAAAGTCGTCCTATCATTTCTACATAATGGTACCGTTTTCTGCGGCTGAATTAAGGACCGGGAAGTCAAAGCACCGGGAAGTGACGAAGGACCGGGAAGTCGAAGGACCGGGAATTCGAAGGACCGGGAAGTGGAAGGACCGGGAATTCGAAGGACCGGGAAGTGACGAAGGACCGGGAAGTCAAACCTATATATACACACTCCTTTCGTGCATAGGTCCACTTTAATCCCTAGGGCAGTTAGGCTTGCTTTACACTCACATCCAGTCCTTGGGCTTACTTTTTCTTACTTTGGCTAGATATATTTAAGATTGAGTGGCAGGGGTAGCAAGAGCGGACCCCTGCTACATTTTAGGGGAATAAGCTTGACGTGTTGGGGGCTCCCCCTCCTCACCCCCAGGGCACAGGCGCGTTAGTATAGGTGTGTATGTCAGACAATTTACTTAGGGTTACTCACAATTAGTTTACACTTAGTTTTGATTTACTCTTAGTTTAACCACAGGCTTAGCTTAGCTTGCTTAGGCTTAATTTACCCCTTTCACTCCTCAACTATGTCCTCATGTCTTATAGCGTTAGCCTATGCTTAACCATTGTATATCTTTAAGCATTGTATATCCTTAACCATTGCACCCTGACCCCTACCCCAGCAAGACTCCGCCTCCTCGCCTATGCTTAACCATTGTATATGTTATAGCATCAGCCTATGTTATAACGTTGTATATTCTTAAGAATTGCCTATCCTTAACCATTGCCTATGTTATAGCGTTACACCCAGGGGGCCAGGGCGCAAGGTTCCACCCCTCGCCTATGCTTAACCATTGTATATGTTATACCATCAGCCTATGTTATAACGTTGTCTATCCTTAAGAATTGCCTATCCTTAACCATTGCCTCTGTTATAGCGTTACATCTAGGGTCCCACGTATAACTACTGGGGTGTCTCAACTTTTCCAAAAACTGTCAAAAATAGGTCCAGATAATTTGCCTTTCATTCACGAGATAGCGTTTTTCTGCATTTTACATCGTCTGCTTTTATTTAAAAATCACCTTTGGAGCGACATTTTCTTGAGAAAGTTTGAAATTTTCGACAATTTTGTGCGAAAAAAATCACTGAATTTCGTTAAAAATTAGTGAAAACCTGGCGCGAAGCGCCTGAAAATTTATGAAATTCAGATGGAAGAAGGTTCAGAAGCTTGATTTACTGCTTGATTTCCTGATTTGTAGCATTTGAGGCGAAACGTCGAAAACTTTCGAATTAACATAGAAGAAAACTATGCTGAAATAGCTGTTTCTGCTGTTGAAATAGTTATGAAACCTATTCCATGAGCAAAAAATGGCTTCCAGGTCGCCAAGAAAGTAAATAAATGTCATAAATAGGTATTATACGGCGCGAAGCGCGGAATAATCTGATGAATCATATCATGGTCGCTGACGGTCAAAAATCATTGCAAATTACATATCCATTCTTTATCTCGCCAACTATTTTCGGCCTATGGGAGGGGGTGGGCGGCTCCCGCACCTCTTAAATCCGCCCCTGCATCCATGGTACGGACTGAAGCTTACTAAGAATCTGGTAGACCCAGAATTGAATTTCAATGCATTTTTTCGCGATTTCACCTCATCAGACTATCAGAAATTGTTTGCTGTTCATGTGTGGTTTTGATTTTTGATGCAAACGCGTAATAAAGAACACGTTTTGTGTAAAAGAGGATGCTCATCGAAGTTTTTTCGTAGTTTTTGTTGGGAATGATTTGGATATCAGTGCGATTCTGGTACCCAGCTGGGAATCAGAATATCAATAGTGTCCAAAGATGAGAATCGGCGCATTTCTACTCTGAGATAGATTGAAAAAATTTTAAGAATCCGAAATTTTTTGATGAAACTTTTGATCAACCCTTTAGAATGCTCTGAAGACGTTTAAACGTTTGGCGGATATCATTGAAGGTCATGGCGCCAAGCGTCCGGTGAAGAAGTCGGACATTCGCATCGCTAGGACGGTGCAACTTCCCTACAGTATGACATGGCTATCTATGTGCTTATGAGCTTTTGATGTGAAATTATTTATTCAATTATTTAATTTATATAATCTTAATCGCTTATGGATTTCGCTGAAATATATTGAAGAAAACTGAAAGCTTTTAACAGTATCTGTATGAGATTCTTCAGTCACCTTCATTATCAGATTAAAAATCCTCTGAACAAATGGATGCGTGCGTTGTCGTGTTTGTGTATGTGAGGACCATCGTTAGTTTCTAATAATACAAGCTCTTTTCCGCTTCTTCTTGAAGTGTGAAAATCAAAATTTTTTCTTAAAAAAGTAAAGCGGACGGATTTAAATAAGTAATGCGATGCGAGTTCTAACAAATCTGAAGATTAGCTAGCCTAAGCTTTTCACCGAGGAATAGCAATTCTAGCCTAAAGAATAATTAGGTAGGTCATTTACTATAAGTTGAAGAAGAACGAAGGACTCAGTAGCTAACGATGATTAGAAATCCAGTCGGAATTTTACTTTCAATCAGGTGCAACATATGCAAGCAGCGCGAGTCGTATCTATAGATGCACATCATGGCCGATCTGGGGGCCAGCCGGTCTGGGGTCGAAAATAGATTGGGGGCCAGGTGCACTGTCTGGTCCGAGTGCGCTGATACGCTGCGTTTGTTTACATCAGTATTTAGCTTTTTCGGGAGGTGTAAAGTCAAAAAATGGGGGAGTTAAACATGTTTCTGTCTTGTTTTTTCTGCCAAGTTCTGGGTTATGAGTCTGGACACAATCTCAAGTCAAAAAATAAACCAGAAACCAAATGCGATACGCCAGCTTGTTTGATCTCAACAGTGGTGTAAAGTGGTTTACATCTGATATTTGTTTGTCCTCGGGCCATTGTGGAGACTTAATTTTTTCATAAATGTTGATCGTAATATTAGAGAAATATCAGAATTACGAATCCGACCGAAATTTTTTTACACTCTGTGATTGTGTAAAGTTTACACTACATATTAACTTTAGTTCTAGAGCCTTGCAGAAGCTTGATTTTTTCTAAAGTCCAAAAATGTACCAGGAATAAATGTGAGACGCCAGTTGAGCGCGTTTGCTTACACTCAACAGTGGTGTAAAGTAGTTTACAACTGATGATTATTTGTTCTCGGGTTATTGTGGAGACTCAATTTTTTCATAAATCATAATCGTAATATCAGAGTAATTAGAATTACGAATCCGGTTATAATCTTCTTTATACTCTGTGGTTGTGTAAAGTTTACACTGCATATTAACTTTGGTTCTAGGGCCTTGCGGAAGCTTAATTTTTTTCAAAATGTTCTACGTAAAATCAGTTTTGGGAATCTAATTGTTAGTTTTCTCTACACCTAGTAGTTGTGTAAAATTTGCACTATTCATTTGTTGTTAATATGTAGTTTATACTTCAAATTGATTTTACTTCCAAATCTGAGCGTTAGTGTTACTTACACCTGATATTTGCGTAAAGTTTATGCTGAAAAACTTTGATCTTTTTAAATAATGTAAGGTTGTCTTGTTTAAAAAGGATAATGCTGATGTTAAGAACAATATTGTTTTTCGTCGTTCTTGGACTGCTGTCATTATTGTGGCATATTACTGTATGTGTTTACTGACTGATGTACTCAAATCATGCTAATTTAAAGTAGGGTACTAGCAAAGAAAAATGCTCCGATGGAACAAAATAGATGAATATACTTGAAATTGTGGATTATCAAGGATGTAAAAGGAGGGGACTAGGAAAAAGCTACCTAAAGTCGCAAAATCTGCTAAAAATCACACTTTCTCTAAGCAAGGCAAAGATTCGAAGTATATTCTGCGGCCAACAGATTAAAATAAATATTTAACCATAAAAATGATAGAAAAAGCAGCACGTTAGCTATGCAGTAGCTATGGGAAATACTATTGAGTAAACTAACAGTCTTTCTAAGCCAAATGAATGAAATAGCAAAGATCGATGCATCCAAGACAATTCAAGAAATTGTAGGTTTAAAACAGTAGGAAACGCTTAATTTGACTTGAAACAGACTAAATGTAGGTACAGTAGCATGCCCGTAACGATTTTGTGCACTAATCAATCGGCCCCTGCTTTGCTTGCTATACTGCTCATAACAAAATGAAACAACTTTAAATACAATACCTATTAGTTTTCTATCAATCAGGATACGAAGCTAGTCAGCGTTGCTACTTGCCAGCAATTTAAAAAAGTAAGCATTATAGATTTCGTTTATACACTCTTATCTGAAACTTGAAAATTATTTTAATAAGACACTTCTTTAGAGGCCGCAGAATATACTTCGATTTTTGCGTTGCTTAGAGAAGGTGTGATTTTCAGCAGATTTTGCGACTTTAGGTAGCTTTCTAGTCCCTCCTTTTACATCCTTAATAATCCACAATTCCAAGTATATCCATCTTTTTGTTCCATCGGAGCATTTTTCTTTGCTAGTATATAGTATGTTTAGCAGATCAGTGAGATATGAGAAGAATCGGAACTTCTGAATTAATCAAACTGCTTGCATGAGGCTAGTTTACAGTTTCTACAACATGTTACACAAAATTTTAAATTTTCTTGAGTGTTCGCTGGATATGCCTAGAAATGTTGAAACTTTCAAGTTTGTCACTGAACCTTTGTAAATTGCACAAAATGATGTCAGGAATCTTTCTATACTTTGAACTTCGCAATCTTAGTCTCGTTCAAAACACCTACTATTCTGTTTTCCCTTTATTTTTCTTAATTATTTTCAGATCAATCCTCAAATTTATGATCTTTAAGGAAAATGGTGAAATAGGCGCTGTTCTTTTAGAATTTTTTTTGAGAATAAGTCTGTGATTGCTGAAATAGGTAAGCAACAATGGGTGTTTTCGAAAAAAATGTCTTTCGAGACATTCTCTAAAAATGCTGGAATAATTGCAATAAAGTAAAAGGAATATTTTCCTGATATACTTTTTGTTTAAAACGTAATTATTGTTGATGATTCTATCTAAATACTAAAATTTTAATACATGCTCGTATAATTAATATATTGCTTCTGCATTTATTGCTCATTTATACATAATGAGTATTCTGAGAATAAGGTGACCTTGTCAAATTTTCAAAAAAACGTGCTTTCAAGCCTTTTCAAACAATAATCTTTAACTTAGAAGTCGAAAAAACTGTCAGAAAACCATGTGAGTGAAAAAAAGTTTTCGAAAAAAATTTTTCCGAAGATTTTTTCACTATCATGGGTTGACAGAAAAGACATAAAATCACGTTTTTTTAGAAAATTTGACATTTCAACATCTAATCACCTATACATCGACCTAAGCATCTATACATCGACCTAAGCAGCTTTAAACTCCTTTTCAGATATACAAAGCCTAAGCCTAAGTATAATAGAAGTAAAAACGGCTAATATTTAGAATAGCCCAGTTCGTCTTAATTAATTTGTTATCTTTAAACACATGAAGTTCAACAGCCTGTAACTCGGTCAATAATGCCGACCGACACCTAATTCTTTCAGATTTGAATTCCTTGACCCTTAATTAGATTAAATCATCCATGCAAAGTTAATTTCTAGGAGGTCACCATATTCTCAATATTAGCCATACATAAAATGCTAGATCGGTATTGGTATGGTGCTTGACTTTATACTGATCTATGTTTAACCTCGTGTAATTTTCGTTAACATATATATTTCTTGAAGCATGTTAGATGTAATGCAGCGAAGATAAAAATAGGATCTGTCTAGCACTCACGCTGATGTCTCTTCATGGCAATTCGACGTGCTTTCGTTATTCTGCCTATAGAGGCCCGGCTTGGGCCTGGCGCTTTTTTGACCGGGATCGGGACCCGAACCGGAAGACTGGTCGTTCCTTGGTATAGACCCTTCAACCCCCTATGTGCATGTCTTGTTGCAATCCATTGTTTCGGCTTATTTCAGACTTAAAAATGTGTACATATTTATTTAAAATTTATTTCAATCAGTATTTCACATTTATTTGAACGTTTCACGTCCTAGCATGCATGGCCTATCATAAATAACAATTATTTGAATATGTGTCTCAAGGTATCTTCGCTACTGGTATTTGAATGCTTTTACATGTGGTTTATATACAAATATTTAAATCTCCAACTGACGACGTTGTCTACACAGAAATTTTTTTGTCACAGATTCGCACTTTTTGTTCGAAGAAATTTCGTTGGTAAACGCTCAAAGTTCTGTAATTGTCAACTTCCAATCCGAGTTTGATAAAATCAAAGACGTAGTCGTCTCTGACTTGCTGGGTCGCATTTTTAAAGAAAGATGCTACACGCAGTTTAGGACAACCGAAAAATTAGGTAATGCCTCATTTTTTGCCCTATAAAAATAGTCAGCGCTCTCACTTCACGTTATTGGACGCTATCTGGTCTATTACTGAATCCCCGATGCTTCATTGAATGTTGAAATATTAATAAAAACATTAATAATAATTTTACTAATCTATTAATCCATGTTAATGAAAGTGTTAATGGCAACGATGATTTTTGGATCATTTTTTGCTCATTCGCTCGCCTGTTACTTCAACTTCGCTGTTTCAGATTAATTAGAATTGCTTAATGTCACTATACTTATCACCTAGATTATTCAAATAAGGCGCTTATGGCCAAACGAAGAAACCTAACTTTCGATTGAAAAGTTGTTGTAGAAGGATGGCTTTAAACTTTTCAAATTTGATCAGCGTTTCAATATTCTTTGAAATTCGAAAAATGTCTTTCCTGTTCCTTAATGTTGTTTTAACAAGCAATAGCATTTTTTTACTCGATTAAATTTCGCTACTCATATTCCTTCTATGCAGTATAATGTATTTTCTAGCATATTGGTTATAAATTTTGCCGTAAAAGTATTTAGCTTTCTTTTCTGTTTTCTAGATCTTAAGCACTTATCACGAATTTTTCAGGTTTCATTAAATTAATTAAGCAAAAGCCGTTTTCCAGGTTACGCAGTAAGTTGCTATGCGACAAACTCACTTTCGGTTGGACACTTTAACTTTATAATCGAAGGAAATCACAGTGCTAAATTCATAAACAGTCGGATTGACGCATTTGTTACTGGAATGAAGGTAAGTGAATGAAATTTTTCAATTGTAGAATCATGATTGTCCTTTATGTCAGCCTGTTTTAAAAATGCAATAAGTATTATTTTGCTCGAGATCTACTCTTAGCCACAGGCAGATTTTGCATGGCGAAGGCGCGAGACTAAGGCTCTCACGAGGAATTATCGTCTCTCATTGAATCGCATTTATCTAGCTTACAATTAAAGGAAGCTCTCTTGTTCAGATTCAGAAATGTAGATCACATTTTAGCTTCCCAAAAATGCAATGCATGAGTTATAATTTTGCTCCTGGGACAAGAAAATTGCAAAGACGATATGTGGTCGTTTTCGGCCTAACAAAATTATAGCACGTGCAACACATTTTTGGGAAGCTATTATCAAGTTCTACATTCTCAAATCAAAAGAGGACAGTTTCCTATGACTTCAGGTCAACTAAACATGATTTAGCAAAGACGATAAATGCGACGCATGCCAGCCCTACGTGAGTCTCCTCAATCAAGCCAGATTACGAGATCATAATAACTACTGAGCCCGAATTGAAGATTTTTCCAGCTGATCTACCTCGAAAAGATTAGTCATTTATCTGCTAAAGTGCAGGCAGTTAAGACTTTTGCAGGATGCGACATTCTTGTTTAATTCTTCAAGCGAGATACGTTTATGTACCTTATCGGAATTTGAAATATTATGCTTTGTGCATGAATAAGAAATAAATCTTTTTGAAGTAGTCATGGGGTCTTCTCAAGAGTAAAATATAATAAGTAAATAAGATCTATATCGAAAAGTTTTGATTCATTGACATGGGCTCGGTTTCTAAATGTTGAGGCTTAAGCCAGGCTTGAGCCAGACTTCAATGTTTAAAAATAAGTACGCGGTCAGCTTTAAGTCTGGCTAAAGCCAGTTTCCATAAACTCAGGCTTAAGCCAGGCTCAAACCAGCAACAATGAGAACATACGACATCAAAATCGAATACTTTCTAAGTTTATATCGTGAGTAGCTATAATGGGTATACTAATATCGTGTACAGGTTTAAGCCAGGCATAAGCCCCATTATATAGAAACCGGACCCACAATTTTGAATCCTTTGCCTATCAAAGCTTATAGCGTTATAGTGTGGTTTTTAAATGGGTCGATTTATGTTTTGCTTTGCTCTTCTCATCTTATTTATAAAACTTCGCCATACGAGTAAGCTCCTTAAGCGATTAGAACTCCTGTACATTTTTAAAGTCAGTTTAATTGATGAATTGTTTAAAATCATAGATTTTCCAAGAGTAGGTGATCTTGAAATTTAAAATTCGCAAATTAAAGGCTTACGGTGCTTAACATAGAGAGAAAAGTTACTAGTCGTGCGTCAGATTAAGCAATAGCGTGACTGAGAGATGAATGAATTATGTAAAACTTCGAGAATATTATATTCATTCTTTGAAATAATTCGAAAGTCTAGAAAATGAAGGTTGCTGCTTACTTTGTGTGGCTCCTCGGGATGAGGAGGTCATTTGGTAGGTTGGAGATTTCTATGAATTCGTATGAAAATGGTCTTCGAAACCGTTTCCGATTTTTCCCATTCAAAATGGAATTCTGTGAGCAATTTTTAAAATGAGGTTTTTCTCATCCACAAATTAGTTTTTCATCATTTTTTGTGAGTTAAAAATTTTAAGACATTCAAATTATTAACCTTAAGTACGATAATTTTGAAGCTTTTAATGTCATATTAGACAATTTAAATTGGGAGAGATTAATTTTTTGAATTTTTCAGATGATTTTCATACGAATTTGACAACTTGAGTTATGAATCAGCGTAGTTTCTATAAAGTGCGTTATGCTATGTACTCGTGGGTGATAATTAAAAGCCGAATCTGTCCGAAATATGATAAGTTATGCAATATGAAAATATCAGCTTGCTCGTCCAGACGCCCTTTGATTTAGGTAGGGTAGAGTGGGTGGATGAAACGAGTAATATACTAGCTACGATTGGGTAAAAATGGAGTAGGATTAGGTTCAGCACAAAAATACAAAACAATTCTTAAATTAATTTTTTTTGATTTATAAGGATCAGCTTGGAAAAATTACTGCGGAAGAATTCGCTTTATTCAAAGAAACTTTGACTAAAGACCACATGAAAAAATCGCTCAACTTCTATGAAATGATGATACGTTACTGGCGGGAAATGAAGAGTGGTGAATACTTCTTCGCAAGGAGTAAGCATAATTAAATTTTTTTATAATGATTTGTTGATACTAATCAATAATTGCTTTAATTTTAAATCTTCATATACAAGGCTCCAAATATATATACTACTTTTTATGCGCCAGATTTGTCAACATTTTTCTTGTTGTAGCACGTATTTTTGTGTAGCTCTAGACAGATATATTATATCTTAATCTTAATTGCTCTTTCACTGCTATAATACATAAATTTTTGTTATATTTCCCGAATTCGTATACATTGACTCAGGATTACTGCATATGCAGGATTCGAACAAGGATGGGGGTAGACCTGAGACAAAATGATTAATGTATTTGAGACGTCCTTATTATAACCAGTAAAAGCCACATTCTGACGTTTTCCATAGGCTCTATCCCATACATGGGCGTGGGGGTTGGGGAGTTTGTACCCCCCGCCCAGAAATAAACCCCCCCAGATTACTGTAGACACCCAGAATTCATTTTTAGTAACATTTTTAGCAATTTCACCCATGCTGACCCCCAGAATTTTCTTGCTGCCCACGTATGCTCTATCCCTGAAGATCATAAAATTCAAAGGAAACTTCGAAGATTTATCAACAATGACGAGCGCAGTTTTTTCGCCTTTCCATGCATTATCTTACCAATCAAATTTTTTCGCCACTCCGCACTCATCCAAATTTCTATTCTACTTAAAGCAATGCATACTCGTGCTATCCCATTAAAACTTTTGGTGCGAAACGCCGGAAATTTCTAGAATTTTCGTAGAAAAAAAACAATTAGAAGCTTCGACAAAGATCACGCCAACTATGTTGAGCTTATGGAAGAAGCAGCCGCTCGCTCGTCCTAAATTTATCCTTATTTGACATGATTTCTGATAAATTAAGAAATACTCTGACGATCCGCAGCAGGAAAAATTTACAATTTGATTTGTCCTGCTGGCTCTAGCACCTTCCTTCTTTGTTTAATTGGTTTGTACTGCTGAATTCTCATCGATACAAATATCCTTATTTATATTTTTTATTTATTCTTCACCGACAAAATTCTATCATCAGGAAGAAAGTATGCGGAAGAGTTGGAAAAGGTCACGATGGAGGATTTATTCGAATATGTTGAAGTACGCTATCTCATCCAACGAACTTACATGAACTAGAAATTTGCCTAAATCGATTTTTAACCTGGCTCTATTCAAAATTATTAGTTTAATAAAATAGTTAAAATTAAATTGCTCTTATTTAAAACTAGATCAACTCTTTATCGCTCATATTTTATTATCTCCTCAGCGAGTGTTAGGAGATGATTCGGTGCATCGCAAGAAGCTAGTCGTTTACACGCATGGGCTTTCTCATGCTCCCTCAGCCAACCAATCCTGGCTTAAAGACAGCGGAATAGCATTGGATAACAAAGACGTAAGAGCGTCTATTTTAAGCGAAACTATTATTTTTTATGCATTTTCTAATGAAAACCCTAATTTGACGAGGGATGGTATTGTCCCAGCCAAGAATGAACATGTATTTACTAATTCCTTTCGGACCATCTTTTAGCATGATTTTCTAAATTTTTCCAAATATTTATAATTTAATTTGTTTACGATATATAGCAATTACCAACATTTTATAAAGTATTAATCTTTCTAAGGACATTCGCTTCGAAAAATTGTTTTTCAATTATTTGCACAAAGCAGGACGATATTGAGATAAAATTATTAAACCCGAAAAATCGGTTTTTTTGTTTAAAAAATGTGTTTTTTAAATTATTTATAGTAGAACAACTGAAATAGCCTCTTGAGTCGAGAATTCTTCCATTATAGGCATAAAAGTAAGGTCACTTCTGATTTCAGAGCAATATTAAATCATTTTCGAAGAGAAGAGAACACCCTGTTTTTCTCTTTATTTTCTCTAAAAATCTTTTTTTTCTCTTTTTTGTCAAGCCAAAATAGCCCAAAATAACCGGTATAAAAAGCTAAACTAGCGACTTGTTATTCTACAGTTTTTGATCCTTTTCAGACACTACTGCGGAAAATTCTTGATTCTCAATAATCTTTGACCTTCATTTTGACTTATTTTTTTAAGGATATTTTCCATTCTTGGGGTCTACGTATCGTCAGTCATCCGGGAACTTGACCTTTGGGTATTTGGATATTTGTGTGTCCCATTTTTCAACTGATAGAAAACTAGCAGGTGATATTAAAATTCAACTGTTCATAATTTATTTGAGTATTTTTCAGCATACGGAACTTAAATTATTGCAATGTGATTGGAAAACACTCTAATTCAGAATGACTTTTAGTTATTAGAATTTTGATCATGAAACAATGCAAAACTAAAGTGTCTCACTATCCTTCATTATCAGCTGAAACTTTACTAGTTTTGGTCGCCTATTTCTATTCCTTTTTTAAAACTTTCTTGAAACAAGCCTCGTATCATTTTAGAGATGTACTGACCTTACTGGTAGTCTAGAAGCCTTAATCTTTATGCCAGGCGTATACTTCTTCTACAAATGCCTTTCCTCGAAGACAGTACTTTAAAAATCTTTTATTTCATTCCTTTCAAAGAGCTGTTTCTCTATAAGAACTTAAGTGCTACATTTTTTGTCTATGGTTTCCTTTCAACATCGAATTTTGTTCAATCAGATTGCGAGACCGTTTATACGCTTTTCGTACTCAGTGTTTAGAAATTTAAATTTTTTGAGGAATTAATTGCACCAGAAATTTTTCTTCTTGCTACTTACTTTCAGCAGTTATGACGAAAAAGTTTCAACACCCCTTCTTCCGGAATAATACTTCCGTCACTATGGCTCCTATAATAAGAACTTATTAAAAAATCGTATAGAATCCTAGTAGATTGTTGTGATCATTGTGATCTTGATTTTATTAATTTAAATAAAATAAGATTAATTAAATATAGTGAATCTCTTTCACTTAAACATTAAGATTGGTAGATGGATCTAATTGTTGATAAATATAATAATGATTAAATGAGCATTATTATGATTTGTTTTCATATTATGTATTATTTTATTTATTTATATTTTTTTATAAATTAGATTCATCATTTGGCAATGTACTTTGAAAACGACACCAGTGAATGTGAAGAAAATAATAAGTTTGATTCGACCTTGGTCTTTATTTTTGATTTGTTTCACCTTTGCCTGGTTCTCATCAAGTGCAGATTTAAGGGGTTGGGGAGCGGCCAACCCTATGAACTTAGATTTACCGAAATAAAAATTCATGTCGCCCTGAAACACTTGTTTTTCCGTCATAAATATGTTCTTGCAGCAATAAATATTTACAGAATCCTAAACGATTTCTAAAGCATAGAGACAGTAATTTCAGTACTGTTTTATTCCATCCTAGTAGTCCTTCTGCTAATATTTCAGGAATGTTTTGGCGTTTCGCAGGATTTTCACTAAGTTTAATGAAATTCAATCATTTTTCGCACAAAATGTTCAAAATTTTAAATTCTTTCTGTAAAAATATTGCACAAAGAAGGCCATTTCGCAGGCTGAGGGCGCATTTCGTACCTATTTTCGACTTATTAGAAAAATAGGGTTACCTCCTCACGAAAATCCTGAATCTGCCAGTGATTTTGGTAATAATTCATTGAATCTAACGGGTGTCCACTAGAAATCTGCACTGGCTTTAAAGTCGTTTTATTGACAACTTGGAAGGAATAAATTAAACATCCAATACATAGGTCAAAAGAGCAAAAAAAGCTGAATAATTTACAATCATGGATGACTTCAAATAACTCCATACCTACGAACAGTATCAATACGTTTAAGAGTACTCACACATAGCTTCTGTACAAAATTTTTATCAACTCTTTTAATTAATATTTGATACGTGTCATTGATTGATCCAAGTTTTTGGCTTGCCAGCCTCGTGCATACACTAGTGATTTAGGATATGCCTAAAAGTCTTCAACAACATTGAATTTCGGGAACATTCGCAGGGTTATAAAATTTTTCGACAAAATCAATGTTTTTTTGCCGCAAATGTTCCAAAACTGATTTTTGCATAATGTGAGCTCGCCTGAATCCGGCCAAAAGACGTATTTACCTTGCGCATAATTACTACGAATATAAGGTATGAATGTACGATTTGCTGCAATATAATTTACAAGCAGCCATACAAACGGACATGGTTCCTGTATTGTGTAACAAATTCTCAAGCGATTTCAGGCAACCCTGTGTCAAAATTGTGGCTTTATGACCAGAGCCAGCCTTACATAATGATGAAAGACCATTGTCAAAACAATATAAAATACTGTACAATGTCCGTTTGCTAATGCCTTTGGCGACAAAATGACTAACAGTGAATAATTTCCCACGATTATTATTTTTTGCACTGAACTTGTACAAGCGGTTCCGAAGAGTATCTTGTTTGGAGGTCATGCAGAATGCAGAGCCCAAACGTGAAACACAAAAAGACACAACTACTCGGCGCAAAATTGAATGAGCTTTCAAAAGCTGTAAAGCTTTTTGCCCAAAAGTGTATACTTACTTAGCAGGATCATTGTGAACTCAGTGCAGATTTCTAGTGGACACCCGTTATACTTATATTTAATGCTTTTAAGAGTTCAAAGTGGCCAACGAAAATAATAGACGTTGAAGATTTCAAGAGAAGCATGTCGCTCTATCCGACAATAAAGCCGAAATTAAAACTTAAATTTCCATTATGATGCAATTTATTTGAATTTCTGTAATTACCTCGATCGACAGACGATTTCGTTGTTAGAACTGTCTGATCGATCTTAATATTTTGGCTCATTTTTCTCTTAAAACTAGAATAATAGCTATTAGCGTTCAAGAATGAGAATTCAATTTTTTTACTGATGACGCAAGATTACATGTTTCTTTGACAAAACTTCTGTGGAGATAGTGTCGCATTAATCCCTAATTAAGCTGTTTTATGATGTTATAGGAAACGGTTTTTGCTAATTGTCATTTTTTATTCTATACCGATTATTTTTTATTACATTTGTTGCATTAGTTTGTGCATTGTTGTATTTATCGCTTCATGTTCCATGGCAACGAGTCATTCAATCGATAGCGAATTTTTTCGAAATAAATTTTACAAATAAATGTAGGGCCATCTTATTGTATCAGGATTCATCCAAGAGAGCTGAAGCTCTAATACTTTGCTCATGAAAAGCAATAATTATGTGTTATATTTCTTAATCATGGTTCTTAACATTCCGACTTTCAAATTTCCAGAGTGGTTACACAATATAAATCTTTCATACGCAAATATTCAAAGGCTGGCGTCTTCATATAGAAGCTCTAAGTTTTAAAAAGCTATATAAGGTCGGAACAAGTTGAATAGATTAAAAACTAGCGAAGAAAAATGCTCCGATGGAACAAAAAAGGGGAATATACTTGGGATTAAGAATTATCGAGGATGTAAAAGGAGGGGACTAGGAAAAATCTATCTATGTTATATGCCCTAAAATCGCAAAATATGTTAAAAACCAGACTTTCTCTAAACAATGCAAAAAATCTAGGTATATTCTGCGGCCTTTGAAAAATGTAAAAGTTTAGTAAACAATTGTTGTAGACATGTGTAAAAGAGTATCTACATAAGGTCTGTTGCACGTCAGCTTCCGTGTTTCCTACTGCTTTGAACCAACAATATCATCGATTGTCTTGAATGCATCGATATGTACTATTTTATTCAATTCGCTTAGCTACTGCATTGCTAATTCGCTGCTTTTTTCAATCAATTTTTTAGTAAATAGTTTATTTCTATTGGGAGGCCGCAGAATATACTTCGATTTTTTGCATTGTTTAAGAAAGTCTGGTTTTTTAACATATTTTTGCGATTTTTGGCATATAACAGGGAGATTTTTCCTAGTCCCCTCCTTTTATATCCTCGATGAATCTCAATCCCAAGTATATTCCTCTTTTTGCTCCATCGGAGCATTTTTCTTGCTTAGTACCCTTCTTTTAATTAACAAGATTTGGAAATACAATACTAGATTTCATTTACTGTGCGGTTCTTCTAATAATTGAATGGTTTAAACTTTACAAAACTACTATTTGTAGAAGAAACAAACATTCTGATTAGTAATTCTTATTTACGTAGAACATCCTGTAAAGAAAAATGCTTCCAAAACTTTCTAGAGCTAAACTTAATTTACATTTTAAACTTTACACAAGAGTGTAAAGAATTTTAGTGGAATTACAAATTTCGATATTGCTCTGATATAACGATCAGCATTTATTAAGAAACGAAACCTCTATAATGTACTAAGAACAAATTAACATTAGGTTTTAATCAATTTACACTACTCTTCATGCGCCCCTAGCAGACGTATCACATCTGTTTCTATATATATTTTACGACTTTAGGGAAAAATGAGTTACCGTGAGGCTCTAGAATGGAGCTTATTTTATAGTGTAAACTTTAAACTAGCAACGAGTGTTAAGAAGATTTTAGTCGGATTTGTAAATTCGATTATTACTCGGATATTACGATCAACATTCATGAAAAAATTACATCTCCATAACGGTTTAAAGGACAAATAGACACAGATGTCAACCACTTTACATCACTATTGAGTGTAAACAAACGCGCCCAGCTGACGTCCTATATTTCATTCACTGTCAATTCTTAGATCTCAGGAAAAAATTTCGATTTTTGCAATGCTCTAGAACAAAGGCCAACATGCAGTGTAAACTTTACACAACCGCCTAGTGTAAAGGAGATTTTATTTCGATTTGTAAATCTGATATTACTCGGATATTATTACCAACATTTATGAAAAAATTGCATGTCTACAATGGTCTCGAGGACAAATAAACCATGAGTGTAAACTACTTTACATCACTGTTGGATGTGAACAAACGCACCTACGTGACGTCTCACATTTGATTCTTTGAAAATTTCCAGACTCCAGGAAAAAATTAGGTTTCTGGAATGCTCAAAAACGAAGATAAATACATAAGTAGTGTAAACTTCATGTAAACACCTAGTGTAAAGAAGATTTTGGTTAGATTCGTAATTTTGATATTGTTCCAATATTACGATCAATATTTATGAAAAAAATTAAGTCTCCATAATGTTCTATGGGCAAACTAACAATAGGTGTAAACCACTTTACAACACTGTAGAGTGTAAACATATGCGCCAGACTGGCATATCAAATTTGGTTCCTGGTCCATTTCTAGACTTGATAATCGTGTCCCTGACTCGTAACCGGAGAAGCAGGCAGAAAAAACAAGACAGAAACGCATTTTAAACACCAAATTTTTGACTTTACACTCGCTAAATATTAATGTATAGACAATTTGCTTTGACATGCACCCGATATAAAGCACTTTATTTTTATTCTATTGGACTTATCCCGACTTCTGGACGGAGAAAGTGGCGAACAAAAAACGCAACAAAAACGTATTTTCCATCATTTAGAACACTGTAAACTTTAAAATTCCGTACCGAACTCCCCATTGAGTTCAAAGAAATTCGGTTTGGTACAATTTGTAGCTTTTAAATCGTAATACATTCCTGTGTGCCAAACTTCTGTTGCAAAAATTATTTGGTATGATTTATTAATCAAACTTCGGAAAAAACGTGTTTTTTCGCCCATTTTTTACCTCTGATTTCGAACTTTACACCCCATAAATAACTCAATATTGCGTTTTTTTCAATGCGGTTTGCTGCGATGTGTAGCTCCTGAGAGGCACTTTATTAATGACGTCTTCAATTTACACTGACTCATAAGCGGAAAAATTTGGCAGAGAAATGTTACTTAAAATCCGTTTTTTGCACCATCCACCAGAGTGTAAACTTTAAACCCCAGGATCTAACTCACCATAGAGCGTAGAAGACTTTGCTTTATATGCAGAATGTAGCCCATGATCCGCTCTACATTTCTGTCAGGAAAACATTTTAAAAAACTCATAACCGGAGTTAGTATCAGACATAAGCAGGTTGAAAACTCGACCAAAAAGTGCTTTTTCACCCCCAGATTTTTCGCACTCTTTACACTGCCATTCGAGAACTAATGCGAATTTCAAAAAACAAAAAATATTGTTCTGTAGAATTCATCCCTCTATAATCCTTTGCTCTTCAATTGTTCGAGTCATCAATACTCAGTTGTCCACATGCCGTGACAAAAAGGTCCCAAAATTTGTCCTTGTTATAACCTTACACAAAAACTTTACACCTTCTTTACACAGTCAGTTTTGAGTTTCGAGAAAAACAAAAAACACGGGCAGCGAATTTTTTTATTATCTTTCTTTTAAAAAAAACCGCACCTTCCAGAAGTGTCCCGTTATAGGTGTAGGTGGGTGCACAGGTGTTAGGAGTACCCAAGTATATAATAGGTACGGCTAACGCGCTACCTAAGATGAAGTGCATTTGAAGAGCTTCACGTTGCAGCAAACCGCGTTTAAAAAACTCAATATTGATATACTTCTCGAGATTTAAAGTTCGAAATTAGGGGTGTAACGTGGGCAGCTTCATAAATTCCGTGGGGGGGGGCTGCAAGATTATTTCAAAGGTCAAAAATGGTCTTAAAAATGGTGGTATGGCGAAAAAGACACCATTTTTCAACGTTTCTCATCGGGCAACTATCCATTGGCATCAAACAATTGCGAAAAAAAGAAACAAATTTTCAAAAATTGAATTTTGGTGTATTTAGGTTTCTAGTGGAGGGAAGTATCCGGTCTTTTGGGGGTGCATACCCCAACCTCCCACGCCCAGGTGTGGGTGTAACATTAGGCGAAAAAAACACGTCTCCTTCCCCTTTTTTGATTAGTTAATATCTCAAATAAGATGCAAAACAGAAGTTTTTCACCCCTACAAAAGTACTCCGATTCAAAGGCTACAAACTGGTTCAAACCGAAATTCTTAACACTAAATGGGGAGTTACGTTTAGATTTTTAAAGTTTACAAAGTGATGGATGGTGAAAAATACGTTTTTGTTCCTTTTTGTCCGCCACGTTATTCGTTTAGAAGTCGGGATCAGACGTTTTACTGGGGGGTTGACCCCCAGAATGGCAACTGACTCCCGCACAATGGCTGCAAATGCCCTTTAAAGCGTTTTAAGCTCATTTTTGGTTCACAAATCTCGAATTTTCGGCGCTTCGCGCATTCACACATTTGTTGACTATATTTTATTCAATTTACTCAATTTTTCAAATTCTTTTTAAACATTTTTACGTTTTTATGTTCTAGAAAGAACGATCATAGTCTGAAATGTCAAAAAACGGTGTTTTTGACGTGAACCACTCGTTTTCTAGCCCAAAAAAGCACTTTTCAAAAATGTTTTTAGGTCTGACTCCCCCAGAATTCCCATGTTGTACATGTATGGTCGGGATAGTTCGAATAGAATAAAAATAAAGTACTTTCTAAAGGGTACACGTCACAGCAAATTGCGTTTATTAACATCAATATTTAGCCTCTTCGATAAAGTCAAAAATTATGTGTATTAAACATGTTTCTGTCTTGTTTTTTCTGCCAATTTCTCCGGTTATGAGTCTGGACATGATCTCAAGTCTAAGAATATACAGGAATTAAACGTGATGCATCAGTTGGGCGCAATCGCTTACACTTAAAAGTTGTGTGAAGTGATTTACATCCAATATTTATTTGTCTTCAGGCCATTGTGCAGACCGCATTTTTAACGAATCTAACTAAAATCTTCTTTACACTCGGTGGTTGTGTAAAGTATACACTGCAAACTAACTTTAGTTCTAGAGCATTGCGGAAGCCAAATTTTTTTTCAAAATGTTCTACGTAACGTCAGAATTACGAATCTGACTGTTAGTTTTCTCTTCACTTAGTAGTTGTATGAAGTTTGCACTATTCATTTATTGTTAATGTGTAGTTTACACTACAAATTTATTTTACTTCCAGAGCGTTGCAAAACGTGAATTTTTCCTAAAAATATGTTCTGTAAGGTCAGGATTACGAGTCTGACTGTATGTTTTCTTTACACTCAGTAGTTAGAGTAAAGTTTACAATGAAAAATAAATTTAGTTCCAGAGCGTTGCAGAAGCTTTATTTTTTCAAAATGTTCCATGTAACGTCAGGATTACGAATCTGAGCGCAAGTGTTCTTTACACCCAATAATTGCGTGCAAATTATCCTGAAAATCTTTGATCTGCTTAAATAGAGGTGAGGTTGTGTTGTTTAAAAAAGATAATGCTGATGTTCAGAACAATATTGTTTTCCGCGTCCTTGGACTGCTGTCATTATTGCGGCCTGTTACCGTATGTGTTTGCTAACTGATTTACTCAAACATGCTAATTAAAAGTAGGGTGCTAGCAAATAAAAATGCTCCGATGGAACAAAAAAAGACGAATATACTTTGGATGTCGATTATTAAGGATGTAAAATGAGGGGAGAAAGCAGCTACCTATGTATATGCCTAAAGTCGCAAAAACTGCTAAAAATCGACTTTCTCTAAGCAACGCAAAAAATCGAAGTATAATTCTGCGGTTTCTAATAATAAGTGTAACCTACTTTGAATAACTTTTCAATGCTACACATGTTGACTTTTTGTAAATTGCTTGCAAGTTGCAACGCTGACTTGCTTCGTACGGTGATTGAAAAAAACTGACTGCAATTGTTTTTACAGGTGTTTTATTTTGTTATCATGAGCATTATAGCATGCAAAGCTGACGTGAATTGATTAATGCTCATAATCGTTGCGGGCATGCAAGTGTACCTAGGTACATTGTAGTCTGTTTTACATATGCTTACGCGTTTCTCATCGCGTTGATCGCGACAATCTCTTTGATTTTAAACACGACTGTTCGCCATGAGATAGTTTTGAAAAATGAGCTTGCTATGCGTGAGTTGTAAACCAATAGAAACTTAAATTTTAAACTTGCCATAACTTACTGCTTTTTCAATCATTCTTTGGTTCAATAGTTTATTTCAATCTTCTGGGCCGCAGAATATACTTCAATTTTTAACGTTGATTAGAGAAAGTCTGATATTTAGCAGATTTTGCGATTTTAGGCATATACATAGGTAGGTTTTTCTTAGTCCCTACCCCACCTTTTACATCCTTAATAATCCACAATCCCAAGAATATACGTCTTTTTTGTTCCATCGGAGCATTTTTCTTTGCTACTATCATATGGTCGTTAGAGCTGCACACCGGATATCCGAGTATACTCGGGTAGAAAAAAGATAAATTTTTTGTGATTAACGTTAGCTCGTTAGCTTTAAGTATTTTCAGGCTGAACTTGGAACAAATATTCGGTTGATTTTGTAAAATGTTTATGATGCGACTCAACGTCAAAGTGCTCGTATTAGAAAATTCTCTTGAACTCTTCCCTTGTTGCCGCTCGGAGGTGCTTAACGCGCTGCCAGAGTCCTTTAGCGATAAAGAGAAAGTGTCTCTCGCATTTTCAAGGTACCCGGGTGGCAAAATTTGTAAAGTGTGAAGCTCTAGTGGCTGTAAAAATATCTCAATTGAATTTGTCTTCTGGTCTCGTCTTCCGTTTTTACAAACATTTGTCCGTGACTTCCCGAAACGAATTCCTGGATACGCTTTTTTGCTAAAAAATTTCATGTTCAACACAGCAAGGCTATATCATGGAAGCATGATGTTTAGAACAAAATAGGTGGGTTTAGACTCCCATCCTCCCTCGATAATCCGTAAGACCCCCAAAAAATCGATACACCCTCCAGAATTGAATTTTTGGCATGTTTTTTGCCGGTTTCACACCACCAAGACCTCCAGAATTCGATCTCTGCCCATGTATGGGCCCGATGCGTCGAGCTACTTATTAGGAAGTAGGTACAAACGAAATTTCCCATTTCATACTCAAATTAAGAGCGGTCATAAACGGTAAATAGCATTAAATGCTAAAAATTATTGCTGAATCGATAAAAATTTCAAAGTTCGTGCGTATAAAGAATAACGAAAATCGTAAAATCTTGTGCCTTTCCTTAAAATGCTGCTTTTTGGTAATGATATTAAAGCTAATTATCAGAAACAATTCAAACATGATGGAAAATTTAAAGGTTTTAGACAAAAACGCAATTTTTAAAATTTTTTGTGTGCAGTGATTGTCAGACGGAAACAAAAATCGAAAATTACAAATCTGTGAAATCGGAATGAAAATGGTCGATCGAGGCGTACCCTTGCACGGGCAGAGCCCAACTTCTAACGGGGTCCATTTATATATCCAATCGCATCTAAGATCAGGAAAAATTTTGAAAAATTCAATTCTGAACGGTGTATAATAGGCGTATGGCTTGTTCAGTCTTTCTAACCACATGCGCTTTGAACATAAACATTTGTCCCTGTGTAGGTATAATAAATAAGGTCTCAGTCGCGCATTACGCCCCTTCCTCCTGTTGTAACTTTAGACAAGAATATAGTGAGTACGGTCATTGAAACGATGAGATGCGAAAAAGAAAAATTACACCGATTCGTCCTAGCTGAGCGAAAACGAATATTCTAGAATTCCCCATCTGCTTCTGAAATACTTATTCATCGCTTTCACGCTACTAATGCATTTTGCAGTAGCCAAGTCTGACAATCATTATTATTTAGTAAATTTTTGAAAATACAAAAAAAATTAATCTCCTTAATCTTGCTATTCTTTAATTTAAAAAAATTTGTTCGAGTTTGCCGCTTTTCGTGCTAAAGCTACAGACGCGTATGTAAGTGATGATTATGTCAATAAGTCTTTTCTCGCATGAAAAAATCTGACAATTTTGAAGAAAAATTTGCATTAAAGAACAAGTCAAGATAAGAGTATCACCATAGCTGGGCGGCACCGAAGTTCTGAGGGTGTAGGAGTTTTTCAAAGGTAAAGAATGGCCTCAAAAATGGTGGTATGGAGAAAAAACACCATTTTTCAACGTTTCTCATCGAACACTTTCCATTGGCATCAAGAATTGCAAAAAACAACAAAATTTCAAAAATTAAATTCTGGAGGCATGCACCCCCCAAAACCAAAATACCCCCCATAAACCCAAATTCTTCCCCCAGAATTCAATTTTTGAAAATTTTTTCGTTTTTTTCGCAATTTTTTGATGCTATTGGATAGTGCTTGATGAGAATCGTTGAAAAATGGTGTTTTTCGCCATACCACCATTTTTAAGGCGATTTTTTGACCTTTGAAAAAATTTTCACCCCTCCCAGAACTTTGGTGGCGCCCACCTATGAGTATCACCACACCTGGGCGTGGGGGTTTGGGGGGGTATGCATCCCCCAGAAACCGAAATACCCTCCCCAGAAATCAAAATACCCCCAGAATTCAATTTTTGAAAATTTTTTTTCGTTTTTTTCGCAATTTTTTGATGCCAATGGATAGTGCTTGATGAGAAACGTTGAAAAATTGTGTTTTTATCGCCATACCACCATTTTTAAGGCCATTTTTCGACCTTCAAAAAAATCTTGCACCCCCTTCCCAGAATTTTCTTGCTGCCCACGTATGAGTATCACCCCTCTCTATCATTATCCATCACAGAATGCTAAATTACGATCTGAACTAAATGAATAACACAAGAGCTATAATTTCTATAAGAACGTAAGTTCACAATTTATGACGACGAGGCACTAAATAGGACGCTACAAATTCAACGAATAATATCGAGGTAATTTGCATGGCACATGTTGCAATAAAGTATCGTAGCAACTGGGTAGGCACAGATTAGGCAATGCAGTTTTAAATACCTACGTGCAAATGCGCGCTCATTAAATTCATAATCGCTATATTACACATTGTAAGCAACGCGTCGTCGTCCAATTATAGACTCACCTCCGTCGTTCATTCATTAGTTCATTTGGTAGCGATTCAGTAATTTCGTAAATATAAACTTTGCGCGTCATTAGACTTCCTGGAACAGGATCTGTAAACGTTTTCAAATCCGACATTGCCAAGTTTTGCGATCTAAAATTCCTCTCGCCGCCGGGATAGTTGTCCAAAAATGCCCATTTTATACTGCATTTATCATTCACGTAGGACATACGGATATTTTTCGGCTGCTCTCCCATCATGAATATTTTAAGCGGTTTTCCATCATTATTTCATGGCTTGCAGCTTGTTGCGCTTTTAGTATGCAAAACAGCAGCATTGTTCGGCAAGAGAGAAGAATCGAACGAAGTAATTACGCCACCACTTCATATCTCAAAGCATATTAGTCGAGTGATTTCTCACATTGAAAAACCTCAAAACGATGACCGGCAATATATGGGCTTAATTCTCAAAAATAATCTCGAAGTCGTCCTAGTTAGCGATCCGTCGGCGAGGTTAGCTGCTGCGTCGGTGTACGTTGAAGCTGGTAAGTTCCGTGGAAGCTCATGCTTTTTTCTTATTCTTTTATTTTCCTTCAACCTTACTAAATTCAATTCCATCTAAATTAATCCTAACACACGAATTAAGATTTATACACAATACAGATCCTTTTTTGTTTTTGTCCATTCTTTTCCAATTTTTTTGATTTTCTGTCAATTTTCGCAGGCTCAATGAACGATCCCAAGGAGTTCCAAGGAATGGCTCATTTTCTGGAACACGTTATTCATCTCGGTACGAAAAAGGTTAGTCTCGTAGAGTTGAATAGCTTTCGATTGTCCAGGTTTTTAAAACTTACAGCCACGAAACCTTTTATAATGGTTTTAAATGATTGCAGAGATACTGAAAAAACGAATGTTTTGTACGCAAGTTTCGATTTTACAGATTAATTCATAGTCAGACGACCAATCAGACACACATGCAGATGGCAAGAAGTTTGAGAGGTCCTTTACCTTCCAAGAAGCAAATTAAGATCGTGAATAGATAAAAATTCATAGTTTTCTCCGGAAGTTCTTAAAATTTTCTATGAGTTGCAATTAATTTCTCTATAGTTATCATATTTCAGCATTTATACCATTTTTATTGGTCACTTGACATTTTAGTATCCAGCTGACGAAGACGACTTCAGTCAATTTATCAAGAACCACGGAGGCTCAACCAATGCTATGACGTCGGTAGATTTCACGACATACTTCTTTTCCGTACAACCGGCGTATTTAAATGAATCTATAGACCGGTGAGACATGTAAATAAATTGTAAAAGGGAGATAGAATCGCAATAAAGATTTTTAGGCTACATTCGAGTGTTTTTGTGCAATAAGTCAAAGTGTCATTAAAGAACATCACTTGGATTAAAATAACTAATTTTTATAATTAAATTATGAGTAGGTCTAATTAATCATTAAAATTCAATTATTATTTCAATTAGGAAAATTCGGATGTCGAAATAGCTCACTTTGTACGTAGTTTTCGATGATTTATTTATGAACTTATAGTCCAGCCAGTGCAAAAAAGTTGTTTTATCCTTTGATCTCTCTAAGTAGATCCCGCTTCGAATTTACTGGCGAACTTTATCGTATTTATCATCTCCAATATCAGTTTGGTATTCTATATTGAAAACTATTGCTGCTGAAGCGGGGCTTGAGCTTTTTGCATGCAGAAAGTTAACTGTGATATTGGAATAATGCTAAAATAAATTTAAAAAACGGTTGGTTTTCCAGGATAAGTTTATATCCTGTATTTTTGTATATGAATTCATATTTCGCGTGTTGAAAATTCGCTATTAAAGCTTCGTTTAACAAAGGAAAATCATTTTCAATTCGTTCACTATCGAAAATTTAACATATGTAGAAGTTATATATGTATTTATCGTTTCATTTTTTGTGTTTATCCGTATAAATTTATGTACATTTATTTCTATTTCCCAATTTAGTATTCATTATTATATTAGATTGGCTCAATTTTTCGTTGCTCCGCTTCTGCGTCAAAGTTCGATTGATCGCGAAATCGCCGCCGTGCATTCGGAATATCTTCAGCGGTTGAGTTCGGATTTCGTCCGAATGTTCGAGCCGCTGACGGATATTGAAGATCCTAATCACGATTACTTGAAATTTGTGGCTGGCAATGAAGAAAGCTTAGTCGGCTCGGCTCATTCTATGAACGCTAGCCTCAGCGCGGAGATGCTAAAATTCTTCCGAAAATTCTATACACCCAATCGCCTGAAGCTGGCCGTACTCGGTTGCGAAAATTTACATAAATTAGCCGCCTTGGTGGTTCCTCTATTCGCCGAAATTCGCGGCGACGAAAATGCCGACTTTAATCGCCAAACGCAGCTAATTAAATTTGACAGCGACAGTCGGACAGGTATATTTGTGATAAATTTGCAATTTTTCACAAAATAATCCAAAAATAATTTTTAAGATTTTGACAAAATAATCCAGTTTTTTTCGAGGCGTATCCCACGGCTGAATTATTTTTTCGACAGTAGAAATTTTGTCCTCAGTTTTCAATGGGCCGGGGAAGAAAGATTTGCACTGCTTCGTGTGAATAGATTTTTTACGGTCTCGTGGCGAAAAAGATTGTCTTGAACTTGCTATTCGTCCAAATTCCGAGGATTCATATCAAATATCTTAAAATTTTTTTATTTATCTCGTTTTCCATTTGTATAGAAAATTTTTGATTTTTTCAAATTTTATATGGGTTTTATTGCGCAGAATGGTATGCGCATGTATTTTTGCCAAGCTAGTATGGCATATCTTCGAAAAAATTATAGGAATTCATTTTTTGCAACGGATATGAAAATTTTTCGATTCAAGTTTAAAGCACCTTACAAAAACGTGAATCACTGGTTAAGTTTATCTTATTTTATAACGTCAACTACTATCGGGTCATTTTACCCCTTAAAGCTTTTTGATAAACTGCAGACCGGATTTTGCCCGATTAGCGACACTGGCGCATGCGGTCTGTCCTGAAAGGAAAGCAATGAAATGCAAAATTATGTTTTCGGAACTTTAGAATTAAGAACAAAAATCTATAATAACGGATTTTTTCACAAAAATTTTGCAATCGACTGCAGATCGACAAATATTATTTTTGATCTATTCTCTTAAATTGTTTAATTTATTGTTTGTGCTATTCCAATTTTTTATCTCGTTTAATTTTTCTATTTTTGATTTTTATGTGTGTCACTTTATATTGATGTTATTATTGTTTTTATTTCATTTATATCCTTTCATTTGTTATTACGTTTAAAGTCCCAGATCATAACAGTTCGAAAAGATTCAAATTTTCGATTTTTTTTATTTCCGGCTGAGTCTTAAGACCAAACGGGCATTCAGTGATCATACGGGACCCCGACCCCGAAAAATCCTGACCTTAACCCCGACCCCGATCCCCCACCGAGGGCAAGATTTTTCGAGTCGGACTTGAACTTTTTTTGTAGGTTAATTATAGCATTTAATTTTTTGGTACATAAGACAATCGTACGGATAGCAAATAAATTCGGCAAACACCAAGCAAGGATGATTCATTCACAAGCGCAGGGCGGAGCAATTTGCAATGAATCTTGGCCGTCAGTGATCAATCATAATTTCTCAAATTACTCGGCGCTTCGCGCCGGATAATTCCTATTAATGACCTTTATTGACTTTTGTTTCGACCTGGAAGTCATTTTTTGCTCATGGAATATGCTTTATAACAATTTAAAGAACAGAAACAACTAGTTCAGCATAGATTTCTTCTATTTTTAAGCATAACTTC